>NW_020769320.1:20140331-20160106 GCF_900518735.1 Pseudonaja textilis | reverse complement strand
TTGCTTGCTTGCTTGCTTGCTTGCTTGCTTGCTTGCTTGCTTGCTTGCTTGCTTGCTTATTTATTTATTTATTTGGTTTGTCAATTGCTTACAAGATAATACAAGATAATAAGATAGATAATAAGATAATAAGTAGAAACATAGTTATGAATACATGGATACATATAAGAAAAATAAAAGAAACAATAGGACAGGATCAAGAATCAGCTTTCAAGAAACCAGATAGAACATATGCGTCACATACAAGTGTTGATTCAATTCAACTGAAGTCATTAACTTCATTTAGGATTTCCTTCCTCTATCATCATTCATCATCACCTTTTATTGACCCCATAATCTCTAGTGGAGTGGCATCTGGGCAACTGAAAGGAACAGAGTGTTTACTGGCCGGATGCCCTTCTTGTCCCAATGTGGACTTTGATTCAGCAGATAAATTCTCATTGTGCCCAGAGATAAATATCTGCCTCTACCTAGGATTGAACCCACAACCTCCTGATTGTGAGGCAAGAATTCCACCTCTAGACCACTGCACCACTCGATTTCCTTCCTCTGGGATGACACCAAAATGCAAATAATAGTAAACAGAAACCTCTTCTACCACTACTGATATGCCAAGCTGTCTTGGTCTGCCTCCCAATCTTCCTAGCTCAAGATTGGACTACACTGGTGAAAATGCTTTCCAAGACAGAAATATTAATTCTAGAAATTAGATATGCACGTTATTCTTTGAAGTTCACTGAACAGTTTTTTATTGCATGTCTTCTTTATCTTCCGTCACCACTGATGCAGACTTCTTTTATTTCCTAACAATAATGAGACTGGTTAGCATAAAATTACCTACTTAGAAACTTTGGATTACAGCTGAAATCTAATGCTTATTATCTAAGTCTCTTTCCTTGAAACTTCAAGATTTATTCTACAAAAAAATAGTTCTAATTTCCTCAGTATGAATCTCAATTATTCTGAAGGTAATTCTACATTTTAGGACACAAATTAATGTCTGTGTCTGAATAACTTTGTGTTTTAAGGAAAAGAATGAGGGGTTTATCAGTTCATTGCTGAACATCTTACAATCCATTATTAAACAAGTTAAATATTACACAAGTTATAAAGTAACGATGGACATTTACCACAAAATAATTATTTAGTGAAAAGGCAATTTACCTGTGAAGAGGGGAAATATTTTAGCCACCTTTCTATGTGGACAGCATACCAGCCAGGAATCAAACATTTCTTCTGTAGGCCTTTTAGTTCAGATGGCGCTGTATCATTTGAAGTAATTACTTCATAGAAATTGAACTTTAGAGCAGTAGGGTCCTCATGGGAACACTGATGCTAATTGGGAAAAATCCAAAGTTAAATGACCACAAGATAGATAGGTGAGAGTGTCTTAATAATTGTTACTAGTGCCTTTTACCAAGTCTAGTTGATTTTTTAGTTATATTTCCTCTAATGAAATACAATACAATATAATGAAATATAATATATAAAAATCTCAAAGTGCCTGGAAGTCTAATAGATTTGCTAGGGTATATGTACCACAAAAAATGATCCTATCACAAATGGTCAGTTTTTAGATACCCAAGAATCTTATTTTTTTCCTGCAATAACATTATGATGATAAAAAGTATATTGGGAGGCTATGTCTAGCATTTTGAGGCACTTACACTTGCTGTGTAGTACATACATACGTAGTTCAGTGACAAGGTGAATATAAAATGCTGCTTTTGAGTTTTAAAGTCCTATGTAGATTCAATTTCAAATATCCTCTTTACAAATTTTGAATAAAATCTCCCTTTAAGACCTTTGAATGAACTTCTTTTCTGTGTTTCTTTCTCTAGAGATATAAGATATAATTATGTTTTAAGCTATGGGATCTTTTCTGGAGTTCTGATATGTGTTCTCCTGAGAAATCAATATTTCTTCTTGCTTTCCTTCCTTCTTGTTTTCCTCGCAAAAGATTGCATGAAATGATTTCTTGTGGTCCCCGCCATCTCTACAGTTCTGCGAAGATCATGCAGTCACACATAAGGGAAATCACAGAACAATTTTCTTAAGGCTTTTATAAGTTTTAAATGATGATGGTTTTAATTAGATAGCGGTAACTGATTTATCACAGAGTGCCTCAATAGAAGTCATTAGCTTCAGTAATATGGGCACTAAGTGAGTAGGATTTAAAAAATGAAAGAACTGGGAATTATGCAGAGTTGTAGATTTCAGACTGTCATCATCAATTAAACTCAAATTTCATCATCTGAAATTATCTTGGGTTATTAATACTGCAACAGAGCAGGAGGTTGCAACAAAAGGTAGGATAGAACTACGCAACATTTTGTTGCAGTGATATGGAGCCCGTTGCTAATGAGCCGTGGTGGCGCAGTGGTTATATTGCAGCAGATCCTGTTTCCGTATTAGGACACATGACCACGAAGGGTAGGAGAATACAGGTTTATTTGCGCAAAAGGTTCAGAGCATTAGCATGGCAAATTCTGAACCCCCGGCTCTTTCCTGAGGTGTCACTTTTATACATCTCACAGCCTCAGCCTAGCCCGGGGCATTTCTCTTATCAAGCTATACCATATCATATGTATTATAGCAAGGAGAAGTAAATCTAATTAGTCATTTTACACAATTCAGCATATGCGTACTTATCTTACACCCTCCGTTATTTTCCATACCCACCCTTGTTTGCTGGAACATGTCTAGTTCTTTGGTTCAGTAATTTCGTGGTTTACACAATATTGTATTAAGCCACTTCCATCATATTTGCTAGGAAACTTCTGCTAATTATGAGAATACTTTTCTGGTAACTTTCCATTCTGCTTCAGTTAGAGTGCAGTAGTGCAGGCTACTTCTGCGGACTGCTTGTAATTTGGTAGTTCAAATTTCACCAGGCTCAACGTGAGCCTTCCCTCCTTCGGAGGTGAGTAGATGGAGTGAGTACCCAGATTGTTGGGGGTGATATGCTGACTCTGTAAACCGCTTAGAGAAGACTGTAAAGCAGTATATAAGTCTAAGTGCTGTTGCTGTTGCTAATGGTTTCTTCCCAGGCCCTTCTGATGGCAATGGCAGCAGACAAAAGCACATTATTTGCTTCATCTGTGTAATTTATCACATTAAATAAAGCACTATAAATAGTTAGCGTTCTGTGAAAGTGATGGCTTTGGTCGGATTTTTTTATAATTGTGAACTCACCTTTTTCATTAGGAGAATCTTACCTGATAGCAGGAATAGGCTCTGTCGGATGGATCAATGAGGATGGTGATGATTTTTGCTTTGGGTATCAAGGATGCTGCACGTTTGGGAGCATTTTCAGAATGGAAATAGTTGGCACTTTTCTCAAACAATACATCAGCAGTGATATTTGAAGGGGTAGGAAAAAAATTCATATACCTGCAAGTAAAAGTACAAAACCAGCAATGATAAGGGTTTAATTTTTTTTTTTATCATTTTTCACCTTGCCAAAATAAACCTTTGACAACACAGAGAAGGGGTATATGTATCTAAGCGAAAGTAAATATAATTGTATGATCTAAGGTGCTATTATTTTGAGAAGTCCTTATTAAAGCAGAGTATATTGTACAATCTCTCTCTCTTTATTCTAAATTAAAATCCTCCAGACTTGCCACATTTTATATATTGGAGTAGTTCTAGGCCTTTGGGTGGGATTCTACCAGTTCGCACCTATTCGCTAGAACTGGTTGTTAACATTCTAAGCAGTTCGGAGAACCAGTTGTTAGAAGAAATTACAGGCCTAATCCTGTAAGGAAGGCAGGAAGGAAACATTCTGGTGTTGCTTACTGAAACTGCTTCTCCGTTAACCCTTATTACATTCTTGACAGGACTAGACTCCCTGTCTCAAGAAGTTCTCTGGAGTTTTTCCCCCCTCCTTTGTTGGTACTTTGCTTGTGTGGAGTGACCATTCAAAGTTACAATGGCACTGAAAAAAGTGACTTATGACCATTTTTCACACTTACAACTGTTGCAGCATTCCCACAGTCATGAGAGGCCAGACGAGGAGATGCGTGCCTCAATGTGAGTGATATTGAGTTGGCCACACTCAGCCAATAGCATGACCAGCAAGCCACGCCTACCAACTAAGCCACGCCCACAGAACTGCTTGTTAAAAAATTTGAATCCCACCCCCTGCCTTTGAGCATGCTGATTGCCATTTCTTGTCTATTATTTACAGTATGTTATGACTTTTTAAGTAGGACCATGGAATTATGCATGTATCATTCTCCAAAGTTCCATACCAGTTCTATTATAAATGCTGAAATATTTGCCTTATTTTAGATTTTTACTTTCAGTTTTCTTGCCCAAGTATTCTTTGAAGCTGTTTTTCTCCTTCTGATACATTTATTGGATCGATTGGGATTTACTTCTAAGTACACCTATCAGAGGTGGTATTCAGCAGGTTCTGACCAGTTCTGGAGAACCAGTAGTGGAAATTTTGAGTAGTTTGGAGAACTGGCGAATGCCACCTCTGACTGGCCCTGCCCTCATCTATTCTCTGCCTCCCGAGTCCCAGCTGATTGGCTGGATCTTCTTTCGTTGCCCTGCACAGGAGAACGGAGCTGGAAAGCAGGTTAGTGGGGAGGGAATGGGGATTTTACAGTATCCTTCCCTTGCCATGCCCACCAAGCCATGCCCACCAAGCCACACCACGCCCACCATGCCCACTAACTCACGCCCACAGAACCGGTAGTAAAAAAAATTGTATCCCACCACTGACCCATATATACTGTGAGTAGCATCTTTAGAATAGCCTTTTTCATTATCCTCTTTAACATCTTGTCATGTAATTTTTTTTAAAAAAAATCAGTGCTGTAATAATGTAAGTTGCCTGGTCTTGCTGTTTTCCTCAGCGGCTTGATAATATTTTTTGAAATGGGGCAGAAAACCAGGCAGGTATATTTAAATATAGAATCTTTATTAATTTACATTGATATAATAATTCTGATTAATTTTACTTTTTTTTCTTAAACATTTTCAGTCTATAATTTCTGTTCTTTATTAATGTTATTTATATGGCATTTAGAACACAAAATTAAAAACTAATGGAAAGAGATGACTAACCAGCAAAGCAAGTTATACAGCTCTCTTCTGAGTGGCATTTGATTATAAAGAACACAAGTAATTGTATTATAATGTCAAATAAAGAAAATCATACTTAGATAAAAAAAATCTCATCTCACCTAATTGCAGACTGATACATATGGCACTGTGCCCAGAAAATTCATCTGAAAAGTATTTAGGTATTGCCAATGCTTCTATAATGAATCCCCTGAGATTCAGTATACGCTAAAAACTTGTCTTAATATTCTTACCAATCAATTCCCTTATGATAGTTGTTTCCATTAAAGAACTGAACTTCCTCAAAGGTTTTGGGGTTAGGAAGATTACTAATTATGGAAGGATGCATAAGGAGAAATAAATAGAGTGCTGTTGTTCCTATAAGGAAAGGAAAGGAGTCAGGATTATATAATCATGCAGAAAAAAGCAGTACTTAATTTAAAGAGGCATTAAAAAAAATAAAGAATGGTTTTCAAGAGATATATTCCAAGAGCAAGAAAAAAATCCCACTTATGGAACAATATATTGATTTTATGTAAGTTTACGTCAAAGAATTAAGTTAAATTGTTTTTTCTTAAAAAATTCTATATATTTATAATACAACTTTGCTAATATTAGCAATTTATATTCATTAATTGTATTAGAAAGGTTTTACATTGATCATTATAAAACTACTATAATTACTATTATGGGGGGAAAAGCCATATTATTGGTAAAACAATGATAGTTTGCAAGTCCTGGGAAAAAGAGCCTAAATTGTTTCTCATGGCTTTTCCAGTTCAGTAGACTTACAAAATTGTTTCACTGTTGTTAAAAGCAATCGTTATTGTTTCTATTATGGTTTTTTTTTTTTAACTGTATAATTCTCTTACCTGTTTTCTGGGGTCCAATCACAAGAAATTTTGGTAGGTGGCCGCAAGTTTTGTCTCTAGACCAGATATCACGATGTCGTCTGTCATCACATGGATTCTGAAAATAAAAAAAAAACCAAATTAGTTTGAGATCATGTTCAAATATTTAATATTATATCCAGCTGAAAAGTCATTTGGAGCAAATGGTTGCTTTTTTGTAGAAAAATCAGATACTCTACTTCTGAGACACATGAATTCCTGATTTGAATTCTAAAGCATAATAATATTATAATAGTATGTGGATCGATATCTTGTACTCCATTATGTTTATGTAGAAAAAGAGTGTCAAAAACAATATTGTATTGGAGATGTAATCAGGTGAAAGTTTCTTTAAAATACATATTAATACAGTGTCCTACATTAATTACGTTTTAGGAAAAAGTATTGGAATACATAAATATAATTGTGTGAAGATACCTAACATTTTCAAATGATAATATTCTTTCAAACTACATATGTATGGTAGTACTTAGAATATGACAGCCAGACAATGTAAATAGATTCTTTGTGCCTTGGGCAAAAGATTGATATTACAGCATTGGAAAGATAATGACCCTCTTTACTTAATTGATTTGAAGACCTGATTGGCCTTGTCACCTATGAGCGGATTGCCTATAGATGTAGACTTTGTGTGGACAAATATAATGAAATATAGGACTTATTTATACAAAATACAATAGATTAAAAATGACAGTGGTGCAGTGGTTAGAGTGCAGTACTGCAACCTACTTCTGCTGCAGCCAGCTGCCTGAAATTTGGCAGATTGAATCTCACCGGGCTCAAGGTTGACTCAGTCTTCCATCCTTCCGAGGTGGGCAAAATGAGGACCCAAATTGTTGGGGGAAATAAGCGGTATATAAGTCTAAGTGCTATTGCTATAGTTATATAAATATTCACACATCTATCTATATATGGCGGCGGCATAGTGGCTAGAATGCAGTATTACAGGCTGACTTTGCCCAGTACCAGGAGTTCGATCCTGACCAGCTCACGGTTGACTCTGCCTTCCATTCTTTTGAGCTCAGCAAAAATGAGGACCCAGATTGTAGGGGGCAATATGCTGACTTTGTAAACTGCCCAGAGAGGGCTATAAAGCACCATGGGTCAGTATACAGGTCTAATGCTATTGTTCTTCTCTCTCTCTTTCCCTTTCTCTCAATAATAAGTGCGTAGAGGTATAATAATTACCTAGAGGTGATTCTAGGTGGCTTACAATCAATAAAATATCAACATAAAACATTAAACAAATAATAACACTACATTTTGTTTAAAATTGTGAAAGGAAGGGCGAAAAATGCACACAGGAGGGAGGGAGGGAGGGAGGGTCTTATCTTGGTCCATTAACTACTTCCACAATAACATGTTCTTCTTGGAGACCAGGCTAGTTGGCAAATCCAGGTCTTCAGGTCCTGGATTTCAGAAGGCCAAAGGGGTAGCTGTGGACACAATGTCCACCTTGGGGGACACAATGGTTCAGAGGACTGGATCCATAGCAGACAAGACTCTTCTCTTAGAACCTGTGAGCTGGAATTCCTTTACCAATGGGGTCTACAGCATGTCCTTCTGTGGATCCCATCACCCAACTACCAAGAATGACCTTCTGAGAAAAGTTGTGCCCTCTTTAAATGATATGGTGGTTGGCATTAGGAGAGAGCATTGAAATGTTGAAAATAAGCAATGAAGGATTATGATTCAATATGTGTACTAAGACAGTGGCCCCCAACCTTTTTTGTGCCACGGCCTGGTACCGGCCTCACAAAATGATCCGCGGCCCGGTACCGGCATCAGCACACATGACAAGGTAAGGTGAGCCAAGCGACCGGCCAGCCAGCTGTCCCCCGCTTCTCCCTGCCACCTTCAACTCCTCCTTTGTACCTTTGTCGATGGGCTTCATTTCGGGACGGTCGCTTGGCTCGCCTTGCCTTGGGTGCTGAAAGAATCCTCGCACCTTAGTTTCATTCAAAGCTGCCCTCCCCTCGATGAAACTAAGGCGCGACGATTCCTTCAGGACCCAAACACCGCTTTCCAACCGGAAAAGCTCACCGGAAGCACTTTCTCGTCAAAACAAGATGGTGGCACCCAGCAAACCGGTGGCCCGATAGGAAATGTTCCACGGACCGGTACCGGTCCACGGCCCGGTGGTTGGGGACCCCTGTACTAAGAGACATGATTGGTATTACTAAGCTTGATTATATGAAAATGTATGATATATTGATGCTACACTGTTTATATATTGTTGTTGTATTTGTAGATTGAAATAAAACTTGATTACAAAAAAAAGTTGTGCCCTCCTGCTCTAAATAAATACCATTATTCAAAACTCGCACATAAATACTTTCATTGAGTTTCAACAATTCCCCCCACCATCTCTTGTGTTTTTTAAAATAAAACACTGTCCGTAATGTAATCTGAAAACAAAGAAATTTGAATTTCACATATGGAGAAACTCTAACTTAAAATGTTTGTTTTGAGTGATGCAATTAGTGAATTATAAAGCCACATAATTTGATAAAACACAGTTGAACAGTTCAGTTTAAGTTAGAACACTCAAGATATATTCCTGAGGTAAAAAAGTTCAGACCATGATTTGTTTTAAATTTGCTTACATCCTATAAAGTTACTGACCTCCGTAATTCTAGGTTGCTTCTCTCCTTAATTAGTTTCCATCCTTGGCTTCTTGCCCTGTTCTAGTAAATAGTTCGACCCCCTCTCTTCTTTGTGGAAGCCCCTCAAATATTGGAACACTGCTTTCATGTCACCCCTAGTCAGTGGTGTTATTCTACCGGTTCAGCTGAGTTCTGCCAAGCCGTAGCAGCGATGAGCAGCAGAGATCAAACCGGTTCTCTCCAATTGTTTGGGTTGGGCCACCCTCCTGCCTGGGCTCCCATACTAACCTTTATGTCCTGCTTTTGAAGCACGGCTACTTTGCGTGGCACAGCAATTGCCGTGCGGCAGCTGCTGAAACACCAGTGAGAGTGCAGGAGGTGACTCAACATGCTTTGTGCTTGCGCAAAGTGCGCATTTGGCGCATGCGTGCATGCAAAGTGTGCATGCGCACACAAAGTGCACCCATCAAGCCACACCCACCGAACCGGTGGTAAAAATATTTGAAACACACCACTGCCCAATCCTTCTTTTGATTAAACTAGGCATACCCAATCCCTGAAACTGTTTTTTATATGTTTTAGCCTTGAGTCCCGCAATCATCATTGTTATATAGGGCCTAGAGTTCAAGTCTGTTGAGATGCTTCTGGATCTTGAGCTTATCTACTAGGATGCTGGCTATTCCTACAAGTTTGGTATCATCTGCAAATTTAATGAATTTCCCTTCTATTCCCTCATATAAATCATACATGAAGATATTGAAGAGTACCTTAGGGCAGGGGTCCCCAACCACCAGGCCCCAGACCGGTACCGGTCTGTGGATCATTTTGTACCGGGCCACCAGTACTTGGACGCCGCCATCTTGTTTCGACGGTGCTTGAGAAAGTGCTTCCGGGTGAGCTTGTCGGTCGTAGGTTGGAAAGCAGCGTTTGGGAGCTGAAGGAATCCTCGCGCCTTAGTTTCGTTGAAGGGGGGTGGTGGCTTCGAACAAAGAGCCATCCCGATGGCGGTGGAGTTTCGCGTTACTCAGGAGGAGATTAAGAAAGAGCTTGAAAAGCCCATTGACCGCAAGAAGGTACAAAGGAGGAGTTGAAGGTGGTGGGGAGAAGCGGGGGATGGATGGCTGGCCAGTCGCTTGGCTCGCCTTGCCTTGGTCATGTGTGCTGATGCCAGTACCAGTCCATGGATCATTTTGTACTGGGCCGCAAAGAATTAATAATCGTGAAACTGGTCCCTGTTACAAAAAAGGTTGGGGACCACTGCCTTAGGGTACCCCACTGCTTCCTTCCTTCCATGTAAATGTAGTTGCATTAATGACTATATATGTTGAATGTGGTTTGTCAGCCAGTTACAAATCTATCTGGTGATGATTTATTTATTTATTTTATTTCAGGAAATTATATTTCCACCTATTTGCACATGGCATTCATCTCTCATTTTTCTAACTTACTAAGAAGTGGGTTATGGTCTACTTTGTCTAATGCCTTACTGAAATCCAAGTATGTTATGTTCACAGCATTTTGCTTTTCCACTAATTTAGTCACTTGGTCAAATAATTAAATAAGATTTGTTTGGCTTGATCTGTTTTTTAAGAAACCCAGGTTGGTTTCTGGTAATAACTTTGCTTGCTTCTAGGTATTCACAGATCTGTTGTTTGATTTTCTTTTCCAGGATCTTCCCAAGTATTGTTAGGCTGATTGCTCTGTAGTTTCCTGGATCTGTTTTTTTCTCTCCTTTTTTGAAAATGGGAACCACATCAGCTCTTTTTCAATCCTCTGATAGTTCATCAAAACACTGTTTTATAAAAACAAGTGTCTTGAGGCATAAAACAATCTGGTATTATGTATACTAATAATCCATCATAGTATATTTTGACTGACATGGAAATACTGGAGAGAATATATCAGTTAATATAATCACTGCACTGCAAAACGTAGCAATTTCATGTAGGATGAAAGAGAGTGTTCAACCCAGCAGTGCCATTGTTTGCAAGTCTTGTTTTACTCTGCCTTTTAAAATATTAATAATACAGAATAACTTAGAATAATACCGAACAATGATAAAATGTAGAAATTTGAAACTATTATTATATATTACCTTTTTCCAAATCATCATCATAGCATTAGTATTTCGTATATTATTATTAACACGCTCTGATGCTAAGGAGTTCTACTCCCCCTCCCCACCTGAAAAGAAATCTTCTCCAAATGCAAAAATGCAAGCAGAGGAGAGGACTTTTAGTTTCAGTTTCACAGCACCAAGCAGCTTTAGTACAGAAGGGTTGAGGCTAAGCCATGCCCAGGCTCCTTGCTGTCTCCTTGCTCACACAGCCATTACTGCTTCAGTTTCCAGACAGCCCTCAACTCTCTCACACACTGACAGGACATCAGCCGGAAGAATACTGATGGATGCTGGTAGGCAGAGGCAAAATTTTCCCCCCTTAATTTCCTCCCCAAAAACTAAACCGACCACATATTTTTCGCAGTGAAGCATGGATATCAAGCTAATTCTTTATAAAATATGAAAAGGTGTAAGCACATGCAGTGCTTAAAGCCCAATTATCCTATAATGTAATTGCCTACTTTATCTCATTGTTAATTCACCACCTAGCTAATTCATCAAAACAGGTTGCAGTAAAGCAATACAGCAAAAAAAAAAGCTGTTTTCCTTTCTCATCTTGACTTCTTTTTTCTCTCATTGATATCAACCAAGCTGAGAGTCGATACTTTAGAGCCTGACTCCAGGTAGGTGTTAATTAAAGTAATGTAACTACCACTTCCTTCTCTGCCAAGGAATATGCTCCTGGAAAAAACATG
The DNA here is from genome assembly GCF_900518735.1 of Pseudonaja textilis. The sequence continues at coordinate 20,148,699 of NW_020769320.1, read as the reverse complement.
CTGATTTTGAAAAAGGAAATGAAACGGATCTATCAAGCTATGCAAAACAGATTAAAATGTCTTTGTTGTTAATATTTTTTGCCAGGAGTCTTCACTGCAACAATATTGCAAATAAATTTTGGGATCATGCTGTTCAATCACATATATGTTACCTGCCAGAGTGGGTCGTTCTGTTCTGGAAAAAGCTCAAAATATTTGTGAGCCAGCTGAATTGGACGTAGTGTCTGAAGCTTCAGGTTGGTCCAGCTTTGAACAAAACTGGCCAGATTGGCAAATGTGTATAACCCTAGTCGGTCATTCCCATAGTTAGACAAGTGGGTCATGAAGATACTGATCTGAAAATAAACACACAAATGTTAGTGACTTGTAATAGCAGGAGGATTTCACTGGGTGGCATAAAGTATATTTCAAATCTGCATATGTTGCTTGTTTATAATGGGCTCTACTAGCAGTTTACTTCAATTGCTGTTCAATTGTATTGAAATAACAAAAGAAAATAGCAATTAATAGGACATCTTGGTATGTTGGCACATGTGGCTTGGATCACCAAGAAATCTTATCCCCACCTCTACCCCTGAAAATCGCTTGCATTTTCTAAATTTCTTAGCCTGAATTTTTAAACTGCTCCCATAATTGAATGTTACAGTCAATCCATACAGTAGCTGCAATGTAATTCTGATGCATTCACTTTCCATACTTTTGATGGTTATGATACCTGTGAGGTAATAGAAACAGAATTTGTTTACACTTCTGAAAAATATAATTTGTCTTCAGAAATATTTCCCTTTGTTTACATCTATTTTTAAAATTCAGTTTGGCCCTAAAGTGAAGGTCTGTTTCATTTTCTCAAAGTTGATCTACTCTTTTAAAAAATCATAGTAACTGATAAGGAGTCTGTCAAATTTCCCTGTATGATACACAAACTTTTGTTTGAAGAAACTACGTTTTCTTCTATCTTTTCAGCAATGTTATTTTATTCCCCTTTGAATGATTATGACTTTTCAGAAAATGATAGATTCAAATCTGAAGAGTATAATGGAAAATAACTTTTATAAAGGCAAAGTCACTACTTTATTAAGAGATACCCCTTATCTAATCTAAGGATTTATTGTAAGATTAATCAAAATTAGGGTATGTATTGGAAATAAACAAATGCTCTTGAACAGAGCAGGATCTAATTATAAGACTGCTTTGTTTCATTCACTTCTATTTAAACAAAAAATGCCCTTTTAATGGAAATGTAAATTAATGGCAGTACTGCAATTACAGGAAAATTGCAATTTAAAAAAATGTAGCAATTAAGACATCATTTGGAAACTCCTATATAGAAGGAAAGTTATTGTGGGAACCATTTCTTCTTGTCAAATATAGGAAGCATAAGGAATTCTCTGCAGTAAAACAACATTTTACCTCAGTGTACTAATCGAGTCTCAACATGGAAAATAAAGGAACATCTATTTCTCCATGTATTCAACATTTATGAGGAAGAACAATTCTGTTTGTCCCAATGTGTCCACAACAGTTGTCTTTCCCAGTTTACAAATAACTGTACTTAAAGATATTCTGCTGATGATTAGGAAAAGAAAATCTCACTATGATTTATATGAATGGGCAAGCTTTTTCCTTTTTAAAAAAACATTTAACTGAAGTTTAGGAAATTTCTCAGAATGGAGAAGTATGGATTTCATGGACTTATCTTTATCTATCACATTGATTGTGCTTGAGTTATCTTTGATAGCATTGCATTCATGAGCATAACTAAGTTCTGTATAAGAACATTTGCTCAATTGATACAGATCTTACTCAGCATGATTACATCCGGATGATTTAAGGAAACCTATAAATAAGATAACTACAATACTATTCCTTAGCAAGAAATGACTCTGAATACAAAGATATACAAATGCATTTTAAAGGAAGCAGTATATGTAACTGCCTGACCTTTTCATATATGTAAATTTATAAACTTCTGTTTCTTCAGAGATGCAATTGTATCTATTCTCCACTCTTTCTTTTACCACTGAATAATATTTTGGTGATTCAAGTATTTAGCATTAATGATTCAAATGGAAAAAGATCACCCTCTGTTGTGTTAACATTATAAACAGCCTTCCTCTGTAGTGCACATCCAGGAGATATGAGAAAGATTCATTGTCTATACATATAGAGCTCTCCGAAGCCTGATTGTTAAGTTCTACAGTAGGTATTAGGTTATTGTGTGTAATTGTGGAGGGATTTGAATAAAAAAAAAAAATAGACCACTCATGTGTTTCTTTTCAAGAAGATGGGGATATTCATTAATCCATTTTCCTAGTTCCACGAATATTAGCAAGAAGAAAGTCACAGGGCTTTAATAAAATTTCTATGTGCTACATTTTTGATGATATGTAGTTTGAGTGTGCAGTGGCTCAGAAGGCATAACCTATGAAGACACAACTGATTACATCTCTTGAGCTCCTTGAAACAAATATTTTTTATGCTGTGTACCTGAACAGAGTAACCTGTGTGCATTACACGTTAAAGACAAAAGACATGGCTGTTTTAAGGAGTCTACTTTGATGTCTTCTTGTATTGAAGTCCATGTCTGCTTTTGAATTGAATTGCATGGCCCTGATGCATAGCTTTGCTTTAAGTGTTTCTTGGATGGAAAGCTAAATTGAAGTCTGGCAAACCTGCCATAATTTAAGAGTTGCATTTACACCATCCTCTTCTGATTTCTACAATCACCACAAGATAGAAGCCATGTGCTTTCCATTTTCACTCCCACACCTCCTGCCAATGTGCCACTTCTTTAACAGTGGGTTTAATAGTGTATAAAAACATGTCCATCAGTTTGCTAAATTATTTATAAAGCTTTTAGTACATCCATATGGTGAAGATGGAAGGAACTTAGAAGGAATTTCCCTCATGACCTATCCTTAGCTCTATTCGTGCTGAATGCACTTTATTTTTATAAAAGGTCATTCGCCTTCTTTCTTTCACCCTCTTATGAGCAACGTTTAATGAGTTTGTAGTCTTTTTTTTTAATCAGTTTGCTGAAACATTAAGACTTGGTGTGAATTCATTTGAAAAAATAGCAGTATCATGACTGTCCATGAAATCACCTTAGGATCATTTTTGTTCTAGCTCTTTATAAGTAAAGTCAGCAGAAGAAAATTATAATAATTCTAAAATGTATTTTAGAATTCGTCAAGGAAATAGGCGGTAGATACTTTTTTACTTTTTAGATAACTTTTTTTTTTAACGGTGGCAACAGCGGCTGCATGTGTTTGTAGATGGCATTCTGAAGTGTTGCGCAGAGAGGTTTTTGAAGAATTTGGATTGTAGAGATTGGTATGTGGAAGTGGAAGAGTGTGGCAAGAAAGAGGCAAGTTTGATAAACTAACTGTGAAGCTGGAATTTGTTGAAGAAACAGAGAGGGGAAGAAACTGATAGGTCAACAGCTGGTAGAGTGGAGTGATCGGAAAGTGACAGTTGGAAGATAATGGACACTGCAAATAAAGCCGAGCTGGGTGTCTTGGAGTGAGGAGGAGTGCCGGAGGAGTAATACCTCCTTAAAAAACCTTGGTCCAGCTGGCCCAGCTGGTAGCACCTCATAAGGGTCCCTTTCCCAGTTTACAGGAGAAGATGGTCCACAGTTTTGAAGGTGGAAGAGGGCTTTATGCCCCAACGGCAGATAAAATAGTAGAACCATCTTCTAGGAGAAGGGAAACTCTGATTTCAAACCTCCACTGCCTTGTGGTTATATCTATTATTGGAAAAGGTTTCGGGAGTCAACCTCGAGGCAAAATATGGAGCCAGAGTCCCGGAAGCAGTTCATGACTGTGTACAATCAAGTTCTGGTAACTCCTGTGGTCCAGCTGGAACTAATTGTATCGGCTCTGCCATTTCATTAGACTGTTTCAATGACATGGACGGCGGGGGGGGGGGGGGATCTGCTGCTTGGGTAATAGTTTACCCTCCATATTAAATTACCTAGGCCTCAGCTTTGTGTACACCATTGAAACAACATGGGAAGTGGCAGTTACCGGTTTCCTAGCACAATTCCATAGTCTCTTGAGACTGAAGGATGCCAGTTCAATTCAATTCACTTTTTAACATGGGATTTATTTAACCAATGGTTATCTTACAGAAATAGATGTTAGAATCTAAAAAGACCAAAAAGATAAGAAATATTTTGTATTGAAAATTTTATAAGATCGATAAACTAATTATGTTACTATTTTGTGATTAATATTGAAATGTCTATTATGATTAATATTATGATTAACCTTGTATCTCTATTTAAAACTGACTTTGCCCAGACAACACGCTGGAACAGATACAGAATCTTTTATATGTATAAAAATGTATTAATAAAACATATACAAAAAATAATAATAATTTAAATATTTTATTTATTTTCTAATTCGCATATTTTTGTTTCATAAACAAAACTCAAAACATACATATAACTTTTATATTTCTTCCGATTATCTCACAACAATGTTTAGTTAGTCATATTTAAACACACTTTCAGGATATGTTGCCATGGCACTTTTTATAGAACTCTAAAAGTTAATCATAATTGCAATGCTTACAATATTTATATGAGCTATGGTACTGCATTTGCTAGAATGCTAATTCTGCCGACCACCAGCAGTTTGATTCTCACCGGCTCAAGGTTGACTCAGTTTTCCATCCTTCCAGGGTCATCTTTCCATGAGGACCCAGATTGTTGGGGGCAATATGCTGAGTTTCTAAACTGCTTAGAGAGAGCTGTAAAGCACTGTGAAGCAGTATATAAGTCTAAGTACTATTGCTATTTCCTGTTAGTATTTCCTTTCTTTTTCATATGTGCTTCCTTGATTTAAGGATAATACTTCCTGCTGAGTATTATCTGAACATTCTCTGTGTCTCCATTGTATATTCTAATTTATTGGGCTTCAGGACAAGACAGTGCAGACAGTTAGAGTTTAGTATTTGGACAGTGTCTGCTTCCTATCAAGTTTTTAAGGAGTATTTCTGGCCATCAGACCTTAACAAAGATAGTAGCAGAAATCAGTAATTAAATAGTGATGAAACTATCCATAATTCAACTAGAAGCCCGTCTGCATCTCAAGAGTTACTGGGGCTCCTCTTACAAATATAATGGCAATGTTTGGTAAAGTTATCTAATATTAATTCATTCAAAAGAACTGTAGGAAAAACTTTTAAATATGTAGAATTTATGGCTCTTTATAGTTCACCTTGTTTTTGTGGAAACAACATAAAATCAAAGGATCATAGTTAGGGGTAATGTGAACCATCAAATCCAATTTCCTGTTCTAAACGTGAATAAATCCAATAGGATGTAGTCATCTTCTCTTTGATTAATTGTTCCATCTTTCTATTTCTCTTAACATTAGGAAGTTTTTCCTTAACATTCATGTGGAATTTGTTTCCTGTAAATAAAATAAATTATTCACTGTCTTGTATTCTGGGATGTATTCTTCTCTTTGACATCCCACCAGAAATTTTATTTATGATTATTCATCATATTTATATGCCTGCCCATCACATAATCAAACGGTTCTTGGTGTCATACAGCAAATAAAATGTTAAAATTATAAAAGGCACCAAATTGAAAAGAGACTGGATGAAGACCAGCTGTTAATTGTACTGAAGCCATCTCCATATTTTGCCAGTTCCCTGTGGTCTCCAAATCTGATGACATAACCTTAAATGACATCCAAAAAATTAAAAAGAACTAACTTCATTTCAAGGGAAAAAATATTCTATAAAACGCAGCAGAAAAGGTCCTTTATTCATGCATTACCTTTTCTTCTTTGATATTCTCCTGTCTCTCTGAGGAATGGAACAAACTCATTTTTCTTTGCTTTCTTTCTCTCATTCCTTTCATTTTCTACTACTTAGATTTGTTGTGGAGTATCTTCACTATTCATTCTTTCTAGAAAGTCAAGTCACCTCAACATATTTATTTCACAACACCCATTAATTTTTGTATCCAGTCCATATGCATCCCTATATTTTTCATCCTATTTCTTTTTTTCTCCACATACAGATTTTAAATAATCTAGTCTCATTTCAAACCCTGTCTATTTTTATGTTTTTTTTTTAAAAAAAGCAAATCCTGTCTTCCATATAATAATAATCAGAAGCATCTTTTAATAGATGAACTTTTTGCTAATTTAAAGAATGAAATTTTTACTAATCAATGAACCAAGGTATGTAGGAAACATAGCACAATAGTAATGGGGGAATTTAACTACCCTGACGTCAACTGGGACACAAAAAAAAAAACCAACATGGTTAACAAAGAAATCTCAGACCAAGTGAGAGGGGAAAAAAAAGGATAATTACAAAAAATGGAAAGAGGAACACAACTAAGGCACAATACCAACAAATAGCCTGAACCTGCAAAGGTGAAATTAAGGAAGCTAGGGCTTTGAATGAAGTAAGACATGCAACAAATGTAAAAAAAAACAATTAAAAGGGTTTATTTTAACACATAAAGAACAAGAAAAAAGTCAAAGAAACAATAGGTCCACTAATCAGAGAAGATGGCAAAAAAGTAAAAGCAGTAGAAAGAGAACAGAACTGCTTAATTCGTATTTTGCTTCTGTCCTCATGCAAGTAGAAAATGCTACTCAATTTACCAAAACCAGAACAATAAATAACAGGTTAGGATCACAAATTAAAATATGCAAAAATAAGGCAAGAGAACAGCTGTCAGCTCTAGACTTATTCAAATCACCGGCTCTTGATCGACTATCTCACGGAGTACTGAAAGAACTGGTAGGCGTGATTTCAGAATCATTGAAATTTATTGTTCTTGAAGCACTGGGACACTACCTGAGAACTGAGAAAAAACTGATAGTGTTGCCATCTTCAAAAAAGGAAGAAAACCAGATCCAGGAAATTACAGAGCAATCAGCCTGACATAAATACCCAGAAAGATCTCGGAACAGATTAACCAAGCAACAAATTTGCAACATCTGGAAGCAAACAATGTTATAACTAGTAGCCAACATAGGTTTGTCAAATACAGGTCGTACTAAACAAATCTTATTTCATTCTTCAACAAAGTGGTTCAAAATTAGTGGTTCAGTGAAGAGCTGCAGACATAGTATACTTAGAGTTCAGTAAATCATTTGATAAAGTAGATCACAACCTACTTCTTGGCAAGCTATAAAATGTGATATAGACAGCATCACCACCAGATGGATTTGTAACTTTACTCAAATTGTGTTCAACAGAAATATATCTACATGGAGGGAAGTAAGCAAGGAATAACTCAAGATTCCATTTAAGGTCCAGTACTCTTCAATGTCTTCATAAGTGATTTAGATGAGGAAACTGAAGGCAAACTGAAGGCAGATGACACTAAGCTGGCAATAATAGCCAACACCCAGAAGATAAGCTCAAAATCCAAAAAGATATTGACAGACCAAACATTGGGCCTTATCTAACATAGTTAAATACATTTAGGGTTTTACAGTTAGGCAAGAAAAACCAACCGTACAGGTACAGATTAGGTGAAACCTGCCCAGTAACTGTGACAGGGAACTTGGAGTCCTAGTGGACAATCACTCAAATATGAGCTAACAATGTGGGGCAGCCACCAAAAAAGTCCATGCAATTCTAAGTTGCATCAATAGAGAGACAGAATCAAGATCACGTGAAGTTCTAGTACCGCTTAACAAAGCCACAATTGGAATACTGCATCCAGTTCTGATTGCCACAATGTAAAAAGGATGTTGAGACTCTGGAAAGAGTACAGAGAAGAACAACAGGAATGATTAGGAGGCTAGAGGCTGAATGGTTACAGGAGTCTAATCTATTATGTCTAATCTAATGAAAAGAAGAACCAGGGAAGACATGATAGCGGTGTTCCAATAGTTGAGCGACTCATACAAAGACATGGGAGTGAAGCTATTTTCCAAAGCACCAAAAAGCAAGACAGAAAGCAATGGATGGAAACTAGGAGAGAAGCAACTTAGAACTAAGAGGAAATTTCTTAACAATCACAGCAATCAATCAATGGAATAGCTTGCCTTCAAAAGCTGTGAGTGCTCCATCACTGGAGGCTTCCAAAAATATATTGGGCAATGTTGCGATATCATGACACATCAGTAGGAAGTCACGTACACAGACAACCCAATACACATACAATACATATAGGGTGACACATTAGGAACAGCTACGTGTAAAAACCTGAGTCAGCTATAGCATAAGGATTAGCCATATATGGCAATGTTTCCTGTTCCTGTATAAAAACCTGAGTCAGCTATAGCATAAGGATTAACCATATATGGCAGTGTTTCCTGTTCCTGTCTAACCTCATGTAACCTAACCCCCCCCCCCCCCCCCCCCCCCCCCCCCCCCC
>NW_020769320.1:20084294-20131714 GCF_900518735.1 Pseudonaja textilis | reverse complement strand
TATCTATCTATCTATCTATCTATCTATCTATCTATCTATCTATCCATCCATCCATCCATCCATCCATCCATCCATCCATCCATCTATCTAATATATAAATTTGTTCTTAGGTAAAAGTTCTCCAGAGCATTTCGGACTCAGATTGCTTATAAATTAAAAAAAAGAACAGAGTTTACTGAGTATATAATTCCTGATCCAGATTAATTCTCCACTGCTTAGTGCATCTTGGAAGTATATGTAACATTTTTTAAGATTAGATTTGGCACAACTTTTAGCTGATATTTATTTCAGGTTGCCAGAAGATGAATAACTGATGCATAACTTTGATATCAATAGAAGTGAACATTTGTAGCTTAGGGTTGAATTGTAGGATCCTTGACATTCTCTGAACTTGGCTGTTTTCTTGCACGTACTTCATTACCCCATCAGCCAATATCATCAGTTCTAACAATGAAATATTTGCAAGAAAACAAGCTTAGACAGCATCAAAGATCCCACAGAACTGTGAATTAGAAAAAAATAAGCAATGGCAAACTTTTTGATTGTTGCTGTTCAGACTGCAGATATCTTTCTTTTTGTAGCAAAAAGATTAATTTAATTTAGATACTTTTAATTTAAATAACTTCCCGTTAAATTATCTTTGGATTTATCCTTTCATATAAAATTAATAAGAGAAGTCCTGGATCATTGTATTGTAATGTGATGCTAATCCAAGCAGAAACCATAGCACAGACTACTCTCATTTGATGTAGATGTTTCTTAGCATTAACTTTGCCCATGTGATCAATAATTTCCTGTATTATCCCCCAAATTTCACCCTATGCAGCTTCCCATGAATAAAAACAAAAAAAAGTTGCACAGTAAATCTTACAAACCTACAATAAAATTTAAAACAAACTCAGATTTTTGCGAGTCCACTTGGGGCCTAAACTAGTTCAGCAAGATTCTTGCATTAATAAGAATCTTGCTTTAAGATAATAATATAAATATAAATATATTGCTGTTATGGAAAACCAGTCTCAATAGATTTATGCTTTATTTATTTATATATGTGTGTGTGTGTGTGTGTGTGTGTGTGTGTGTGCGCGTGCACACACACACACACAACACAGAGAGAGAGTCAAGATGCTGTGCCGCCAACTCCAAGCTGTGACCCTTGTCCAATACCTGATTTATTATAGAGAAAATTAAATTGCCATTAGATTGCTATGTCTTCTGGAATCCACTTCTGTTATTGTAGTTATTGTGGTATAACCAAAACATAGAAATGTTAACACATTAATTTTTAATGCCAAATATATGGATATTTTAATTTCACTTCCCCTGTTGTCCAATTTTAAAGGATGATACGAAAGCATGCTTGTCTGAATATGTTTAGTTACCTGAAAAATGTTCATTGCACAAAATGGCTGTCATAATAAACTAAAGAACAATCTAGAGAAATACCAAAATGAAGTATGGATAGGATATAGATGCATTAAAATTTATGGAGACTGGTCTGGTCATGATATATTGAACTGAGGAGAGGATGAAGCAAGCACCATGTTGCTGTCCAATTTACCATATTTATCCTGGAAGGAAAACAGTGAGTATTTTGTTTGACTTTAAAAGAGATGGCACTTTTGGGAATCAGGTAAAAACTTGTGTCTGTTCTTCTTTGTGTGAACCTAGGAAGCAATATTGCAAGGCCCAAAGGGAAGCTTAAAAACATAGAAATATTGGTGAGCTTTGACTTCCTGAATATTTGATGGGACACGGCTGATTTCATCTCCTGGGAGGAAGGGCAGAATATAAATAAGTTTGCCATTTAAGAGCATAGTGCTTGAAACTTATGTTTAGATATGCATGGAATTCACTGCTTGAAATCGTTATCCATCAATATTTTTAGTAAGTTGTGACACAAAATAAGAAGAATATTGAGTTTCAGAGTTCAAAACATCATAAATTTTAGCAGGTGGTCGTTCAGGGAAATTGTAAGAAGCTTAAGCAGAAGTGGAAATATGTAGGAAAGGATTAAAGTGAAGCAAAGGCAGGAATAGAACAGTTTCGAATCACACTGTAGAGGTAGTGATAAGCAAGTTTGGAGACACATTTTATTAATAATAAAAACATCCTTAAAGTTTTCTTTACCCTGAAATTATACTATACATTTACTAGCTTAAATATAAGCATTCCATATATTTAAACCTTTCTAAACTCTTTGAAGTCAAGTTTTATTTCACTCCTGAGATACAGAAGTAATTATTTTATTACACAACTGTTTAAAAATAAATCTCACAACCCATATTTAGGAAGCTTATAAAAGTATGACCCACTTGTTTCTCAGAGGTATAATTTTGTCTTTCTGATAGGATACTTCTTATCTAGAAAGCTAGAAATTGGGCCATCTTCTAATAAAAAAAATCTGCAACTTACTTGACACATACAGCAAACACACACACACACACACACACACACACACACAAATCATGACAGAAATGAAAAATTACATTAAAAATTAAATTAAAAAGACAAAATAAGAAAATGTTAACATTTGTTAATGGTTTTTAAATATGTAATATGTGTCGGGCTCCGAGTTCACTCGGAGCCCATCAGCTCCGAATATGCCTCGCAGCAAGTCAGCTGACCATGTCACCTTATCTCTGCTGCTGCTGGATCTGTATTTCTGCTTGTGTGCTGGCCGATGGCTTTGGAATGACTCAGCAGAGCTGAGGATGGATTCTGCAACAACTGCGGACCTGCTAGAACTGGCTTTTTATTGATCTGGTGCATATTGTTAAAGGGGGTTGGGGCACAGATAGGTGGTAATTAGGACTTAGGTTAAAACATGGTGAGGGTGGAACCAGGCGGGGATCAGTTAGTGAGGGTCGGAATAGGGTAGGGATGTAGACATGTTATAGGGTTAATAGTATTTAGGGATAATGGTTTAGGCGTGACCAGAATTAGAACTGGTATAGGCCTGGATGTGGTGGGGTGTGTCTCATGATAATGGTGATAAAAGGGAGCAAACTCAAACCCAACTCTAACCTCGCCTAGCTTTTAGACATTCTTGCCTGATTAGAGTATTTGTTGTTTGATGCTATATTGAATAAACCATCATTGTCCTAAAGAGGAGCTGGAGTTTGGATTCATCTAAAGACAAATCTTCAATACTCAAGGACTGGCTGAGAATATGCAGTAAGACAATACCTGGACAACTACTCTGCAAAGTTCAGATTACTTGTTAATGAGCTGTGATGGTGCAATGGTTAGAATGCAGTATTGCAGGCTAACTCTGTGCACAGTCTAGACTTCAGTCCTGACTGACTCAGGATTGACTCAGCCTTCCATCCTTCTGAGGTCAGTAAAATGAGGACCCAAATTGTTGGGGGCAATAGGCTGACATTTGTAAACAACTCAGAGAGTGCTGTAAAGCACTACGGAGCAGTATATAAGTCAATTATTGCTATTGCCAATATTGCTAATATTTCTATTGCTAATATGCTATTGCTAAGTTGATTATTAGTGTTATTGCTATTGCTAATCCATGAAAAATCCTGGCTTTTTATAATATCTGGGATAAACTGAATATTGATAATCCAAATACATGTAGAAAATGGCAAAAAAAATGAAGAATTGGTTGTTGAATGAAATGATATGTTGAAGAAAAGCAAGTTCCCTGACCCAATTTAGATTTATATGTGACAATGCATGACTGCTCATGAGTGTGTGATAGATTACAACAAATGATTGTTATTTATTATACAATTGACACTAAACACATCTACAATTATTCAGAATACTCTAGAAAATCATCAATCATTATTAATAAAAACAATATGAAATTCAATCTTAAATTCCATGAGATAAGGGTAAGGATAAGGAATATCCTTATTCTAAGGGTAAGGGAATGAGATAAGATAATAATACATAATTTCAAAGATATGTCTGTGTTTTGTGAAAAACTTAATAGAGTGTTGACAAGACATTTAGTGTTACTTGTGTAAACAGATCTCAACTTTTTCAGGACAATAACTCTCTCACACTGGTCAAGAAATAAATCACTCTGTATAGTTAAAACTGAATTTCTATAGCAAAAAAATGATGGAAACTTACAATTTTATTTATTAATTTTTTACTATTTTACTGGAAAGTGGAAACCAGCTTATTTTTGCAGAATATCTGAAATACGATTTTCCTCTAAGTCTGTCTTTTTCACTCCCTATATATTCTGAATTAGTATTTTCACTTTATAGTGGTAACTGTAACTGTTGAAAACCCATTTGTTTGGCCAGATGACCAAAATATAAATGAAGCAGTACATGCTCATGAATGAAATAAGGATGTTTTTCATGGTCTGCATGAATTAGAGCACTATAGTGAATAGTATTTATATAAATTTGTTATATATATATTAATTACACTTATTAATTGTATTCACTCCAAACAGAAAAAGTAGGATATTAAGAGGTATCTATAATGGAAAAGAATGGGTTAGGTTAGAGAGCCTTGGTATATAGGACAAAGTTATCTGTATTATTCAACTTAGATCTAATAGCTAATTTATTTCTGACTTTTTCAATTGACTGATGGTGATTTTGTCCATGTTTGTGGTGTTGAAGGTATGCTCCAATTGTTTTGAGGCCATTGCTACTATCTTCGGTACATTGGTACTACCCTCACTTTCTATTTGCTGCTTTTAAAAATGAATAGAATAATTTCAGGATTACACATCAACTTGAAACATTTGTAGTATAAGAGAACTGAAAACAACCAACCGCAGATCAAAATAATCTTGCTAAATAATCCTATCATTAGGTGGCATTACATAAGAAACGTTTATTCTTTATCTACAACTTTGAAGATACGTTATACCCGATTTCATAAGATAGTTGCATATTTTTGGAAAACTTCAAATATTATGTAATGTAAACATTACATTTTAATCTTCATTATCATTTAATCTTTTCTTTAAAGAATATTTGATATTAGTCCCAGACAAAATTTTATTTGGAAAAAAATCATTGCTGCTTTCTAAATACTCCCGTGCATTATGTTACTATAGCATTTATTAACTATCATAATACAGCAAGTATTGTTATTACTCTTCAAACACAAAAAAATACCTACAGGATTAAGAAGGATGGTAAGAAACAGTTCACCTCCTTGGATACTTTTGTCTAGTTCTTGAGGGCCACCAGGATATTCTTTGTAATAAATTGTATGGGTAAAAAGTCCACATGTCTGCCGAGGGAGTACCTAAGATAAACCAACAACAACAAGCAAGCTTTTGGTATGGATATCTACTTATAGATGCATGCATGTACTGGCGTATGATGGATTGGTATGTGATTCCCTCAGCTGTAACATTCTGATAGCTAAACCTCTGCCGTTTTCAATCTCTGACTGAATTTTTTCCTGTCATAGAATACACCATCTTGAACGTCAGTTGGGGGCCGTGTTGTCACATATGGTCATAATCATGCAATCAGGCCCTCCTCCCCATTAAATAGGTGTCATCTTAAAACTCCTTTTATCTGCTGATTGGAATAATTCTTGCTTTAAACACGCATACAGTAATATATGATTTATAGAAACGGAATAATAATTTAAGTTGACTGGCCAATTTAAAAAAAATAAATAAAAAATTGGCAAAGTTTAACCAAATTCAAGAATATTTTTGAAGTTATTTTTAAACATAAGTTTTTGTAAAACTACGGATGAGAAATATATGTCTTCTTTTTATCCTTCACAGAGGGAAAACAAGCTTTAAACGTGATGCCTACATGCACACATGCAGTACTAAGAAACACCAAATGTGAGAATCTAAAACAAAGCTGTGGGACAGGTGAGAGATCCATCTAGTCCAGAATTTGGATTATCACAGTAGTTTGCCACTGGAAAGCTCATGAGGATACTGTCATGTTTTATTCCAAGCAATGCCAGCCTAGCCTAGAGGTTTCTTCACAATTCCAAGTATGTCATGCAGTCTTTCTTTCCTCACATACAGGTGGTTTTCATCACAAAAGTTAATTCAAAGCTTGTAAAAAAAATGCTATTTTTATTTCCCCAATCTTGTCATTACTTGCATTTTCATATAGAATGGGTTACAGGGAAAACCAAGATAGGATGTAAAGATTTACAGTATAGAAGACCTATCAAAGATGGGTCTTGGAACTTGGAAGAAGCTACGTGAAGGGAGTTCCTAATACTGACCCTCTGTAGAATTGTATTGACTAATAACCCTACCTCCTCAATCCATTTATTCAAATACGTCTTTTTAGACAAATGTCTGTTTATCATAATCTTTGCCCGTATTCATGTAGCAACAAAATATTACTATGGTATGCGTGAACTCAAAACAGTCTGTGCCTGCATATAATACTAAAGACTGAATTCTCTAAGCATTCTCTAAGCAAATCTCCCCAGATATATGCTTATTTTTTAAAAATGGCCTCAACACTTCTGTTAACCGACCATAGTTAGGTGAAACTGTTTGCACAAAGACTTGAAACTGTCTTCATTCAAAATATTTATTCACACAAAATATTTCTGGAAGCACTATCGTAGTGTAGCTTTGTTTTGGCATACTCAAACTTTTCTTGAAATAATGTTGGAATTGCAAGATTTAATACAGACAACTTGAGCAACTTTTTTTTTTACTGATTGAATTGTGATGGACTCTAATAATGGTTTCTGAGTCTCATCTGCCTAAAATTCCCTTGACATTTCATTAGGAGATAATGTTCATCTGTTCTTGTGTTCCAATCTGTTCCCTCTTTTTTTTTTTTTATCTAACTGACGGACCAACTTAATCCTATGAGGATATGACCTCAACCCAAATGCTCTGACCTTTTCCCATGACATCCAGGAGATCGCACAAACAGCTGCCCTCTCTTTACCTTGGCTGGAAATATTACTTCTGCTTCTGAATAGCAGCTGGGTGGAAGAGATGTGCATGCTTTCTAAGTTGGTTGAAAAATAAAGCACGTTGTAATTCTATACAAAGATGTAACAATAGGTTGTTTGTATATGTGTATGTATGTATGGATATGTGTGTACATATATGTGTGTGTGTGTGTGTGTGTGTGTGTGTGTGTGTGTGTGTGTTTGGGTCTTTTCCCGTGTAAGATTAAGAGTATCTTGGCGACATTTTGGCGAGGTCCCACTCGCCATCCTCAGGCTGGTGCTTTCAGCTTCGTGCCAGTGCAAGCAGTGTGTGATCGGAGCTGCCATCTCTCTATAAATACTGGTGGTGGGGCCTGGTGTGCTGGGCTGATTGGCTGGGCTACTGCCTCTTGATTGGTTGATGGAGTTGATGTTGGTATAATGGGCTGTGTGATGGCCTTGTGAGTTTTGTTGTGGAGCTATCCTGGATCTTGTGCTGTAATCTCCTGGGTCATTTGTTTTGTAGTGATCTTTTTCAATTAGCCTCTCGTGTTCGAATAGCTTGGGTAATGGGTTGTGTGATGGGCTTTTGAGTTCTTTTGTTGTGGTATCCTGGGTCCTGCGTTGTAATCTCCTGGGTCGTTTGTGTTTTGATCTCTTTTCCATTAGCCTCCTGTGTAGTAACGGCTTGGGTAATGGGTTGTGTGATGACTTTGTGAGACTTATTGCTGTGGTATCCTTGGTCTTGTGCTGTGATATCCTGGGTCATTTGCTGTGATGCAACTTCTTGAGTTCTTGTGGTATAATTTCCTAAGTTTTCTGATGTGATATCCTGAGAGGGTGGCATTTAGACCTACATACTTGTACCCGTGAAAATCTACGAAAACAATATGTACAAAAACATACACACACACACACACGTATACACACAAACATACACACACACATTGTGGCAATGTTTCGGCAGAATCTCATCTGCCATCAGAGTCAGACTTTCACAGACGAACACAATACAGAAGCCTGATGATGGCAGATGAGATTCTGCCGAAACGTTACTACAACTTTAAAAGCACAACTACAATGACGTGGGGAAATACCTGAACAAAGCTGAATACCATACATGTAAGTACCCGTGAAAACTTAAGAAAACTTAAGAAAAAAAATATATATATATATATATACATACACACACACACACACACACACACACACACACACACATATACACACATGCACACCCATATATATATGGGATGAAAATAAGGGAAACAAATTCTGCCTCTGCCTACTAGCACCCATCGGTATTCATCTGGCTAGTGTCCTGTCAGTGTGAGAGAGAGTTGAGGGCTATTTAGAAACTGAAGCAGTATTTGCTGTGTGAGCAAGGAGAAAACAGAAAGAAGCCTGGGCGTGGCTTAGCTCAACTATTCTATACTAAAGTTGCTTGGTGCTATAAAACTAAAACAGAAACAGAAACTCCTCTCCTCTATATATGTGTGTGTGTGTGTGTGTGTGTGTGTGTGTGTGTATGTGAATGTATATGTATATGTATATGTATGTATGTTTGTATGTATAACCTGCTAATTCATTTTTCTAAAGTTCTAATTGTATTTTAGATACGATACAAAATGAATTACTAAATTTGCCAATACTTGTTATCTACTACACGAAGAAAAGTATGCACCTTAAACAAATATGCCAGCAGGATATATGTTCTAATAATCCTTCAGGCTTTCTTTAAATTCCTGTAAAATCAAGCCCAGTTGTAATAGCCAACAGAGACTGTTCAATTAAAAAAAAATCAGAATTGCAAGCAGTGTGGCCCAGGTCCACACTGCTTGCTGCCTTTCCCTAACATCCATCTGTCCTATCAGATCAGATAGTCCCCTCCCTTAAATATTGCTATCTTATGAAATCTTAAATATTGCTTATCTATCTTAGTCAGGAAGCATTCGGTTCAGATTCATTCTTGAAACTCTTTGTACTTCAGTTGGTTTTTTTTTCTAGTTCATTTAACACTTCTGTTATTGGCAGCACTTCACAGGAAAGAAAGGTGGGTGCTTATCTCAAGGGAGTGTTTGAGATTCATTACCGGGTGGGAATGAAAATAATTCCCAGCATTGCAATAAAAACAAGACTTGTTTTTAAAATAAGCTTGGGCGTAATTACGGTCTCGGAAGCCTTGGTCAGAACATAGATACGATGGGCAGCTATATAAATGTTATCAACAAAAACAAACAAATAAACCTGCTGTCATTATTTCCCCCCCCCCCCCAGGAATAATTATGAAAGAATGGGAATGCAATCTACCATGATGCCATTGTGGATGAAGCCCCTCCTGTACCGCGCAGGTTTCAGATGAGGATATTCTTCAGTGCTGGTCACTTTAATACCCCACACTTTTTTCCACGCTTCGTAAAGCTGAACATGAACTGGGTAGACTCCAGAATGATGTGGAGCCACAGCATAGCCAATGTCAGTTGGAATACCATGTTCCTGAAAGTATGCAAAAGAGGAGAAGGTCACATGTGCATTAAAGAGCACCAGAGTTACAATATATTTGCGGATGATTTTGAATATGATCAGATATATTTTTTTTAAAAAAAAAATAACAAGGACAGTAATTGAAACCCTCAAACAAGTATGCAGTTTGGGGGAAAAGGAACTGATTTCTTCGGAGACAACTTGATAAAAGCCATGATAGGTCACAAGAAAGATGATATATAGTGCAACATTTTATTTCTGCAGTTTTCCCAGGAAATGGTACTGAGACACATCTTGCTTCTGACACTGCGTGTAATTGATGCCATCGTGTCTAGCAGTTTCCCCTCTTTAGTAATAAAAACTAGGTAACAAACATGTTAGCTTTCCTAAGATAGACAGATAGTATCCAGAGTCAGGTTTTACATGCATCTGGATCCTATTTCTCCCTCCCAGTTTTTACACACCTCAGTTAGTTTTGGGTATTAAACAAGTATTACTTAGCATTACCAAGTATTACCACTATCAACAATGGTCATATTTATGATTAAAACAATAGTTATTTGATAATAAAAAGAATGATTTGCTACAGTGCTCCTTCTCTATTTAAATGTGATGAAACAAAAGACAGAAGAGAGATATCAAGCAATAAAGGCGCTAATTATAAGAAACGTTGGAAAGTCAATTAGATGCAGGATTCTTTGATGATACATGGGAAATTCTCAAGAAGATACCGTAGGAGAACACTGCTTGTTATAGTCAGAATAAACAAAACAATCCCTGTTTATATGTTAGATTGACAAATCAGCATGATAAAATCAAATAAGGTAGACAAAAAGTAACATGTACTGTAATTGAACTTTTTTAATATCCTCTTTATAGTTCTTTGAAATGACATTCAATATATAACAAACCAGCTTATTTTTAAAAACGGGAAGGTTTGATGGTCTATATTGAAAATGTAAAATAAACAGAGAATAGTTGATATTTGGTCATTCAAACTTCCCGAAGCAATATTAGAGTTAAGCATTAATAATATCTCTTATACTGTACTGTCATTAGCCTAAATTACTAAAAATAGTGAAATAGTGGCCTTGCAAAATAAAGACTTAATACTGCTGGCTTTAGACAGTGATATAAATATGTCTGGTTTTTGCTGAACATTAATAACATGGACTTTTTTTGTAGGGGTGACTTTTCTCAGTCTCCTTTGGACTTCAGTACTTCAGTGTGAATGCTTAAATTAGTAACTTTAAATGTGAAGCAGTTTCAGAATAATTTGAATGAGTTTTGAATGTGAAATGACTTTGAGCTTGAAATGGTTGGAATATCATCCTGTAAAATGAAGGGTGAAATGAAAATAAACGTGTACAAAATCCACATTTGGCTTTTATTTAGAATCAAAAATTCAAATTCAAAAAGAACAGTAGAACAATAGCTTCTGGTTTTAAGAATGTAAATTGAAATTTGTGTACAAAAGTATGGAGAACAAACAGAAAGAATTATACATCTTAAAGTGGGATGGTGAACATGATTTACTGGATATTACTGAAGTCTTTTGGGATAAACCACATTAATGGAATGAGAGAATTAATAAGAGTAACTTATTCAAAACAAATATGACAGCTGAAAGAGGAGAATAAATGTCTTTGTGAAAGAAGTGTGTACATCTATAGAAATCCAGGCCTATGACCATGAACGCCCAATCGAGAGGTGGTATTCAGCAGGTTCTGACCAGTTCTAGAGAACCGGCAGTGGAAATTTTGAGTAGTTTGGAGAACTGGCAAATACCCCTCTGACTGGAGAGTTTACACTATCCTTCCCCTGCCATGCCCACCAAGCCACTCCCACAGAACCGGTAGTAAAAAATTTGAATCCTACCACTGGTCCAATCAAAAGCATTTGGGTAAAATTGATAGGACAGGGGAACAACAATGATATTCTACTGGGACATGCTATGGAAAAGCATGAGAACAAGAGATTAATAGAGTTGGAAGGGACCTTGGAGGTCTTCTTGTCCAACCCCCCTGCCTAGGCAGGAAACCCTATAGCATTTCAGACAAATGGTTATCCAATCTCTTCTTAAAAACTTCCAGTGTTGGAGCATTCACATCTTCTGGAGGCAAGTTGTTCCACTGATCAATTGTTCTAACTGTTAGGAAATTTCTTTTTAGTTCTAAGTTGCTTCTCTCTTTGATAAGTTTTCATCCATTGCTTCTTGTCCTGCCATCAGGTGCTTTGGAGAATAGCTTGACTCCCTCTTCTTTGTGGCAGCCCCTGAGATATTGGAATACTCCTATCATGTCACTCCTGGTTCTTCTTTTCGCTAGACTAGACATGCACAATTCCTGAAACAACAGTTCTACATATGTTTTAGCCTTCAGTCCACCAAGGGGCCAGACTCTAGATCTGGAGCACACTTTTCTGGAGCAGATTAGAGAACTTTGAGGAAGGAAATACAGTAATAATGGGATATTTTTTAAACATCTAAACAACCAGTTCAGATCTGAAATCAGTTCAGATAAGATTGCCAGTTCCTACAAAGACTTGGTCTTGTTGATGGTTTCATTTTAAAGAAGACTGAAGAAAAGACATGAGGAACAGCATTCCTAAATCTTATCTTAATTAAGGGAAAAGTTAATTGAAAGCAGCGGGAAGCTTGGAAAGTCGTGACCCTGAAGAAATGGAACTGGATCATTTTTGTAAAGGCATAATCAAAAATTAGAAAACAAACTTAGAATAGTAGTAAGTGTTGGACAGAAATTCTTAAGTCAACAGTAGTATAGGAGATATACTAAAGATAGTAAATGTACAAGTGCACACTATTAAAGTGAATGTACAGATCATTTCAACTGAGCTGAGAATTGAAAGGAATACATCTGTGAAATAGAAGATAATGAAATTGCCAAGAAAGCATATCAGCTAAGAACAAAATAGGTGAGAAAGGCTAAAGTTAAAAGAGCCTTGCAAAGGAAGGTGAAGGAAATAAAAATAACCTTTTCACCAGGTTAGCAATAAGAACAATGAAAAGGAAGGAGCAACTCACTGTTCGGAAAAAAATAGAACAGAAGAGGTAATGGGAAAAGAGAAAAATGCTTCAAATGCTTTAATTTATTGTGATCTTCTCCCAAAAGGGCAATTGTGATCCAATGGATCCAATCATATCAAGTGAGATACTTACAATCCAAAGTAAGTAAAGTGATAGTCAGGAAATACTGGGAAAATACTGGGATAAAAGCCCAGATAAATTATATTCAAGAGTCTTAAAATATCTTGAGGATATAAGCTTGTTGAGAATATTTGGTCATTAACAGAATGGGAAAAGATCTGGAATAGAATCATTAAGATTACGAAATCTGCGGCGTACAAAGAAAATATGTATAAAATGTTATATAGATGGCACTTACCCCCTTCGAGGTTAGCGAAAATGAACCCAAACTCTAGTCCAAAATGTTGGAAATGTAAAAACATAGAGGGAACCTACTTTCATATGTGGTGGACCTGTAAAGAAGCCCAGAAATACTGGCAAAAAATTAGAAAATGGCTGGAGGAGATAACCAAAGATCAAATTGAATACAAACCAGAGTTCTTCCTACTAGGGATCTCTGATAAACATTTTCCTAAAAAGACGAAATACATAATAATTCATATTCTAACTGCGGCCAGATTAGCATTTGCCCAATGCTGGAAATCATCCCGTTTACCTACAGATCAATTGGTCATTCAGAAAATATGTGACTGCGCAGAAATGGACAATTTAACCATAGCTCTTAAAAATAAAGAGTCTTCAGCATTTGATAATAATTGGAATGCATGGTATAATTGGTTTTATCAGAGATAAACTGTTTAATGAGCATAAATAAGCATAAATATCCATAAATAGCGATAAGATGTGTATATTTAAAGTAAGGTAGGAGAATTGGATCTTGTAGACTGTCAAAAAGAATATTTGTCTGGTTTTAACGTATTTTCTTTTTTCTTTCGTCTCTTTGTTTTTTTTTTGTTTTTTTCTCTCTCTTTTATACTTCTTCTTCTCCTTTTTCGGTCGCAAGACCGAGCGGTTTTTTTTTTTTTTTTTTTCCTCTCTCTTTCTCTTCTTTCTTTCTTCTTTTTCTCTCTCTGTTTCTTATGTAATGTTGTTATGTTATTTTTTTAATTGTAAATTCAATAAAATTTATATGAAACAGAGAATATTTGGAAATCATGGCAGATGGGTATAGAGGAAACTTGGCAACTTTAAATATATGAACTTCAATTTTCAGAATTCCCCAGCATGTTGTACTCCCTCCCACGTTAAAATTGCCAAGTTTGAAAAACACTGTATAGGATCAAAGAGACTTTCAACTGCAAATATTACTCCTATCTTCAAAAATGGGTAATGAAGGGTAGTCTACTTGCCTCCAATCCTTGGGAAATTCCAAACTAGATTATTAAACAAATAGTTTGTGATCTTTTTAAAAAGAAAAAAAATACATTGATTAGCAGAAGAGAACTAGGGTGGTTATATCAAGAGCATGTTATGCCAAACTTAATCTTTTTCTTGATATAGAAACCTTCAAGTAACTTGATATAGTAACCTTAGTTAGCCATGGGATGTGGTGGACATTTTAGTTTCAGCAAAATATTTGATAAACATTTTTTACTAGTAAAAAACTAATTAAAAAAAACTTGGCAAAAAGTTGGCTAGACTATACTGCAATTAAATTAAACCAATCAGAACTGATTGCATAAGCATATTTTGTGGTATATTGATATTCATAAGCTGAATAAGAGCCAAATTGTGTGATGTAGTTTCCAAACCAGCAGCAATTTTATGCCACTGCAAAGGAAAATGGAGATGAACTTGATGTAGAAAGGGATGAACTATTAAAGGAAAAATGCAAGATTGGTGCCAGCTCTTCAGAAAAAAAGAATACTTCTTCATTATGACAGTATACTGTGACTGAATCCCGAGAGCCTATCTTAGTCATTCATTTTCCAAGGACTGAGTTGTCTTTTTTCCTTTCATTCATTCATTCTTTTGCCAAAAATTATCTCTATATACCTTCACAGCTTTACAGAGGTGGTATTTAGCAGGTTTTGATCAGTTCTGGAGAACCAGTAGCGGAAATTTTGAGTAGTTCGGAGAACTGGCAAATACCGCCTCTGACTGGAGATTTTACAGTATTCTTCCCCTGCCACGCCCACCAAGCCACGCCCACAGAACCGGTAGTAAAAAAAAAAAAAGAATCCCACTACTGCAGCCACATCAAGAAAAATAAAATACTGAGATCAAAATAAGTAACCAATCCTTTGTATTCCATATTGGCCCAATTATGTCCAAGATGATAAGAGCCTTGGGATTACAAAAATAAAAATAAAAATAAGAGAATTCTTGGAAGGTTTATATTTGTGTTGCTAAGAGAAGGAAATATAGAAACCTTCAGCAAAATGTAATGGCTGCCTTCAGATATATGAGGTCTTTTGCTGGAACGATAGTTTTGCTCAAGTCTACAAAACAAAACAATTTTATAGAATTCCTTAGTACCTATTTTACATGTGTGTGTGCTTGTGTGTATCTGTGTGTGCTTGTGTGTGTGTCTCTTTATATGTAAAATGTTGTCATTTTGCAAAACAAAAAAGCATGCTTTCTCTGCTGCAGTGCCTACCTTCCAGAATAGCAACCTCCAGAAATATAAATGGCTCCCACCCTTTAAATGTTCCAGAAAACTCTTAAAATGTGACTGTGTTCCCAAGCTAGGTATTTGTGGAGACCCTGGTAATTATTATTTTTAGGGTGAGGATGGGGGGGAATTATTTATGTGGATTTGTCCAGACAGCTGAGTTATTTTTTAACATCTATCCATCCATCATCTATCATATTCTATTATCTCACATATATTAATTTAAAATATATAAGCTGCCCAGAGTTTCTTGGGAGCCAGGTGATCTTAAAATCTATTCAGGCAATCAATCAATAGTTTGAAAGTCATAATAAACCATTGCTAAATTGTGAAACCAGGTAATTTGAAGAACCATCTTTTCCAAGTCATATCTACCCAACCTGAGAAGAGAGGCATATTTACCGGAATCAAAACGAAAGGCCATCTCCCTATGGAACATCATCTCTGCACAGATAAGAATGGTTCCACTTTGATATTCTTTAGCAAGGCCCTGAAGATCTGGCTTTGCCAATGAAGCCGACGAACCCAGAATGGGATGGAGTGCATCAGGTTTATTTATTATTTATTTCATTGACTGCTATTGCCAGGGGGCCAAAGGATTATTGGTTTTACTGAAAATGAGTTGAGTGACCATATAAACTTTTTAAAGAATTAACTTCTCAATAGATCTGTTTTGTGTAACAAATCCAATGTTTCATAAAATCTCCCTTCTATAAATATGGATCTTGTTCAGTGGTGGGATTCAATTTTTTTTTAACTACTGATTCTGTGGGCGTGGCTTGGTGGGCGTGGCAGGGGACGGATACTATAAAATATCCAGTCAGAGGTGGTATTTGTTGGTTCTCCAAACTACTCAAAATCTCCATTACTGGTTCTCCAGAACTGGTCAGAACCTGATGAATACTACCTCTGATCATGATATGATAAAATTTAAGTCTAGGCTCATATATCTGGGGAGATTTGTGATAAGGGTAAACAAAAAACCCTAAATGCTAATATACTTGAAAGTATATTTGCATTTTATATAATTTAAAAACATAGGGCCAGGGCATATTTTGATTTGATTCTGTTTGGATAAAAACCTGAAGTGTACAAAAAGAAGTTTAATTTTGAGTATTGGGATGGAATGTTGGCTGCAGTCTTATCTTGTGAGTAAAACATTCCCCTTTAGTATGAAAGATGCTAAATGAAGAAGAGTCAAGGCTGGAATATACCTGAATGAAATGAAACTCACTCATACTATAGTGCTTTCCTTATTACAGGGGTTTTTTTTTCCCCACAGGAAGTGCAATAACAATTTAGCACAGCAAATTTATGCTTCCAAGAGTCTGAAGAAATAAAATATGTTTGCCCTCTGTTGACATAACAAGGCAATCTCTGCTGAATTGCTTTGAGTCTTGTCAAAAAGGAGAGAGGTGAAATGTTGGCTGTCATCTGTCACCTTGCTGAATTAAAAGATTTACATAAGCTCTTTCTACTTTTAACACAAGGACACTTTTTTTTTCAAGTAGTTTTTTTCTCAGGCAGGCAAGGAGATTCCTTAGGAAATTATTTTACTTTATTTCATCCTTACTGTGTCAGCTGTATGCATTATTTGTGCCAAGGTATTGAGAGAGGGAAATGCTTTGTTGTTTTCTAACAATTCATCCACTGCAAATTTTCAGCCTTTAAAAGTATTACTTTTATTTTGTGTCTTCACTGACAATGCAGGTTTTGTATTGTTAATGATCACCTGTGGAATTTTAGAAACAATTTGAAAAAAACAAACACCTTTTATAAAATGATGTATCATTGGTACTGTACACTTGATAAATTGTCAGAGATATATCAACATGTTTCAAATGCATGATAGAAATATAATTCTAAAGAAGGTACTTTTTATCATCTTTGGTGGACTTGTAATAAAGCAAAGACATATTGAGGACATACCGGTGTTATAATGCAGAAAGTGAATATAAAATTGAAACGTGAATTTTCTTCTCTTATTATTGGATAAAGAGTTGGAAAAATTTTTTTGGAACATTATACTCTATATGTATGTTGACTGCGGTGAAAAATATATATGCACAGAAATGGAAAAATATGTCAATCTCCACAATAAAAAAAACGGATGGAAAAAGTGATGAGGCTAGCAGAGACGGCAAAATTAGCCATTTAATAAAAAGAAAGAATATATCCAACTTTGTTTTTACTGTGGAAACCACTTCTGGACTTGAGATAGAAAAAAACCCTGAAATATTAACATTGGATTTTGCTGATTAAATTAGTTTGTTGTTATCGAAATGGTTGCTAGTTGTTAAGATGAAATGGGATAACTCTCCTCAGCCAAGTCATTTTGGCCAACTCACCATGGCCAGCTCACTGCAGGACAACTTGCCATGGCCAGTTTGTCATGGACATTTCACGGCAAGAAAATTCAATATAATTATTTAAAATAATGTACTTTTTTTTTTTACATTTTTGTTATTCACATTTTATTTTGTCCCTCTTTTGACACCCTTTCTTTAATGATTCTATTTGATGGTCTTTGAAGATTCTCAATCATTCAGATCATAGTTGTCCCAAAGGTGCTTTTTCAAGAGGCAACTGGACTTTCTTGTTTTTCTTTGTAGATGTTTCTCTTCTCATCCAAAATGCTTCTCCAGCTTTGACTGGATGATGGGGAATGAAAGGATTTATATTCCTTGTAGACAGCTAGTCATCGGCATTCTTTTAGAGGGTCGTTGAGGCCACTTGGAGGTTTATCTGTTTCACTGGGTCACCCAAGCAGTGTAAATGGGCGTGGAGCCTTTTTATAACTGTTGAAAGGACTGTGTTGTAAATTGGGGATACATGTTGTCATATTCCTCCCCCTCTGTTTAGAAAGGGCTGTTCAGTTTTGACATAGATAGCCTTCTTGACCTCTCTTTCAAACCAGCAATCCTCTCTGTCCAAAAGGGTGGCTTTGCTGTCTTCAAAACAGTGCTGAAACTTGTCCTGATGGATTTATTCTCCTATGTTGTGCCATGCATTTATGAAGTGGTTGTTTTGTTTCCCCAACATACAGACATACTCACTGCATTGTACTGTATATACCCAGGGATGGGATCCGACCGGTACTGTTTCTCTGCGTCGCGCGCGCAAGTTATGCAAGTGCAATTTACGACCTGCTGAGCTGCCCAGACAGCTGAGCAGCGCTGCGTGGAAGTACACAGTGGCTGGAAAAGGCCTTTTTTTCCTGCTTTTTTAACCGCAGCTGTGTCGCACAAAGCAGCTACAGTTGAAAAAACAGGAAATAAAAGTCAGGTAAGAGCCCGGGCAGGCAGGTGGGTCAAAACAGCAGCAGACATAGAACCGGTTCTATGTCTGCTGCTCTTCAGAACAACCAGTTCTACAGAGGTGGACAGAACTGGTAGAATCCCACCCCTGTATATACCATGTTGCTCACTTTGTGTCTGGGTGTTTTATCCTTGGGATGCACAAGCTTCTGTCTTAGTGTATTCTTGGGTTTGAAGTGAGCCCATATGTTGTGTTGCTTCTCTTAGCTTTTCTGATATTCCTGCAACATATGGAATGACAGTGCTTCATTTACAAAGATAATAACAGTCTATAAAAAGCGGGGACCCAGGTCAGCCATCAAAAGAAATTCCTGACTATGAATTGTCTCATGATATCTGGTGCTACTTGATATGGTAAGCGCTCCTTTGCTGCAAATCTCCTAAAAGGAGGGATGGTTATTTGTTAGAGACCATCTGTAGAGACTGTATTGAACTCTGGACTAGATAACTGGATTAGAGAACATCTATAATAAGCTTTGGAACTGATTTGAAGAAAATATAAAGTTTCCAGGATAGAAGAAGCAAAGGAAAATCTCTTTTCCGAATGCCGAGTTCAGAATGTTGTCTCAGTTATCTGCAAATCGAGGTAGAATTGCATTAATATATTTTTTACTGATAGCAGCAGTTCATTTCCTGGCCTTTTTTTAATTCAAATTCTCATTTTCCTACTGGTTATTGAGAAGAAAACCATTTGACAGGAAAGGGAGGCCAAGAAACTTTTGACAGTGATGTAAGTATAAATATTTTGTGCCATGGCTGAATGCAATAATCCTTCCATAAAAAAGTGTGGTGCTTACAATTATACTGCTATTTGTCAGAAACACCTTGGCTTCACCCCGTATATAGTACTTTTCAGATAAACAGTGGCTTTACATTCTGATTTTTTTTTCTTCAAAATGATATATTTATAGAAGACTGCTAGAACCATGCCCTCACCTTTTGGGGCAATCATTCAAAGTGGATTTTAGCAGTTTGAGATGAGAAACAACTGTTATCTTTGTCCATTACTGATGGGCATAATAATTTCATAACGATTCAGGGAAAAAGTACATACTCTGGTCGTGACTGAGGCAATTTCACATTCTATTTTGGTGACATGTTTATTCCAAAATAAGTTCATTCAGCTCAATGGAACTTACTTTCAGATAATAGCCTGGAAGTGCAATCATATACATGTCTATTCATAAGTAGGATGAATGTATCTGTCAATTTTGATTTGTCATTTTTTTCCCAGGCTTTATTTTATTCTGGCTTCACAAGAGTTTCTGTGCTAAAACATTCCTACCATGTTAATCCATGTTATTCCAATTCCATTAGGATCACAATGTAGAAAAAGAATGTATTTTTCTAATGAAAGAAGTTTAATTTCTATTAACCAGGATACAGTCTGGTTGTTTGAATTTGCACCAAGTGAAAATGTGACGCTACAGTTCTTCAAAATAGTATTGAGGTCCGTATTTATTTTTTTTAATTGTAATAATGCAAGAAATATAGCGGAATTATTTGGGGACTAATTACAAGAACAGAAATTGGTTTAACAATTTCTTTCTCTAGGGAAAGTTTTCAAGGAAACTCAAGAACCTTAAGAGAGAATAATATCATTAAAACAGTATTTAACAATTCCTTATTTGTAAAAGGTCTTTATATTTTGGAGTTGCTTAAAATAGGAAGAAATTCTTATGATGTTTATGAACAGATAGTGATGGCAATACAACGTCACAAAGATCCTTTTTAGGTGGATCTAAAGAAAATAATGGTGCCATGCTAAAAACAATGAATATCAACTAAAAATAGAAGAGATATTACATTCCTTATAGCATTATTCCTATTGTGTCTCTAACAGTGAAGGAAGACCTGATAAAAGCAAAATCCAGTATATATTTATACATAGCAATCTTTTACAACGAAGTCTGCATTTTTCCTCAACAGGCATATGTACTTTCCCTCACTGTAAAATGTATTAATCCACCTGGAAGTAAACCCTGCTGACTAAATTACTTGGGATTGCCACATCTATTTACTCTTCCTTGGTTACAAACAGGCCTGTTCACTCAAAAAGGTTGTAAGAAATGCAGAAGACAGTTCCGCCTGCTCTGGTCAATGCTCTATATCAGTAGTGGTTAACCTTTTCGGAACCGAGTGCTGAAACCGGAGCATGCATGTGACGAAAAGGCACTGAGTTCCAAAATGCACACATGCCTGAAACTGGAAGAGCAGCTCCCTGCATGTGCATGCGGCCAGCTACCTTGTCTTCCAGCTTCTAATATACATGCATGCACAAAGACCAGCTGGCTGGCCATTTTTAATGCACATGTGTGCACCAGCCAACTGGTCCTTGCGTACACATGTGTATTAGAAACCATAAGACCAGGTGGCCAGCGTGCGCATGCATGTCCAGGAGCTTCTCTTTTGGTTTTCGGTGCTCACGCGTACACGAAAACCAGCTGGCCAGCATCCATATGTACTCCAGAACCCAGGAAAGCAATGGGCAACAGCTGGTATGCTTGGAGAGATGGCTCTGTGTGCCACTTCCGGCACTCATGGCATAGGTTTGCCATCACGGCTCTATATCTTTTAATATCTGGAAGCCTAAGGTACATAGCAGTACTAGATGAGGATGAGGATATTATTCAGTCAGTTGTGTCTGACTCTTGGCAATTCCATGGGTCAGGTCTCTCCACATGTTCCAATCTTGCACTGTTTCTTTGAGTTTTTCCATGCTTTGTCTGGTATCACACTCTGATAGTATTGAGCCACTATGTTCCTTCATGGCTTTTACACCAGCTCTTTCAAACACAATTGCTTTGTACAGTGAATTCCCCTTCATGACATGGCCAAGTAAGTGAGATGCAGAGTCGTGACTTTGCCTTCCAGTGACATGTCTGGTGTTATGAGCCTGCTAACCACTTTTGCTGAAATATGTAGGCTCTTTTTCCAACGCAAATGAGTCGATTCTTGTCCTGTCTTGTTTTTTCAAGATCCAATTTTTACAAACCATAAGTAGCTATACTGAACACAATAGAGTGGGCTAAACTCCATTTGGTTGTCAGAATGATGTCCTCACTTTTCCATATTTGGCTCACGTTCATCATTGCTATCTGACCCAGTACAATCTGACATTTATTTCATCTTATTTCTGCGCTGCATTCATTCCTTTCAGCTATCTGCGATTGTAGGAAAGTGATTTTTTTCCCTATATCTCCACTGTCAATTTATTATTTTGACGTTTCCCTTTCTTGCAGTGGTCATGAGCTTGCTTGTTGTTGGTGGGTTTTTTTTTATTTTTTTGGATGTTCAGCAAGAAATCAAAATTCTTACTTTCTTTGATTTTCTTGACTAGATGTTCCAGGCCTTCTTTGGTTTCTGAGAAGAGACATGTTCCATCAACATATTGTTGATGTTTCTTCCACCAGTCTTTACCTTGTTTTTTAATTCTCCAAGATCTAGCTTCTTCATGGAAACCTTGGCCTACAGGTTGAATAAGAGAGAGAAGAAATTGCAACCTTGTTGCATTCCTATCTTTATCCTAAACTTAGTGTCTCCATATGGTGTTCACAGGCTTTCAGTTTTGTGTGCAGTGATTGCCCCAACTTGACCAGATGTGCTGATGTATGAAAGTTTTGTATGAAAGTTTTTGTAGTCAATGAAGCACATGTAAATGATCTTTTGATTTTTCCATGATCCTGCACTGATTTCTAATATGGTCGTGGGTGCCATGAGCCCTTCCGAAGTGAGCTTAAATATCTGGTAATTGCCTTTCAATAGTTGGTACTAGTCATTTTTAAGAAGACATTGGACAGTCTCCTGTAAGGTCTCCTGCTTGAACGGGGTTGGACTAGAAGATCTCCAAGATCCTTTCCAGTTCTATCCTGGTTGATATTTATATTATGTATGTAGTAGGGATTTTACTGATATCAAACTTTGTTGGAGGCACTGCATTTTTGATCTTTGCCATCAACAATTCATGATCTGAACTACAACCATCACTTGGATATGTCTTAATAGCAAAGCCTGGACTGGTTCATTGATGACTGCATAGGACATAATCAATCTGATTACGGTGACCTCCAAGTTGATAAGAGACATTTGTATTGTTTGAACCTTTTATTCATGATCCTTTATATGTTTTCCTGGAAAAAATTGTACCAAACAATCATCTGCATTATTCCTGTCACCTAGTCCAAAATGACCAGTGATGCCTGTCTTCATTTGTTTGTCAACTTTTGCATTGAAATCACCCAGAATGTAAACATTGTCTTTTTAGGGGAAATTGTTTCAGAGTTTCTTGGACCATGACACAAAAGCCCCCTATTTCAAGCAGATTTGAATAATTGTGATGTTGAAGGACTTGGTACGAATTCTGATGGTCATGATTTGGTCGCTGGTAGTTGAGAAGGTTTCCACTGCTCTAGCAATTTTACTGCTCTAGTGCTTACCATAAATGCCACTCTGTTTTCCTGGTATCATGTCTTGAATAATTGACAGTGAAGTCCTCAGATTGAAAAAAGCCATTGTCTGTCCGGTGTAGCTCCGTGACATCAAGGAGATCAATTTCCAACCTGATCATCTCACATTTGACAATATTAAATTTACCCTGGCTCATTCCTCTGACATTCCATGTGTCTATCCAATGTATACTTGTGCAACGCAGACATTTGCTTACTCCGCTGCCTGCCTCAGAACTGGGATTCCTATTGTCATATTGTTGTTCCCTGTCTGATATGTTTGAGACCCTTCCCATATAATAATTTTCTTGATGAGCTTTTTGAGGAGTAGGTTGCCAGGCCTTTCTCCAACCCTGTAACTCACTATACTAGCTATCAATCTTATCTAGCTCAAATGCTTAACCTTTGGCTTACTATAGTGCTCTTTCCTTAATTATCTTAGAAAGATAATTATACTATATAAGAATAACTCCTTCCTAGAACATGTGTGTCCCTGAAATGTTGATAAACTGAAACTATAAGAAATATTCTTTTTTTTTTTCATTTTCATGTTACATATACATCTGCACTACTATTATTCTACAATAAAGTGTCAGCTTATCAAGCCCTACAGATCAATTTTATATTCTCTTACTACACACTATAAACTCCAGATTCTTTGTGAAATATAATATTGCCAAGTTTTGCTTGGCAGCAGGCAAAATCTTCAGGAACTGATTGCTAGCTAGAGTCAATCATGCTAAATATGTTTCATGTCTAACTATGATATTGTTACCATAATTTCAAGTGGCATATTTGTGCAGTTTTGATTACTATGGATTATTCTATAGGTTTTTAAGGAAAAAGAATGCAGATTTACACATTTAACCTTTCCATGTTTTAATTCTATATTTATCATCCTTAGAGTTTTTAGATATAGATGCTTCTATATGATAATTCTTAATTTCTTAGGTTTTAACCTTAATATCGGTAAAAAAAAAACCTGAAACAAATTTATTATAAATATATCAGATCCCTTGATACTGATGGGTAAATTTTAAAATCACTAAATTATTTTAAGTTCATATGAAAAAAAGAATCAACACTGAACTGTGTGACCACTTTTTTGTCTATTTTACATTATTTATATACACCCATTCTATATTAATTACCTTAATATATAAAAAAGATAATTTAAGATTCCATATACTATATTTTGAATTAAAATAAAGCACTATCTGTTGTGAAAGTGATTTGAAATAGAAAGCTATAAGAGTACCAAACCCTGCTATATCTATGATTATGGACAGAGTTCTTTATCTGAAGGATTGTCCAATCTGAATTTGTTTTCAAAATAAAGAATTATGAGAAGAAAATCATATGGTCAGAGATAGATCAGAGGCATAAGTCACTGGAAATATCTGATTCATAACCAGCCCTCTGCTATGACATGCTCCTAGAAACACCACTCGATTCTTAGAATCTGGAAAACCAAAGTGACCAGCTTTTCTTACAACTTACCAAACATATATTTATAGTGACCAGTAATTACCTACAGTAACAGTCTTATCCAATTTTGCACCTACTTATATTTTAGAGATACTCACTAGTGCAAATTCCTTGTTGAGAATCATTTGCTCCACTAGCGATGACTCATTATGGAACAGATGAGGTTGCATGTGGCTCCACATGTGAGGAAACCACCAGAATTCATCTACAGATCTCAACAACAAGTCATCTCCTTCATCTTCTTCAATGGTTCCTAAGAAATGAAAGGCAAATGTTACATTGTAAAAGACATGACGGTGCAATCTATTTTCAGATCCACTAACAGATCTTCAAATATCTCGTCATTGTTGATGTATCTGATCTGTGGATCAACAAAAATGTCTTCCTAAATTTTGGTATCAGATATTCTCGGGAACATCTGTCTCAAATACTGAAAATGTTTCCCTTCCTTGTTTATTATTTTTACAAAATTTTTCATCAGTCCAAGTTTTATGTGAAGCAAAAGCAAAAATACCTTTGTTAGTGGCCATTTCTTTTTAATGTAATGAGATTGACCTGCATGGCTGTCCCACTCATATATGCAACAACAGTACATGGTATATCGAACCTACATTCCAGCAGCAGAGACACTACTTTTAAATCTCCACAGATATTCTAGTTGTACTTGGTGTATTGTCAAATATTACAATGTTTGTTAAAACTTCATGTCATCCACAGAAAGCAAATGAGAGATTTTATTAGCATTTTTTGCTGCTTGGTAGTCAAGATTTGGGTTTTTTTTCAACATAACTGAATAAGGGTGATAATGAATCACCTGGAGGATTTTAAAATGGTTTGTCACATAGTTAGCCAGTTGTTCAGACTGGATTCGGAAGTTTTTTTTCAATTACTAAGGACAGTCAGATGTGCATGCTTGATAGTGTTACAGATACTGTTTCAGGCTGTAACCT
Organism: Pseudonaja textilis; assembly: GCF_900518735.1. Next base: position 20,106,503 of record NW_020769320.1, on the reverse strand, counting down.
TTTCTGAGTAAAGCAAAGCTCCATTTAATCCTGTCTTGTTTCCATCATAGTAATAAATGAGATGCTTTTGAAACACTGTCATAAAAACAACTTTTATTTCTTATTATTGTCTATTAATTACAGGTTAGTGAAATTGTTCCTCTGAACAACAAAAGTCATGAGAATTAAACACAGACGTATCCCCCAAAGTAAGCATTTCAATTCAAATGACCACAAGCAGAATTCAAATCACCATATTTTCAAATAGAATCCTCCAGATTTAGTCCTGTCAGTGATTTATTTAGGAGCAAAAGAAGGAATAAACAATGACCTATAATAAATCCCCAAAGACTGTTCCCCCTGCCCCGCTGGGAATATAATTGAGATTGGTTGTTTGATCATTCCTATTCTGAAAGTGATATTATAATGTAATAGTGATATTATAATGCATCAAAGTAAAATAGAATGAAAAACATGTTACAATACTCCTGGATCCCATCTTTTTAACCTATAAACTTCTGGCAGATCCACCATCTTATTTTCCTTTTTGAAATCCTATATTCAATGTGTTTTCAGGAACCAATTGTGGATAAGGGAAGAAATCAATAAAGCACAGAAGTTTCCATATACTAATAAAACTTGCTAAAATTTCCATAAAATGGATAAAGCAAAACATGTTCCTCATCTTACCTTAAAAACTTGTTTGGCTAAACAAGCCACATTTATATTAATTAAAGAAAATGCCCCGTGTTTTATTTATAATAGGGTAATGAGGTATACATTTGTAGTCTAAGCTGAAATGACAAAGCAACAGCACAAACCTTAAAAGTAAGTCTTGCATAACAGCTGTTCCATTAAACTGTTCCATTAAACAACTGTTTAATGGAAATCACAAATGTATCTTGTGGATTTGTGCTATTTTAGTGAGCCTTAAAAGCCTCTGTAGAATACATAATCATAAGCATGTTCACTGTATTTAAGCCTTGGCGTCATTTTTCATTCCATATGGATATTCAGGCTAATTTCTATTTCCAAATAAAAAATGAAACATGATATACATTTTATCAGTATATTCCTATAGGAGATTAGAATGGACTGGAATGACTAAAACTAATAATGTAATCACATCAAAAAGTTGAAAGTTGGTGTCAGCATGAGCAAAATATTTAGCAGGAACATGGAGCACAATTTTAAAATATCTTTGCTCACTAGTTGTATGAATTATTTAAATGTGGATACCCTTGAAGAATTTGGAAAAAAAAGATCTTTTATTACTTATGATAGGCTATTACGTTATCCTCAGAATGATATATTCATGAATGAGAACTTATTTGTATTTGACAACCATTTTTGGAGGACAGAAATAGATGCTGATGCTACTCCCTATTAACCTCTCAGTCACTGAATACACCCTCAAGGTTCATTCTTCAATCAAGTACATTTTTCCATATTACGTTGCTTTGAGATTTTTGTCTCTTTTTGAATTGTATTCATCAGCTTTAATTCAAGCAGTTCATGAGCTATTTCACATAGTCAGAAATGTCAGTTTTTACTATATAGGTAATCCTTGACTTATAGACAGCCCTTGACTATTTGATTAGTTGACTAAAGTTATGGATGTAATGGACAAACGGTAGTTATTGAACAAATGATACATATGCCTATCTCCAAAGTTAGGGCAAATCTCTGGCAAATGCCTTCCTGGAAAAGAAAGATTGGAAGATAAAATTCCAGGTTATTGTCAAATAAGGGGAAATGGTAATCTGCAGGCTGTACTGAACCCTGCAAGTCAGAAGTCATATTCAGCAGTTTCTGACCAGTTCTGGAGAACCAGTAGTGGACATTTTGAGTAGTATGGAGAACTGGCAAATACCACCTCTTGACTGGCCCTAGGCCCATCTCTTCTCTGCCTTCCAAGACCCAGCTGATCAGCGGGGTCTTCTTTTGTTTCCCTGCACAGGAGAATGGAGCTGGAAAGCAGGTTAGTGGGGTGGGGAAGGAATGGGGATTTTACAGTAACTTTCCCCTAGGAGTGGGGAGGGAATGGGGATTTTGCAATAACCTTCCCCCAGGAGTGGGGAAGGAATGGAGATTTTACAGTATCCTTCCCCTGCCATGCCCACCAAGCCACACCATGCCCACCAAGCCATGCCCACAGAACCGGTAGTAAAAAATTTAAATCCCAACACTGCTGCAAGTTCATGTCAAGATATTTCAGTCTAGGCAAGAGTTTCTCAAGTAGGCTTAGAGCATTAGTAAAGAAGAGGTACAGTTTAAATAATAATGAAGTTATGTGCTGAGATGAGTAGCACAACTCACAGGAGATTAATTAATTTTATTTATCTTCAGAAAATAACTTCAAATGAAAGAGAGCCAGTTATTTGGGTCTGTCACTATAATTTCTTTTCACTTGATAGAAAGTACTTTCCCTGAACTTGTATCTATTTAGATTTATTATCTTGTTTATTATCTTTCATATTACAGAGATAATCCTGGAAAAAATATCTAGAATTAAGTCTTTATGAACATAGCTTAGATGTAACTTCCATATATTAAAACCATTGAATTGTATCTCTTTTGTACCTGCTTGTAGCCAATTTCTTCAATTATATATCCCTTCTATGCAAGATTATGTGTGATATATTCTTCAGCCCCTCATAAATTTATTTTTGGGTATGAAGAAATAGAGTGGACAGGAGACAGTAGGAAAAATGGCACTCTAACTTGGGGAAGTAAGAGCTTTATTGTGTACCAACAACTGTTCTGCTTGTTTTTAAGTTCATACTGAATTTTATTTTGCCTTCCCCAGAATTTAGTTCAGAATGGATGGAATCTACATTATTTCATCCCAGAGAGTTCTGGAGAATTAAAGGAAATGGATAACAAAATGGTATGTACACAGGTCTGAGTATATTCCCGCAACTCAGTGTTCTAGGATCAACTCTTTTCATACTCTACATAAATGACCTCTGTGATCATATCCAGAGCAATTGCGTTCTCTTCGTTGATGATGTAACGCTATTCAACACCACAGACAATACTGCTACCCTTCAAAAAGACCTTGACTATGTATCAGAATGGTCAAACAAATGGCAACTTCAAATCTCAACAAATAAATGTCTGTCTGACATATTGGCAAAAAAAGAATATCAGAAAATAAAATATAGGCTGAATAGTCAAGACCTTGTTGATGATCCAAACTCTGTCAAGGATCTTGGAGTTCTCATCTCTAATGATTTGAGTGCTAGAGCCCACTGTAACTACCATACATAGCCAAAAAGGCATTAAGACTTGTTAACCTAATCATAGGTAGCTTTTTCTCTGGTAATATTACACCAATAACTAGAGCATACAAAACATTTGCTAACCAATACTCATCAGTCTGGAACCCACATTACGTATCTGATATTAACACAGTTGAGAAAGTCCAGAAATATTTCACAAGAAGAGTTCTCCACTCCTCTACTCGTTGCAGGATACCTTATGCCACCAGACTCGAAATTCTAGACCTAGAAAATCTAAAAATTATGCCACCTTCGGTCCAATCTAAATATAGTATATAAAATTATACATTGCAATGTCCTACCTGTCAACGAATACTTCAGCTTCAACCATAACAACACAAGAGCAAACAATAGATACAAACTCAAAGTTAATCATATCAAACATGATTGTAGGAAATACAACTTCAGCAACAGAGTGGTCAATGTCTGGAATATTCAACCTGACTCTGTGGTTTCTTCCCCAAACCCCAAAAACTTTAACCTTAGACTGTCTACTATTGACCTCACCCCTTTCCTAAGAGGTCTGTAGGGGGCGTGCATAAGGGCACCAATGTGCCTACCATCCCTGTTCTATTGTTTCTTTTATTTTTTATTTTTCTTACATGTATCCATGTATTCATAACTATGTTTTTACTTATATCTATTATCTTGTAAGCAATTGACAAAAGTAAATAAATAAACAAATAAATAAATAAATATACTCTTTAAAACAGGGGTATCAAACTGGCGGTCTGAGGGCCTATGTGTCATGCATAAGCCACGCCCACCCCAGCTCCATGGAGAAAAAAATCATGATACATCATGTGATGGCAATGTCATGCAACGAGTTTGACACCCGTGCTCTAAAATATGAAAATATTGATGTAAATAATATAGAATCATAAAGTTCAAAATTTAGAAAAACAACTACAATATTTGCTTCATTATGTTTCTAACTACTTGATTTGTACTTCATTTAATTTTTGGAATTTTCCTTTACTACTAAGCCTTGTTCTTCCAACAGTGCAAAACATATATTATATATTATATATTAAATATATATTATATATTAAATATATATTATACATTAAATATATATTATATATGGACACAACCGGAAGCCTGATGATGGCAGATGAGATTCTGCCGAAATGTTGCTACAACTTTAAAAGCACAACTACAATGATGTGGGAAAATATCCGAATAAAGCTGAATACCATACATGTAAGTACCTGCAAAAACTTAAGAATATATATATTCTTAAGAAAAACTTAAGAATATATATATATGAGAAATCAATTAATAGGGAGTGAAATACATTAAAAACAGGTCTTTCATTTAAATACTTTCCTGTGATAATATAAGATAAAAAAGAGATTTCAGACATTTTAGCTGGTTGCCAGTAGAAAAGATTTTTAAAAGTTGAAGTTCATTTCAGCAGCTAATATATTTCCTTTGAGCTCTTTCCTTCTTTCATTACCTTAATCTGACAATGTGATAGCAAAGGAATAATGTAGAAAGCATCCATTATATTTTCATCTTAAAGATATTAATGAAGTACAGAAATGAAGCTACTGAAAAATAATTTAGAAACTAAGACCTAATTCAACCCTCTCTTATTCCTGAAAAAGTACCATATAACTAGGAAGTTATATTATATATAGCCAACCATACAGAGGCTAATCACACAGTGGGGAATTGAAGGCAATGCTCAAAAGCATTTGCTGTTGATTAATTCTCAGGCTATCAGGGTTCTTTTTAAAGATTTGTAGCCACCCTTCTTCATATCCTCAACAAGGATATGCATATTTCTTAGTGAGGGCAAAAGGAGCAATAAGGTGTTATTGCTGCTTGCATCTCTATTTTGTTATTTGCCACTGAGGTGTGTTTGTGTGTGTGTTTGTGTGTATATTTCTCTCTCTCTGTGTGTGTTTTAATACAAGTTTATTGTCTCACATACGCTCTCCTAAAAATAAATTCTAGTTGGCTTTCAAACAGGCAACACACACAGGCTTGCTTCTATAATTCAAGGTAAAGACTGTCCCAATAATAATCTATAAATTAATTATGGGGGAAAGGAGAGTCACCTTATATTTTCAAATGTTTCTGCATTGTGCAGCTCCCACCGATTGAGTGCAAATAAAATTTAGCATGGTACTATAAACTTCCAAAGGCTATAATACTCAATGAAGTAATGTTAGAAATACCACTGTACCAGGTTTTCTTGGTAGCTCATGATGTGAAAGCAGTTATGGTTCCATATTATCACCACATAATTGGGTTTTGGCTACATGGCAACTTTAAGCATATTCCAACATATTCCATTTCTATCTAAATAATAGTAATACCAGTTGGTGATCATTTCATACAAGTTTTGTTCAATAGGCCTGGGCACTGAACTCCTTCTACCGTGTTTCTCATATAATAAGGCTGGGTCTTTTTCTTTTTTTGAGCCCCGAAAAAATGGCTAGGCTGTCTTTTCAGGGGTGACTTAATTCCCCGCCCCCCCCTTGTATCTTTGGGCGGGCGGGCAGTGACAGCTTGGATGTTGACCTCGGCATTGGTGGGGCACTTCGTATCGGGGTCAACACAGGCAGCACCATATCCGGGTGTGCAACGAAAGTACTTCCTAATGGCAACCCCCCCCACACCATTCTCCCCCATTTCACATGTTTTAATATAGGCCTTAATTTGGGGGGAGGGGCTTAATTTCATTTCATGCCTATAAAACATGCTGGGACTTCCTATTTGGGGAGGCCGTATTGTTGGAGAAACAGGGTACTGTCTACTGTAACACATTCTAATTTCTTTTTTCTTCAACCTAAACCATGCTGAAAATGCAAAGAATTTGTATAGTAATGCCAAACCTTAACTAATCTTTTCTATTAATTTTCGAAAAAGTAAGTAGGTCAATAATGAAGTTGAGATGGTGAGAAGCAGACTGGATTTATGGAAACAGCACTGATCACTGTGAAGCCTTTAATCTTTGCTTACTTTTAAAGCTGCCTCTTAATGAAGAAATATACTTGAGGAACGGACAGCAAATGAATAAAGTTTATACAGGCATTAAAAAGAAACTGGAGGCACAGCGAAGAAATACACAAAATGTGCTTGGAAGCAGGTAATAGTAATCTGCAGAGTCAGCAAATGGGGGCAAAAATCAATTAATTACTTAGGACTCAAAATGTGAAGTAATCCTCTTTTCATTTAATTTAAATTCCTTTTAAATCACATCTTTTCTCCTTCGGGCCGAACAAATCTTTCCTGGATGTCACCTTGCTTATGTGACAGTATTTTGGTAAGAGTAATTTGTATCCATGTGAAGTCACAGGAGCGCATGATACAGTATTGCGTGCATTATGCAAATATGACTCTTGTTTAAAAAGTGAGAACTTTCAGGTGTCTACACTTTCTATTTTATTCTGTATAATAGAATGAAAAAAGTCATTTACGGCAGTGTTATGCTTTGGCTTATCTTAATATAAATATCTGATGGTCCTATTTACTCTTTATAATCCTTCTGTTAACATTATCTGTTTAAGAAAATGACCAGACTGTTTTTCTATGAAATTTTAGCACACTTTTGAAATAAACTTCCAGTTTCCATGCAGTGTGTTGGAAAGTTGAAATGCTCAAAACTGAAATATGCTCATTAAAAAGAATTATATATTTCAAATGCATTGATAAACATATTGATTTAATGAGATATAGAGTCATTGTAAATTTTTATGCAATAACTGTGTAGATTTTGATATTTACCAAAGTTGTCCCATTTTTACATTTAAAAATAAGTAGAGATAACTGTGCAATTTTAAAATATTTTTCTTCTACTTGTCTAAAGAAATATTATTTCAAAACTAATATTCAGGAGGTTCAAAGCAGTAGAATTGAATAATTATAAATCAGAATTAATATTTATGAATAGTTTTGTAGTAACTGCTTTTTAAAATAGAGTTTGTTTAGAACAGAAATTTCTTGTATTTTAACTTTAAAAAATTGTAATTTTATTATTAAGTATTTGCAATGTCATTTAAAATGTCTCTAATATTTTTCATAGGCTTTTAACTGCTATTATGTGGTTCTTGCTTACCTGTATGGTAAAACTTTCCTGAAAATCCAAGGTTGAAGGTAAAATTTGCAACCTGGGTGCGTAGTAATACTTGAGTCTCCAGTAAAGCCTGAAAAAAACATATAGGGGAAGAAAGGAATCTTTAGATGTTATGAAAACTGACAAAATTTATCACCTGTACACTGATAAGTAGCCCTCTCCTCATATATGAGGGATATAATATCAATTCGTAGAAAGGCATCTTTATATATTGTTCCATGAACCCTTATTTATGCAGTTCCTAATAGATTGGTCTCCACATAAGCTGAGAATTTGATGAAGAACACAAGGAATCATCAGGATGTTTATGCAACAACCTGAATTTAGACCATTCGAAATAATGGGCATCAGTGGGGGGATTCAAAATTTTTTTACTATTGGTTCGGTGGCCGTGGCTTGGTGGGCATGGCTTGGTGGGCATGGCAGGGGAAAGATACTGTAAAATCTCCATTCCCTCCCCACTCCTAGAGGAAGGTTACTACAAAATCCCCATTCCCTCCCCACCTCACTAACCTGCTTTCCAGCTCCGTCCTCCTGTGCAGGACAACAAAAGAAGACTCAGCTGATCAGGAGGCGGGGAATAGATGGAGGCGGGGCCAGTCAGAGGTGGTATTTGCCAGTGCTCCAAACTACTCAAAATATCTGCTACCAGTTCTCCAGAACTGGTCAGAACCTGCTGAATACCACCTCTGATGGGCATACTTTTGGACCATTACTTTATATATAAAGAATATAAACTTACTAACTCCTACACATATTTATATCTAGGATCCACTCCAAACTTACTGATAAATCTATTGTCTACAATGAATCATAGTCATAACTGAAGGATTTGCAGTAGAATTCTTTCATTCTGTAATACACATTAATAATGAAAAAATAGCAAGAACCAAAGACCAGAATAATAACTATGTTAAATATTAGACAATATGTCACAACACAGTGAGTTATATTGCCTTTCAGTTGTGTAAAATCTGTTATCAGTTAATGCAAGGTGTAAAGTCAAGTGACCAGTTCAAAGTGGATTAGAAAGATACTAGTGCTGCCCTCTTGCCTTTGCTGCCTATACTAGCCAGGACAAAAATTAGAAGATTGATTTAATAGTTCTTTTTTGTATATAGCACTAGCCTCATTTGGGAGAAAGGGCATTATGAAAATAAAACACAACAACAACAGTAATAATAGTAATCATGTTTTGAAAGAACTTTGGGTGAATTCAATAAAATGAATATTACAATTTATCTTAGAAGTTGAAATAATATTGATCTTATTTTTAATGCATTATGAACTTCCCTGAAAGTTCATAATGAAAGGAATTATTGCAAAATATAAAATTCTGACCACAGATGTAGTTCAACTCTGATAAATTAAATATCATAAGCAAACTCTTAATCAGAAATGTCTGCATTCAAAATGTTTCAAGTAAAAAACGCCCAGTTTAGCTATTTATATTCTACAATATAATCAAATAAGCACTTGTGTTGTTAAGAAAGTTTCTAAATTGGCGAGCTCATTATATTAATTTTTATTTGAACCAATATTATATTTATTCCTTCCTATAAGCATATGCTTTGGCATCCATAGGATAATACTTAGTTTTATATTCTGTCTGTACTCAATAGGGTTAGAGTTTCAACAATATTGTTGTTATTATTTGAGTTGCCTTGTCTTTATTCTTCATAATTGCTGCATCTATTAAGCAAACATGATATTTTTTCACAATGTTCTTGTTAATTACAATTATTTGCATAATACAACTTTGGAGGCTAGTTCTCTAGGAACATTTCATGGCTAATAGGAAGCAATTTGCTTTCCTTTATTAAGTACATTAAAACTTCATGCCCCAGACATCACTGACTGTAAACATTTGATTCTGCTCAAATTTAATGCACCAAGGCATTTTGCTCTGCCATATTAGCTTTATTTATATGCTGTGTTCTGGATTGTTAGCTACTAATGAGACTTCAGCTCTTATGGCTCTAAGGCCTGAGCACTAACCTCATTTTAATGAGATCATTATTTGCTGCCTCCAAATGGAAGACAACAAATTTGCCTTTTAATTAAAGGTCAAAACACCTCTAGCTAAGGAGAGTGAAGAGGTTATCAAATCCTTTGAGAAATTCAAGGAACTTTTTTCCCCCTTTCCTTTATTTCTGTGCCAAATAGACTCCGTTGGCCATAATTACTTATACAGCCTTAGGATGGATACAGCTCTAAATATGAGCTAAGTGAGAATAACTCTAAATTCTAGATCTGTTAATCTCAAGACAGGGTAAAAAGCAAACCTCAACCAAAGTAATTAAGAAGCTTTACTCCTAACCTAAAAGTCCATGTGGATCAATATCCCAGTTAAAGCAGGAGCTGCTTGATTACATGTGAAATTCCAGTTTAATTTAGCTAAAACTCATGTTTCTTATCTGGAAAAATATATTCAATAACTGTATCAGTGCCAGTGATATGCATAGCTATGATTAAGTGAACACTTTTTCTCCTTATGCTTGTATACTAATATGCTTATATTAACATATGGACAGTTCTGGATCACAGTTATGATAGCCCTATTATGAGAAATGTTTGTGATCCTTCCATTATATTTAGCAATAAATATATTGAAACGGTTATTTAAAAAAAATGGCAAACAAGCGGAGACAGGCATCACTGGTCATTTCAGACTAGGCGAGGGAAACAATGCAGGTGATTGCTTGGTACAATTTTGCCAAGAAAACAGATTTAGGATCATGAATATATCAACAGCATAAGTGCTGCTTGCACAATTTGACCTCATCAAATGCACTTCACTGAAATCAGATTGAATGTGTTCTATGCAGTCTTTGATGGACAAATTCAATCCTTGCTGTTAAGATATATCCAAGTGCTGATTTCAGTTAAGTTCATGAATTGTTGGTGGCAAAGATTAAAGTCAAAAGGCAGGGACTCCAAAGAAGTTTGATTCACCAAAATACTTACTACATATACAATAGAGGTGAAAAACAGGTTTGAATTACTGGGCATTGCTGAGAAGATGCCAGATGAACCATGGCAGGAAATTCAATGAATGATGTAAACAGCTTGAAGGAGACTACACAAAGGGTCACACAGGAATGCATTTATGCAAGTCAGAAAGCTCTGAGCCCCATTTATTGCTCGTAAAGGCATCATTAGAAACAAGCAAGGGAAATTACTGTGTGACCAACAAGGCATCAAGAACAGATGGTGAGAATATACAGAACAGCGGTATGCAGGTAGCAACGGGACCCAATCTCAGGATGATGAGAAAAGAGAAGTAGAAATTGAACCAGCCATCCTTGAAGAAGAGATCATATGGGCAAAAAAATCAAGTATCAAACAACAAGATTCCAGGCACTGATCTATCCCTGCAGAATCACTGAGTCCTGTACTAGAGACTCAGAGACCTGAAAATAGAACAGTCATCCTTGAGAAAGTTATCATCTGTGTGGTGACCCAACTTGCCAAATAAGAAAGACTCCAAGTGTTGACGCCACCCCCTGCAGAATTACAGAAACCTCTACTACCCACAATCAGAAAATCTGTGCCAAAAAATTTGGGAAATGTGGCCACAGGATTGGAATCACGAAGTGTTCATTCTACTGCCCAAAAAGACGGACTCTAACATTGTTCCAATTTATTTCACAATTGCTCACACCAGCAAGATTCTGCTTACAATTATGCAATGACTAGCACTAACCATCAAAAGAGAATTGTCAGATGTCCAAGCTGGCTTCAGAAAGGGGTCATGGCAATATTGAAAATCTGAACTGGATCATGGAAAAATCTTCATGAATGTCAAAAGATCATTTACATGTGCTTCTTCGACTACAATAAATTCTTTGAATGTGTTGATCATGAGAAGCTATGGAGAGGTCTACAAAACCTGGGGTTACAAGCACATCTGGTCAAGTTGATGCAATTACTGTATGAAGAAGAAGCCCCTGTGCAAATACCACATGAAAACACTGAGTGTGACAAGGTTGCATTTTCTACGCTTTCATATTCAATCTGTATGCCAAAATGATCAGGAGGAACCTAGGACTTGAAGAATCAGAAATCAGAATAAATACTGGAAGAAGAAACATCAACAATCTTCGGTGTGCTGAGAATATAAGTCTCCTCTCACAAAATAAAGAAGGCCTGGAACACCTGATCAAGAAAATCAAAGAAGAAAGTAAGAATTTTGGTCTCTTCATGAACATCAAAAAGACCAAGCTAATGACCACTGCAAGAAATGGAAACATCAAAATAGTTATTGAATATGGGGAAAATTCATTTTCGTAGGATTCCCAGCACAAAAATAAAATGTTGGATTGCACCAGGTTGCATATCAATGATGAACATGAGCTGAATATGGAAAAGCAAAGAGATCAGGCTCACAACCAAATGTAGTTTAACCCACTCTATTGTGTTCTCCGTAGCTATTTATGGTGTTCAGAGTATTGCAGCACAAAAGTAAACACTGGTGACTTCATTTAACTTCTTTATAAACATATGAAGTAAGCTTTACAATACCAATTGTAGATTTCTCCAGCATGGAGCAAACTCAAACAGAAGCAGACACGTTACAGGTTCCAAGCAGAACAGCAACTCAGGAGCTCAGAAACAGACATCAGTTTCATTTTAGTTCAGCAGGCAAGCAAACCAGTTAGTTTCTCTTTCACTTTAGAGCTGAGCACAGAACAGAAATAAACTATGCCTGGATTCCCTCTTGACGTCTCAACCCTAAATTCGGTTCTCATTGGCTGACCTTGTTACTAAGCTCAATTCCAGTTCATGAATATACTGTGACATATGGTTGTGAAAGTTTCACCTTAAAAAAAAAGACAGGAAGAAAATTGACTTGTCTGAGCTGTGGTGCTGGAGAAGGTACCTGCTTATATTCCTTGGATAGCAAAGGTGACTAAAAAGCAAGTACTGGGGCGTATAACATCATACATGACACCGAAAGGCAAAATCACAAAACAGAGTCTCATTTTAATTTTGCATGTCATGAGTGGGATTCACTGGAGAAAACAATGTTTGGAAGAATTAGTGATAAAAGGAAACCAGGCCATCAAAGAACACAATGGCTGGACACAATCAGAGCTGACACTAGACAGAGCATTGAAAACCTCAAGAAATAGTGCAAGATCGGAAGATGTGAGGAGGCTTGGCCCACAGAATTGCCAAAAGTTGGATTTGACTGAACAGATATCATGATCATCATCATTGTCGTCTTATAGACAAATGAAATAGTCCATCTGTTCATGTGTCAAAATTGGAAAGAGGCATATCGCTTCTTTACTATGCAATGATGCTATGCTACTTTCTCAGAGATTGGCCTGAAATGGGTGCTTTATATATGCTTGCTGAACACCGTCAAGAAGAATGGCTAGAAATTAATTACTGTAAAACCAAGGTCATGGTTTTTGCTAAGTGCTCTAAGGCACATGCCTGGCAGCTAAATAATCATTTAATTGAGAAAGTCAAGACCTTTAAATATCTGCAGATTGTTTTCCATGCTACAGGCAACTGTAAATCTCTCGCAATTATGTTACTCTGAATGCACAAAATGCTTTACAATCTTACTCTTTTTCCAAAGGAGCTCAGCATATATCTGCAGCGATTAAAGGGGTTTTGGCTAAGATCCGAGCCTAGCTTGTTTTTGGAATTTTGTTAGGCCCCTACAGGTCATTCTTCTCTCTTGAAAGGATTTAAGTCTATTTTTTAAAGTACCTCAGTGCATTCTGAATGTACTGCAGGAAGCTGGCCTACTTAAAATAGAAACTTTTGCCTGTATATCCATTTTCTTCTATTGGCTTAAGCTTTCCTTTTTTTTTTCCAGCCAGCTTTCTCCCTTTAATTATAACCAGAAGCTTTCAGTTTTCCTGGTGCCAGGCATCACATGCAAGTACAACTCTATGCTGTTCATGGAAAGCTGTCACTCTGATGGGCTTTGATTGTGTAGTAGCTGATCTCACCCAACAGGTCTCTTAGTTGGAGTTGTGAGAAGATTTAGGAAAAAAAAAATCTTCTTGAGGCACTCTGCATACCTTCTCCAACCAGGCAGATACCTTGGTTACATAACAGTTCTGAAATTTAGAAGAGGTTTGTCCTTGGCTAGATTCAATACCCTCCCAACAGCTATTACCGAAGGATAATACTGAATTATGCCTTGGAACAGAGACTGGGTCTATATGGGGTAGAGTAATAATTGAAATGATGGACCACATTGATTTGTACTGTCCCCCCTACGCAGACAGGAATTGTTACCTCCATTCTTCACTAAGCTAAACTGACCTGTTTTATCTTGTTATTTTCAGATCAATCTGATTTTACTTCTTTGACCATAGCTAAGCAGTGTTCTAGAGTTTGTAAAGTACACTGATAGTATTTCTTTTAAACGTTGCTAGATATTGTGGAATAATTATTTTTTCCTTTCCCCCTAATTAATTGTGATTTTTTTATTTTATTTTATTTTTCCTAATTAATTGTGGGTTTTTTGTTTTATTTGCTGATCTATTACCAAATGAAAATGGATTTTCTGCTGCAATAGGTTAAATAAAGCACAAAGCTTTAAATTTAGGTAGTATGAAAAGTGTTCAAACAATATAAAAGTCTCAACATTAACAAAAAAAATACATGTATCTAATTTAGATGTTTATAACTCCTATGTTTTTTCTGTGCAACACTTCAGTGCTTTTCTTTTTGTCCTCAAGGTTTTTGCTGAGTTTATTCCAAAGATCTGAAATTTGTGATGGGGGGAAATGGGTGAAAAACATCTACCTTTTTTATGCAAATAAAGGAGCGAGCAGAGTTCCACTCCAGTTATTCAGTGATATCTTATTCTGCATAGGATCTTCTATCTAAACTGATGAATAACCTATGGGTGCCAGATTTGTCTGTGGCTTGAATACTTTCTGTGAAATCTCCTTGTCAATGGAGGCTTAATTGACTACTTCTTACTGATATCTGGAGATAACTCTTTTCTTTCACTGGAAAGTATTACTGAAAAGCTGGTACATTAAGAATGGTAGATTTTAAATGAAAACCAAAGTAATTTCTTCCAATTTTATATTCTCTGTTAGAACTATGACACTTCCTAAATTAGAATTCTTGATAAGGTAGTCCAACATATCTGGAAGGCACTTAAGTAGCAAAGGGGTATTTTTTTTAGTCAGCATTTAATGTTTTCAAATGTTTTTTTAAGGCTTGGTAGAATTATACACTTTATTTTCTGATACTATTGTTTTCTATCACTGGGTAAATGCTCTAGCACAGAAGACACATAAATAATATTAATGAATTAATTAAAAACCAAAACCAAATAAAGAACAATAAATTTGCTTTCCCCAGAAGTAGAAACAGTAAAAATCCTTATTCTGGTGTAATCTAATTTTAATAATCAGTCACATGTTTGAGAACTAATGACAGTGATTTCCAAATTTTGAATTAATGCCTTGCTTGTAAACAATGTGGAATCAATGTGACAGATTCTCCAATCACTGGATTAAACCAATTATTAGAAAGCTATCGTTTGATTTGGAATCCTTCACTAAGCAAGGAATTGGGCTCAAAGACCTAAATGCCTCCTTTAACTCTGATTCGATGAAACCTATTTTAGTTGATTAAAATTGAATAATCTAAAGTGGTAATAGATATAAATTTAGGGTTATGAATGTCTGCTTTGTGTCCACAGTATGAATCACAATCACAACAATCCGTGTGATTAAGCTATTTGTGCTTTGCTAGTGAGAAAATCCATTTTAAAAGTTCAGAAAGAAGGTTCATATTATCTTAACTGGGAATATGAGCCTTTCTGATTATACTAGTGAAAATTTCTAATGCTTTTATGCAAGACAGTTCCTGTCAGTTCAATCAAAGTCTATATTGTCCATCATACTTTTCATGACTGTGATGTCACTTTTGCTCCAAACAAGAGCAAAGCAAAATTCTTTCTTGCTGCAATTCTTCAGAAAAATGCATTTTTCGGCTGTCCCTTTATCCCCCCCCCATCAAATAATATTACAGGAAAATAATATTATGAAATATTTTAAGGGAAAAATACTATATAGCAACCAACTTTTAGATATATCCTAGTAAATCCTCCATTGTTTGTAAACCAGATAAGTGAATACCTCCAAGAAAAATTGTGAATTTATCAAGCTATGCCTGTCAAGTTGTATTTGACCTGTGCATCAATGGTAATTTTGTTTATCTAAAAACAGCCGATGGAATTCCTTGATGCAGCTACTTTACCAGTTATAACAATATTTAATTATTTCCCAGAAAACAGAATATCTCCAATAATATTTATCTTGATATATTCTAATAAAGTTACTCCAGAGTTGTAGGCAACACAAATGTACATGTTTAGAAAATGAAAATAAGTGTACCTTTTTGAACAAAAGAATCGACATTTAATTCATTCCAGAAACCCCAACGATGAAGTTCTGATATTAAGAAAGTAAATAATGATTATATTTTATTAAAAAAATAAGAGATTGTGAGAATGCTTATTATTTGATAAGATATATTTAATGACTGAAGCAATGTAATTCTTTCTGACATGTGCATGCATACATACAAACATACATACATACATACATATGTATTACTGATTTTAAGTCATTTCAAAAGATTTAAATCTTAAACCTTGTAGGTCCTTTGCTAGATGCAACATTAAAAAAAAGTTTAATCATTATAATAAAAGCCCTTTCATTGATTCTTTTAAAACCCTGTAAGTAATTTATGGGATTTACCTAGTACATACATCTCCCTGTAAAATCTCTTAATCTTCTGCAACACTTTTTTCAGATTTTTAAATTCAGAAATTTTGAGGTTTATTAGAAATTATGGGGTTAAAATGTACTGTCCACAAATCAGACAAATAAGTCCCTAAAGGTATATTGAGATACTTTAAGTGTAAAACTTAAAGAAAACTTTTTAACTTTTGGATATAAACAGCAAAATGTTGATTGTGGAAATATTTAAATGGAATAAGGGACCAGATTAACAGGAAACAAGAATTGAAAGATGGCATCCTGACCAGCAGAGATTTCCTCACCGTGCTGATAGACAGCTGGTTTCACTACCAAAGCTGGCTCTTGGCAGCATGCGTCCTGGATTTGAACAGGAGCTATTAGAAATGATTCAAGATGACCCTCCGACAATTGTGGATGTACAAGAGAAGGGGTAGAAGGTAGCAATTCTCCGTGCTAGCCATCAGAGGGTTGGGTAAAAAAAGCTTGATAAAATAACATTGGTTTTAAATCAACTCAGAGTTGATAACAAGATGTAAGCAACAACAGTATAAGCAGATTTATAACCTGCTCACAGACCTGAAAAATGAGGTTGTCTTGGAAAATACAAATTAGTTAGAGGATTCTGAGAGAGGTATGGATTTTCAAAGTTGATAGAATTGACCAGTGATGAACTTGACTTTTCATAACTTTTTCATTATATTTTCAAGAAGATTGATGGAAATTAGAGAATGGATTTATTATACCCAATGTTACAATCTACAGGAGACTTTTTTTGAACAACAAATGCTGTGGAGATATTCACAACGGAGACCTATGACTTTGGGGAATAAAACCCAACTGTTAGGAAAGATCTCAATTAACATCTTAAGGAAGAGTCTTATCGTCAAAAGGTAGATATTGTTTTGAAGCTTAATTTAGTTGTTAACTATGTTTCCATACAGTAGATAGATATCACGCTAAGTGGCTTGGGTAAACAGCACTGCAGAAATTTATAAATTGTGTGTCTGTTTCACAAGTAGGAAGGAGTTATTATCTTTAAAATATATGTACCAATATTCAACTAAGGGAGATAACTTATGTATATGTCTGATTTGTTTTTTTTCTTTTGCGCACATTTTTATAGTATTGTGTAGTATTGTCTCATTTTATTTTGTTTTTATATTATTTATTTTTCTTTTTAGGAGTTCATATTTTTATGTTTTAAATAAATAAAAATTGATATAAAATAAGGAAACAAGAACTGAACAAGTTATAAGAGTATTTTCTGTTTTTTTAAAAAAAATCTTATTAATATATATGAAGATCTGGGTTTAAGTGTAAGACATTCCTACCTAGGAAATGTTCTGCATGAAAGAAAAACATGGTAAGAAGATGAGACCTTGAAGGCTGGTTACTTAGAAGCAACCAGAAAGAATAAAAGAATAAAATTCTTAATAATACAAAATGTAGAAAAATATTTTAATTTTGGAAGAATTTAAGGATACTTGGCACCAATATACCCAGAACGTATTCTTTAGATTGATTCAATAAAAATGTGTTAAAAGAAGAGATAGAAGAGCTGAAAAATGGATTGTTTTGGATAAGGATTTAAAACTAACAAGATGCAAACTTGATATTGATTAAGGTGTTTGTACAAAATCTACAAATGAATTGGTTGAGTTTTTAACAAATAATAAACCAGAAGATTCACTTGGATACATGGATTTTAATTCAAAAAAGGACAGAGTTTTAAAACAAGATTTGTTTATAGATAAAATGTGGGAAGAAGAGATTTTTGTAGTAGTTTTAGAGACAGTGATAAGCTATGATATTATAATTGAAAGGCGATGAAGAGAAGATGAGAATAAATTAATTTGTGGGACATTATTTGAGAGATTAAAGATTAATATTTTCAGTTTGTTGTTTCTAGTAGCTCTTAATGGAATTTTCTTAATTAAATTTTAATGATGAGATTCTACATATTTGTTTATAGATACAAGGCATGGGAAGAGCAGTTTTAGAGAAAATGACATGGTACTGTGTAAAGTTCAAGAAAGAATTATGAAATTTACCTACATGTTTAAACTTTATGTATGCATGTTTATATGCATATAGGCATGTGCCTGTGTATTTCTTAATGGATTTTGCTGATTGAGATAAAAAATATGGTTTTATTTGTGAATACATAAAAGATGAGATAGGGATGAAGAGTGATTTTAATTAAAATATTAAGAAAGGTGTTAAGTTATTGAAAATGTTTATACTTGTCTTGATGAAGAGGAAGATATTTTTGCTATTTTTGGTTTCACACACACACACACACACACACACACACACACACACACACACATATCCCCCCCACCAGGGGTGGGATTCAGTTTTTTTAATAACTGGTTCTGTGGGCATGGCTTAGTTGGTGGGCATGCCTTGGTAGTCATGTGACTGGCTGGGCGTGGTCAACTCAACATCACTCACATTGAGGCATGCATCTCCTCGCCTGGCCTCTCATGACTGTAGGGATGGTGCAACAGTCGTAAGTGTGAAAAATGGTCATAAGTCACTTTTTTCAGTGCTATTGTAACTTTGAATGGCACTCCACACAAGCAAAGTACCAGCAAAGGAGGAAAAAAACTCCAGAGAAGTTCCTGAGACAGGAAGTTTAATCCTGCCAAGAATGTAATAAGGGTTAACAGAGATGCAGTTTCTGTAAGCAACCCCAGAATGTTTCCTTCCTGCCTTTCTTACAGGATTAGGCCAGTAATTTCTTCTAACAACCGGTTCTCTGAACTGCTTAGAATGTTAACAACCGGTTCTAGCGAATAAGTGCAAATCTGTAGAATCCCACCACCCTGCCCCCACCATTTTTTTCTTTTTTATATTTTCCTTATTATTATTTTTTATTAATTTTTTATCTTTATAATTTTAAACTTAAATCAAATTGATTTTTTTTAATAAATATTACCCAAATAAATGTTTAAAAAATAAATCAAAGAAAATGAGAGAAGTTACTACTCATAGTATTCTCAAAATCATAATGGTTAAATATATCCAAATTCAAATGCCATCTCTTTTTTTAAAAAAAGAAAAAGTTTTAAATTCATAGTTTTAAACATTTTAACAAGAGATACATTCTAATTTTGGCACCAATAAAACACCCCCTAATATAACAGCTAATTTCACCGTAAAATACCATGTATCATGTTAAATGTTAATATTCATGGGAAAACTATTAAAATATTTTTGTATAAAACATAAAGATATTATCAAATCATCAATCATATGAAGTAGCAATAATATAAAATGTCAGTGGCAAACTAAAATTAGGAATTAAAAAAAAATTCTCCAGATTCAGCATTCTGAAGATATAAGAACAATAAAACGCTTATTCACCACTCTTAGCCTCATTTTCACTGATGCAAGCAGTTATCTGGTCTCAAATACCTAAGTCTAAAAATATTTAGCCCTTAACAAGTATCTAAAGATTGCCTCATGGCAACAGGACCAATCTTGGTTAAACTGAGATGTTTTGTTGCTCATCCAAGCAATTTCATCAGTAACAGCAAAGTTAGTTAGCCAGAAGGTCAGAGAGTTATTAGAATACACCAATTCTTTCTGTATCAACTTCAGGGTTTCCTTCCCCAAATGCATTACAATATGTCAGTGAAGATTTGGTCATCCAGGCCAATGTCTCAGATTAAAAACGATTGGTCCAGTTGCCATGATTCAACGTTTAGACACCTTTGTCTAAATCAGAGGTTTCCAAACTTGGCAACTTTAAGACTTGTGGATTTCAACTTCCAGAATTCTCTGGGAGTTGAAGTCCACAAATCTTAAAGTTGCCAAGTTTGGGGACCCCTGTTATGAATAAGTAAAAATAAAGCTTGCTAGATACAAACCTGTATGATTTTAAATAGACATTAAAAATACTTTTCTTGAACTTTACAAAACACAATTTTCTGTAACCAATATGTTCAGAGTTCAGAGTTTATTTAAAAAAATAAAAGAATGGTTCAGCCTGAGTCAAAAATACTACTTTTTAAAAAGTTATGTTTAACTTTATTAGTACTAGAGCCTATTTTTACCGTCCACTTATGATCCATTAAAATATTCTATGTCTTGTGTGAGACACAAAATACTGCAAATGGATCCAGTTGTTAGATGCAAAGTTTTTGTTTTGTTTTAAATATTATATAAAGATTAATGGTGGAACCTGCAATTAGTCTTCAGGGAGATGTTAAACCGTAGAATATTCCTTTTCCTATAACTAGGCTAAGTGCTTTTTATCCTCTACATATTTTTTTTCAGTGACGCATGCATTTTCAGAATTATTTCCTTACACTGGCATAATATGTGATGCTCTCTAATATAACTGTCAGGAACTCTAAGTACTATCTAAAAATTCCCACATCAGCCAGTCTTCCAAAACGTTGGGTCAAGTAGTTTTAAGTCACAAACACAGCAATTTTTAAATTCAGAGACAGTGACAACTGTCTAAAAGGATAATATGAAGGTATGCCCACTAAAATAATTTACTTCTTTCTGTTGATAAAATAAAACTATAAATCTTAATAAGATGTTTACAGTAATTATAGTTTAATTGTGTTCTTCATATTACAATCCTAGGTAAACCTTCCAAGAAATTAACTTCTTTCCAAGTACACATATGGAATTATTTCCAGCGCCTTTACTGGAACATAAGCTCCAATTTAGACTTCAGAACTTCCTTTCTAGTAAACACGTTTGAATTGCAGTAGGAATCACAACAATGTGCAAAGTGGAAATCTACAAGGTTATTAAGGAGAATAATGGATGTGCTTAACTTTTTCTTATTTTAGACATAAAGCAATCAGACAGACTCAGTTATGAAGAGATTCATTGTGTGGAATGTAGCTTTGCCCTTATTTTCTGTTGACAATTATTTCATGACCTTGATATGACCTGATATCAGAGGTGGTATTCAGCAGGTTCTGACCAGTTCTGGATAACTGGAAGTGGAAATTTTGAGAAGTTTGGAAAACCGGCAAATACCGCCTCTGACTGGCCCCACCTCCATCTGTTCTCTGCCTCCCAAATCCCAGCTGATCAGCTGGGTCTTCTTTTGTTTCCCTGCACAGGAGAACGGAGCTGAAAAGCAGGTTAGTGGGGTGGGAATGGGGATTTTGCAGTATTCTTCCCCTGCCACGCCCACTAAGCCATGCCCACAGAACTGGTAGTAAAAAAATTTTGAATCCCACCACTGCCTGTTATGACCAATTATAAGAGAAGCTGTTAGCTAAGTAAAATGGAACATATTTCACTGGTGCAGCCATGTTGCTTTCTTTCTTAATGACTGGAGATTGTCATCTTCTGCAATGTTTTTTTTCAGACTTTAAATCTATTATATAGTCATGGTATCTACTGGAGATAGTATATCCAAATAAGGAAGAAGCTTAAAATGTTGGGCTTTGGAGACCAAAAGCTTGACCATAGCATCCCTGGAGTTCAACAAAGGCACAATCCCAGTGGTGGGATTCAATTTTTTTATTACCGGTTCTGTGGGTGTGGCATGGTGGGCATGGCAGGGGAAGGATACTGTAAAATCCCCATTTCCTCTCCATTCCTGTGGGAAGGTTACTGCAGAATCTCCATTCCCTCCCCATGTCACTAACCTGCTTTCCAGATCCATTCTCCTGTGCAGGGCAACCAAAGAAGTCCCAGCCAATCAGCTGGGACTTGGGAGGAAGAGATAGATAGGGGCGCGGCCAGTCAGAAGTGGTATTTGCTAGTTCTCCGAACTACTCAAAATTTCTGCTACTGGCTCTTCAGAACTGGTCAGAACCTGCTGAATACCACCTCTGAATGCATGCCGTGGTGGTGCAGTGGTTAGAATACAGTATTGCAGGCTAATTCTGCCAACGGCCAGAGTTTTTCTCACCAGGCTTAAGGTTGACTAAGTCTCCCATCCTTCTGATGTTGGTAAAATGAGGACCCAAATTGAGGGGCCCATGGAGGCTGACTCTGTAAACTGCTTAGAGAGGGCTGTAAAGCTCTGTGAAGTGGTATAGAAGTCTAAGTGCTAATTCTATATAAAAAGACAGGAAGAAGAAGAAGAAGAAGAAGAAGAAGAAGAAGAAGAAGAAGAAGA
>NW_020769320.1:20072445-20084284 GCF_900518735.1 Pseudonaja textilis | reverse complement strand
AGAAGAAGAAGAAGAAGAAGAAGAAGAAGAAGAAGAAGAAGAAGAAGTAAAACTATCAAACATCCAGATTTGCCTATCCCAGGTCCTTGGTAAGGACTCGATCCAGTCTGAACATCTGGCTGACTATGCGATTAATAATAATAATTCATATAGCACTTTCAGAGAGATATTAGTGTAGTTATGATTTTAGCTAGTTTTAGTGTTATTTTAGTTATATATTGCTATCAGATTGTAAACATACTGTATTCAGACTTCCCTTAATCTCTCAGAGATATAGATTGTATGTTAGGAGATGCATGAAGGCAAATATACATGCCCCAGGAGAGTGTTGCAAGATCCAGTCTGGGTCCATCACTGGGACGAGAGGTTTAGTCTTCAAAGCTTTCAGACTCATGCTGGTGCCCACCCTCTTCTGACCAAGGCTTCCTGAGACTGGGGATTATGTTCATTCCCAGTCCGTAATGAGTCCCAAACAGTCTCTCAAGATAAGCACCCACCTTTATGTCCTTTGAATAGCTGCCAACAACTAAACTGCCAAATTAACTGTAAAAAGCCAACTGAAATACAAAGTCCATACAGAGCTTCAAGGTTTAATCCAAAGAGAGCGAATGATTTTGTTTCTCTACCTTTGCACCTCATTCTTAATAATAATAATAATATGGTTGGAGCTACGTTCTGTAAGATACTTGTAGTTAGGGACCTAAAGAAATTTATCACATATTTTTATGAAGGAAGATTTAACGACTCCCAAAATGGACCTTACTGCAATCTTGAATTGATATTCTTTGTATCAGTCTTTATCTGGTCAAAATCTGCATAATAAAACCATTTATTGCAAGGATGTTATGAGTGTATAATAAAACGTGCGTTATTACAGAGCAGAGTTTATATCCAGCAAATTTGTATTTTAGAAGCATGTATTAGGAAAATTATGCAACATTTAATGACATTAGTGAAAGGTGCATTAGATAGTTTCCAAAGAAATTGAGCATAAAACTACCTACATTGACAACTGTAAAAAGTTTAGTATGCTACAAAAGATCACAAACAAAAATGGATGTATATAATTAAAATTGATAATTTACAAAAACCTGTAATGAAGGTAAAACTAAATACTGCTTTTCTAACTCTGAAAAGAAAATAGTATAAAAATAAATTAGTGCATACTTTTCTGTACTTGTAAGTTTGCACCGTCTTTTTGACCAAAACCCTTACTATAATGTGAAAACTGTCCTTTAAAAAGAAAAAAAAAATCTTGCTAAACTTTACTTCCTTGATACACTACTTCTGAAATAGTTTTAATATTAAAATCTTGGATGTATTAAACATTATTTCTTTTCTTAAGGAATCACAAAAAAACAAGTCCAGCATTCCTCTTTTTAGTATTTTTCCCATCTAGTGTTCACTGCACTACTATAGTTGATCCTTGACTTATGACCACAATTGAGCACAAAATTTCTATTGCTAAGTGAAGCATTTATTAAGTGAGTTTTGCTGCATTTTACAACTTTTCTTACCATAGTTGTTAAGTGAATCATTGCAGATGATAGGTAAGTAACATTATTGTTAATGGCTTCCTCATTGACTTTGCTTGTCAGAAGGTTACAAAAGGTTATTATATGATACTGGGACATTGCAATTGTCACAAGAAGAACCACTTGCCAAACATATTTTGGTGGCAATTTTGATCATATGTCCAAGCGGATGCTGCAATGGGCAACATTAATTGCCTTTGGAAATAATTCATAGACAGGCATGTATTCGAAATATTCTTTCTCACCAGTGGTGGGATTCAAAAATTTTTACTACTGGTTCTGTGGCATGGCTTGGTGGGCGTGGCAGGGGAAGGATAATGTAAAATCTCCATTCCCTCCCCACCCCACTAACCTGCTTTTCAGCTCCGTTCTCTTGTGCAGGGCAACAAAAGAAGAGCTAGCCCAGGCTTGTCCAACCCGCGGCCCAGGGGCCGCATGCGGCCCAGGTCGCCTCGTAATGCGGCCCAGTGCCCACCCCAACCTTTGCGCCAGAGCCAGCGAGGAGGAGGAGGAGAGGCAGGTGTGGGGAGGGGCGAGGCGAGCGCCAGGCCAAGCAGCAACAGAAAAGGTGGGCGCCGTCAGAGCACCACCTCCTGCTGTTGCTGCCACCGCCCCCGCCACTGCTTCTGCCCCCACCGCCGCTTCTGCCCCTGCCGCCGCCCCCGCTTCTGCCCCCACCACCGCCGCTTCTGCCCCGCCATCGCCAACGCTTCTTCCCCCGCCACCGCTGCTGCTTCTGCCCCCGCAGCCGCTTCTGCCCCCACTGCCACTTCTGCTGCCGCTTCTTCCCCCGCCACCGCCGCCGTTTCTGCCTCCCGCCGCCGCCGCTGCTTCTGCCTTCCAGTCCTGCCTCATCCAGCCGGGCCATTTGCAGGAGGAGAGGTAGGCGCGAGGCAGGCGAGCTTCCCCCCCCCCGCAAAATTCGGCTGGAAAATAAACCGTGATAAAAAAAACGTGATAAAAAAACCATGATAACAAAACCGTGATAAAAAATAAATAATTTTTAATAAATAATAAATAATAAAAACATCTCACTAACTTCATTTCCAAATAAATTTAATATGTTAACTATGTTTTCTTTGGTTTTTTTGGATGATCAGGTATCGTTACTGTTATTTTATTTTATGTGCGGCCCAAACCAAATTTTCATCTTCTAATGTGGCCCAGGGAAGGTGAAAGGTTGGACACCCCTGAGCTAGCCAATCAGCTGGGACTTGGGAGGCAGAGAATAGATAGGGGCGGTGCCTGTCAGAGGTGGTATTTGCCAGTTCTCCGAACTACTCAAAATTTCTGCTATCGGTTCTCCAGAACTGGTCAGAACCTGCTGAATATCACCTCTGTTTCTCACTAAATAAAGAAATTGTGAATTTTATTAGCTATGGGATTTACATGCTTTCTCTTGCTTTGGACATAAAAGCTGCTTCTCTGCTTTTAGATGAAAATTTCTGCCAGCCATCAATGGATATACAATCTACCGAGGCCCCCTAGAATTATTTACAGTACCTCTGAGTTGCTTTTATTTCTACATAACTTACCAGCAGCAAGTTTCCGGCTATAGCAAAAATAATGATGAAAACAAATGAGAAACCTTCTTCCCTTCCCTAATAACAAATTCAGTGAAGTTGTACTTCATAATACTATGTGCTTGTGTTTATAGTGCTTGTGAATTTTGACATATAATGTGAAGCAAACATAGATAGAGTTGGTATAATAGTGAACAACTCACACTCTGTAGTTATTTTAAAATATTTTAAAAGGAAAGAATCTATTAGCAATGATATTATGAGAAACATATTGGGGAAAAAAACATTGGGAGTTCACCAAGGGCAATGATAATATTGACTTCTTCTCCAGTGTATTCTTTAAATAATGTTATTTATTTATATTCCATCTTCACTGTTTTTATAAACAACTTAAAGCAAAAAAAGCACAACTTACTTTTCTTCATCTATTTCCCCACAACCAGGGGTGGGATTCTACCAGTTTGCACCTATTCACTAGAGCCGGTTGTTAACATTCTAAGCACTTCAGAGAACCAGTTGTTAGAAGAAATTACTGGCCTAATCCTGTAAGCAGGCAGGAAGGAAACATTCTGGTGTTGCTTACAGAAACTGCCTCTCCGTTAACCCTTATGACATTCTTGGCAGGACTAGACTTCCTGTCTCAGGAACATCTCTGGAGTTTTTTTCCCCTCCTTTGCTGGTACTTTGCTTGTGTGGAGTGACCATTCAAAGTTACAATGACACTGAAAAAAACTGACTTATGACCATTTTTCACACTTATGACTGTTGCACCATCCCCACAGTCGCAAGAGGCCAGGCGAGGAGATGCGTGCCTTGCTGTGAGTGATATTGAGTTGGCCATGCCCAGCCAATAACATGACCACCAAGCCATGCCCACCACCTAAGCCACACCCACAGAACCGGTTGTTTAAAAATTTGAACCTTACCCCTGCCCACAACAACCTTGTGAGAAGTGTTGGACTGAGAATGTCTTGCCCAAAGTTACCCAACTGACTTTAATGCGCAAGGTGAGACTGGAATCCAGGGTTGCTGAGGGTTCTCAGGGTTTCAGGAGAGCCCCTAGCGAAGATTCTGTGCAATTTGGAGAACCCCCAAATCCCACTCTTGGCCCACTCCTCCCCTCCCAGCACTCTCTACGTGGCCCGTTTTGGATGCAGGTCAGTGCAGGGTGTGAGGGGAGGATCAGAGAGGGGAAAAAACGGGCCTCCTAGAAGTTCAGGAAGACTAGAAATGGGCCCTTTTCCAGGTTCCAGAGAGCCTCCGGAGCTCGGGGAGGCCATTTTTGCCTCCCGGAAGCACAAAGAAAGCCTCCGGAGCCCAGGGAGGGCAAAAATGCCTCCCCCACTGTGGTGCAGGAGGCTGACTAGGCCACACCCACCATGGCCATGGCCACCCAGACTGGGCAGAGAACCCATTGCTAAAATTTTTGAAGCCTCCTGGTTTCTAGCCTGGTGCCTAGGGCAAATTTGTCTCCCTACTTATTTTTCAAAGTTAAAATATCCTATCTCTGCCATTTTTTCTCACCTTTTTTAAAAAACTTAACTTTATTTTAGATCCCCAATCACCCTCACTGAATGTGTATGAATCTGTTGTAATTTCTTGAATATTCCTTAAACATATGCAATCTGAACACACTGCATATACATTCAAACAGAATATTCAGTTTAAATCAAATACTCTTCCAATAGTCCAACTTCTCATATATCTGTCCTTTTTAGTTTTTCTTTCCTACATTGATCTCTTTGCATTTAAATTTTATTCTGTTACTTTTACCTTTTTCTCTAACATACCAAGCTTGGTTTTTATTTATTTCTGTCTTAAATATTATCTGTCCTAGGAAATTTTGCACCACCCACAAATTTGATCAGCATTTCTTCCTATCAGTTTATTCATAAATGACCATGTGGGAGAACTTTGGAGTGAACTTTATGGCACCATATATTATGCCACTCTACCATTTAGGGATGAACTTCTTAAAAAATACAGTGCAGAGAAAAAGGGAGATTCACATATTCTTTTCCCATGAGATGAAAACAAGTGTAAAATGAACCAGGCTAACATTGCCAGCCCCTATCAGTAATAAGAATAAGAACAACAGGAAAGATAACAGCAGAGAAGATGGACAAAAATCAGCAAGAGATAAAGGATTGCAAAACAAACAATCCTAAATAGTAAAAAGATACTAGCAAGTCATAACACATAATTTTGGCCTAGTTATGTTAATTAAAATATGGAGATAACATTGATAAAATATGAAATGAAAGAACTTAATCATAAGTATTAATAAATTATGATTTTTTCCCATGCAAGCAGACAATAATATTTATGTTTGCTTTCAACATAACGGAGTTTTCTATGCTACAATTCCAGAATATATTAATCGTATAAGACACAATAAGTCAAAAGTACAGCACAAGTGACCAGGGATACTGGCACTGCATCCACACAAAAGAACTTGTAGATAACAGACCCATTAAACCTATTAATAAGATGTAAAGCCCACAAATAGAAAGTGAAGCCATGCTAAAATTGATACAGGTGTCAAACTATTGAATAATAATATAAAAAAGACTTGCAATAAAAAAGCAAGACTTTAATCTTCCAGCAAATGTGTTGCTAGCAGTATGCATAGAGCCATAAATAAATGAATTGAGCCAATGAATAATACATTGGCTGAAAGCATGTGTGTGTATTCTTCTGTGGCAGAAAATTGAAAACATTTTGTCAAGACTTTGTAAAATTCAACAACTAAGGAGTCTAAACCCTGTAGGTTTAGATCTCTCCAAATTACTGGAAAGGAGGTAGTCAAATCAAAAACATGTACAGACTTGCAAATGTTCAAAGTTATGACAGATCCCTGAAAAGATACTTACAATCCTGACGTCTGCCCCATGCTCCAGTTGCAGTTTGTATTGAAAATCCCACAATATTTTAATCTGCTTATTTTCTATGACTTTAAATGTTATGTTCCATTTTTTCATTACTGGCACATGGACATTTTTACAGATGTTCCAGTGAATGATTTTGGTGATCATGTTGCATTATTGTTTAAAATCAGTTTGTCCCATCTTCTTGCATGAACACATGTAAGAAAGCTGTGGTGGTGCAGTGGTTAGAATGCAGTACTTCAGGCTACTTCTACTGATTGCCAGCTGCCTACAAATCTCACCAGGCTCGGGTCCTCCATCCCTCCGAGTTTGGTAAGAGGAGGACCCAGATTGTTGGGGGGGGGGGATATGCTGGCTCTGTAAATCTCTTGGAGAGTGTTGTAAAGCACTGTGAAGTGGTATATAATATAAGTCTAAGTGCTATTGCTATATATGATATGCTGTTTCTTCCACATCAATGCACAATCTGCACTTTGAATCATTTGACAATTTTTCAATTTTGGTCCTGATTGCATTAGTTCCGACAGTTTTTTCTCAAGCAGCTAAAATCAAGCCTTCAGTTTCTTTCTTTAATGTTCCAGTTATAAAGGTGAAACTCGGAAAAATTAGAAGATCGTGCAGAAGTTCATTTATTTCAGTAAGGCAACTTAAAAGGTGAAACTAATATATGAGATAGACTCATTACATGCAAAGCAAGATAGTTCAAGCTGTGATGTGTCATAATTGCGATGATTATGGCTTACAGCTCATGAAAACCCCAAATCCACAATCTCAGAAAATTAGAATATTACATGCAATCAATAAAACAAGGATTGTACATCGAACAATATCGGACCTCTGAAAAGTATAAGCATGCATATGTACTCAGTACTTGGTTTGGGCCCCTTTTGCAGCAATTACTGCCTCAATGCAGCGTGGCACTGCTGAGGTGTTATGGAAGACCAGGATGCTTCAATAGTGGCCTTCAGCTCTTCTGCGTTGTTCGGTCTCATGTCCCTCATCTTTCTCTTGGCAATGCCCCATAGATTCTCTATGGGGTTCAGGTCAGGTGAGTTTGCTGGCCAATCAAGCACAGTAATCCCACGGTCATTGAACCAGGTTTTGGTGCTTTGGGCAGTGTGAGCAGGTGCCAAGTCCTGCTGGAAAATGAAGTCAGCATCCCCATAAAGCTCGTCTGCAGAAGGAAGCATGAAGTGCTCCAAAATCTCCTGGTAGACAGCTGCGTTGATCCTGGACTTAATGAAGCACAGTGGACCAACACCAGCAGATGACATGGCTCCCCAAATCAACACAGACTGTGGAAACTTCACACTGGACTTCAAGCATCTTGCAGTGTGTGCCTCTCCATTCTTCCTCCAGACTCTGGGTCCTTGGTTTCCAAATGAGATGCAAAAGTTGCTCTCATCAGAAAAGAGGACTTTGGACCACTGAGCAACAGACCAGTTCTGCTTTTCTTCAGCCCAGGTAAGACACTTCTGACGTTGTTTGTTGTTCAGGAGCGGCTTGACAAGAGGAATTCGACATTTGAAGTCCATGTCCAAGTTCTGTCTCTGTGTGACAGCTCTTGATGCACTGACTCCAGCCTCAGTCCACTCCTTGTGAAAGTCCCCAACACTTTTGAATGGCCTTTTCCTGACAATCCTCTCCAGGCTGTGGTCATCCCTGCTGCTTGTGCATCTTTTTCTTCCACACTTTTCCCTTCCACATAACTTTCTATTAATGTGCACATTGGGAACATCCAACTTCATTTGCAATTACCTTTTGAGGCTTTCCCTCCTTGTGGAGGGTGTCTGTGATGGTTTTCTGCACAACTGTCAGGTCAGCAGTCTTTCCCATGATTGTGATTCCTACTGAACCTGACTGAGAGACCATTTAAAGGCTCAGGAACCCTTTTCAGGTGTTATGGCTTAATTGGCTTATTAGAGTGGGACACTTTGAGTCTAGAATATTGAACCTTTTCACAATATTCTAGTTTTCTGAGATTGTGGATTTGGGGTTTTCATGAGGTGTAAGCCATAATCATCACAATTATGACAAATCACAGCTTGAACTATCTTGCTTTGCATGTAATGAGTCTATCTCATATATTAGTTTCACCTTTTAAGTTGCATTACTGAAATAAATGAACTTTTGCACGATATTCTAATTTTTCGAGTTTCACCTGTATAGCCATATTTCAGCTCTTTCTCCTCTAGTAATACTGCATGCACTTAGTGAATTAATAATGTTTGACTTGAAATGGATTAGTTAGAAATTCTTTGTATAATGTTAATGATGCTAAGTGATGTTTTTGACCTGATAACTTTGTCTTTTCTGTGCATTTGGATGATAAAGTTGAGGAAAAATACTCTTGTTATTAGTGAAAATATATTATATCTGACATTTGGTCTGAATCATTTATTATCCTATGAAGTGTTTTTTAAAATAATAGCTATTATTTTAATCTTGGATTAGATAATCTTTCTGCCCAGAGTCTTAATACTGTTATTGCCTTGTGCAAGAAATAGCTGGTTTCCATTTTATTTCTTTTTCTTCTTGTTGAATACCATAATGATTTAAACAGAGACAAGTACAGACTTTTATAGTGTATGACAACAGGGAAGGCAAGTTCTGGCTAGCAATCAATTCATTTTATTTTGATCAAAGACCAGCTGATTATAAAGGAATTGAAAATGTGCCCATTTTCATCAGTCAATACTTAGAGAGCAGCATAAACTTCTATTTATTTTATCACATCTGTATCCTTTTTATTCATTGGGCATGTAAGCCATCTGCCATCAAGTAAAATATGATTAAAAGGACAATTGACCAAATAGCAACTACATTTAATTGTTGTGTCCATATGTGCTTTTTCTTAAGTCAACTCATTTCCAGCAGGTCCTAATATAACAAATTTGTAAATAAATCAATGACAAACAAAATCAAAGCAAATAGAGAAACACTGTTACATATCATTGTAAAATTATCTGTCCAATGTCTAAGATGGATTGATTATTTTTTACCAAGGTCAGGTTCTTCAGTGGAACTTCTAACTTAAGGCCTACTAGTTCTTGGGCAGATTGAAGCTCAGTTAAAATGACTTAACAGGAAACTAGCATTTTCCAGTGAAAAGCACCGCATGCCCATTTAATGCAAAATTCTCATGCTGATGAAGTAAAAAGATCACAGAGTTCCAATTGGGCCTATTGCAAAACATCTCCTCTCAACCAGATCAGGGGCCATACATAGATGTTCCTCTTTTAGATCCCAGATTTTTATTTCTTTGTTTTTTGATCCAGTAAGAATACATCTTCATGGAAGGTCTTCCATAAGATTGATATTCTTACTGGTAATTTGGCCCACCATCAAAACTCCTGCCTTTACCTTCGTGATTGCTAGAGAACAGTATGGCTACCAATTTGAAAACAGGATTGGTGTGGTGCTCTGAACAAACATAGAGGTATGAGCAGGAAACACGGTGAGCTTGATGGCAGTATACTACAGAAAAGGAGAAGCATTGCCTTCTTTCCTGATTTTACTTTCCTGATATCATCAGCAGAACTTGTTGCCTCTGTACTCATTGGTGAGGACTAGTAAATTAAAAAATTAAGTGGGTAGTGACTTTCTATTTCTTCCTATCAGGAGTGAGGAATAGACCCAAATTCTATTGAAGATCTCTCTCTCCCTCATAAAAAAAAGTACTGTATAAGAAACTGGAAAAATCTAACCTTGATATTTGTATAAAATAGACCTCTCCACTTACCCCCGTTTCTTAGAAGTATAAATTACTGCCTTTTGAAAAAGATCACTTTTATTTTAGAACTTTTAGTCTTAGAGGCTTCTAGGCTTTCAGACAAAGTTTGCAATACTGTTTCTTCCATTGTAATCCCTATCATATTATTAGAGACAATTTGAAAATTTAATGTAGTTTTGTTACATTTAAATACTCAGTCAGTATCCCTGATGTATTTTGTACTAAGGTACCCAAATGGGTTTTTTTTTTTTTTTTGAGGAGATGGGAGGTAGATTATGTACCATTTCTGCAAATAAATAACTTTATTAAAAAGTTTTTACCACAGATGGAATATTATTTCTTTCCGTCATCTGACGTAGCATGTCAATAATCCATTAAGTTCTGTTGAAAAGATCACAAAATTCAGCAAATGGAAATCATGTAATTAAATTTATTTTACCTAACATGTTTCCTAAAGCACCTGCAGGATACAATTTCCTGATGTTACTTCATTCCATGGAATCAAGAGAGCTCTGTGACTTATATCGTATTTATTTTTTTTGGTACTGAAAGACAGCATACTTTCAGAGTTCAAAGCGCTTTTTAACAACAAAGATCAGGTGAGAAAGTTAAAAAAAAATGTCCTTCAAAAATCCAAAAGGTGTCAAAGACTAATGGTGTTTTATATCAATTGAAAAGCAAGAAAAGGCAATCAATGCCTGGAACATACAAAGCAGGCTAACTGTTTCAAGGTCATGGAATCCATATGGAAAGTATCACCTCTATATATCTATTCAAATAATGTATTCAATCAAATAAATTTAATCAAAAATTATTTAATCAAATAATTCAATCTAGATCCAAACCATGAAAGTATGTCACCTTGTTTCTTTCTCTGTCACAGATTAGATTTCTTTTCTGAAGTTTAATAAATTGTTTGCAATGAGTGGCCTAAAAGTGGACCTCTTGCGTCACAATCAGGAGGCTGTGAGCTCGATCCTAGGTAGCAGCAGATATTTTTCTTCCCAGGTGCAAACAGAAAGTATCTGCTGTGAGCTCCGCATAGGTGTTAGGAAGGGCATTGGACCAGTAAACGCTCAGCTCCCTTCAGTCACCCTGACTCCATCTTATTTTTTTATTGGGAAAAAATGATATTTGCTGTAAGTGGAGATGATACTTGCATATTTTAAGATTACTCAGATATTTTGCATTTAGCTTTTAGCATAACCTTCAGGACTTTAAGGGTTTTTTTCTCTTTTTTTCTTCTTTCTTTCTTTCTTTCTTTCTTTCTTTCTTTCCTTCCTTCCTTCCTTCCTTCCTTCCTTCCTTCCTTCCTTCCTTCCTTCTTCCTTTCTCTCTCTCTCATGCACTCACTCACTCTGCCTCCCCCTCTCTCTTCCACCCTCCATCTCTCTCTCTGCTTTAAGATAAAACTGGTTTTTCCAAGAATTTGGCTACAGGGACGCAAGGGATTACAGGTTCATTAAAAGAAAAAAAATGTTATCAACAACTTTTTAAATATTTATATACATAATTGTCTGTAGCCATATGATTAACTGCTAGCTTGTAAATAATCCCCTTGAAGGACAATAACAAGATCAAGATTACTGTTTGCACTATTTTTCTCCCGTGTTGCTGAGATTTTGTGAAAGCACATTTAAATAAATAATCTTCTCAAATGGTTTCTAAAATAATGGACTGAGAAATTGTATCACGGGTGTTCCTAAACATTTCAATCAGGTAGTTAGTAATGATCCTGTACAGCACAAATCCATTTTCTCAAAATCATTAGACATCTTGAAATATATATATAAACCATAACCATACAATATTCCTTAGAAAAATCCATTCCCCTTTTCTCCTGTTGAACTTCTTTTTGTTTTGCTGAAGAGGGCATTTTAATGCACCGAGAAGGTCATATATATTGATTTTCCATTGTGTCCAAGTGTTCACAGATCTTTCCCTAAGTCTCACTAGTGTTGTCTTATTCTAAATGCCACTTTTATTCAAGTATTGTGTTCTTTGGGGAGGAAAAGAACCTCAGCCTGGATTCAAATGGTTTGTAAGTGTTCTACAGCTCATAAAGTATTTGATTAACAAATTCTTAGAGAAACCAATCTTGTCTCAAAGCAAGAAGAAGAAGAAGAAGAAGAAGAAGAAGAAGAAGAAGAAGAAGAAGAA
>NW_020769320.1:20061330-20072435 GCF_900518735.1 Pseudonaja textilis | reverse complement strand
AAGAAGAAGAAGAAGAAGAAGAAGAAGAAGAAGAAGAAGAAGAAGAAATTATTTTTTGCAGGTTACGAGGCCAACCATAGATTGTGTAGATTTTGGGATCAAGGCACAGCTCATGTTTATTGTAGTGCTAATGCAAAATTTCTTGAACACGTTGGGTGGGATAAACTGGAGCAGGAATCCAGCAATGATATTATTATTGACACCCAAATAGTCCCAAAAGATGATATAAGTAAACCACGAATAGCCATTAAACAGGAAGAACAGGAGGAAGTAGTAGAACAGGCACAGGAGGAAATAGGAGAACAGGAGCAAGTGGCACAGGAAAGTCCATCAGTAAGCCCTGTATTACCAAGACGTTCAACCCGAGTAACATGACCACCTGATAGATATCAGGCTAGTGTTGTATGCCAAGTGAATACAGTTCCTAGTAACTATAGTGAACTAAAACTGTATCCTGCTAAGGATCAGGCTGCTTGGCAGGAAGCAATGGATAAGGAACTGGAATCATTAAAAAAACTGGAGGTATATGAAAACGTTAAGTTACTACCAGGTAAACATGTCATAGGATGTAAATGGCTATATAAGTGTAGATGGGACTGTTACCCATAAAGCCAGGTTAGTAGCACAAGGGTTTAATCAGACAGCAAATGACCATGATGAGGTGTTTGCACCTAGTCTGAACGCTACTACATTAAGGGCAGCATTAGCGTGGGCAGCTAAAGAGAAATACATTATAAATCACTTGGATGTAGAGACAGCATATCTGCATGCACCATTGCAACACACTATATATTTAAAGAAATCTTTAGGTCTCAAAAATGATAATACTGATACAACTGATTGCTGGAAATTGAAAAAGAGTCTTTGAAGCAATCAGATTGAGTGGAACCAATGTATAGTTAAAGAATTAACTAAGATAGGCTTTGTAGCTGGCATGGCTGATCCATGTTTGTTCAAAAGAGAAAGTAATGATGTAATTTCATTATTGCTATTATTTACTGATGACATAGCATTAATACCAAAACTGAACAAAAAGCTACTAAAATAATCTCACTGTTAGAGAAGAAATTTAAGATAAAACAGTTAGGAGAAATCAAACAATATCTTGGTTTAAAGATAGATAGAACTAGGGGAGGATAGAAGATCTCACAGGCAGATAAAATTAACCAATTACTAAAAAGTTTTAAAATGGAACTTTGTAAACCGGATAAGACACCAATGAGCAAGGAGTTTAGCCATAGTGATGTTCAAAGTCCTATTTTTGATAAGAACATTTATCAGTCCTTGATTGGTAGTTTATCTTATCTCAGTAATTGGTCAAGGCCAGATATTGCATACTGTGTTAATCAATTATCTAGATTTAACGCTGAGCCAACTGAAAGGCACTGGTAAGCTGTTGAGCATGTGTTAAAATATCTAAAACAAACAATGCATTATGCATTGTATTTGGAGCCTAAAGATGAACTGAGTTTAACTGCATATGCTGATGCAAGTTTTGCTACAGACATAAATACACAAAATCTACATCGGCTACTGTAGTATTATTGGGAAAGGCATTGATTGGATGGAGGTCTATTAGACAGAAACATTTAAGTTTGTCAACAATGGAGGCTGAATTCTCATGCTTATCATTATTATGTACAGATTTAGTTTTGTATAAGCAACTACTAATTGACATGGAAATTGATGTAACAGATTCTATTGCTGTTTATTAAGACAACCAATCAGCAATACAGATGGCTTCAAATATTGCTGTTAAAACAAGAACGAAACATACAGATTTAAGATATTTAAATGTGAGACAATGTGTGCAAAGTAAGATGATTAAGCTGGAATACTGTATGTCAGAAAACAATATAGCAGATCATTTTACAAAGGCCCAAGGCTCTATAAAGCATAAGGCTTGCTATGAGGATTATGGACTTAGAATGTAAGATTGTATATATTGTCCTACACAAAAGGGGAGAATGTTAGGAATATAAATCACGTAACAGGTATTTGGGTTGGAAATATATAAACCAGGATAGACATTTTAATACTGTATCTTTAAGAAAATGCAAAAGTGTAATTGGGTGTGTTTTCTCAAATGGCCATAAGATGGAACCAGAAACCTGGGTTGTTTAGTCCTTGTCTTAGTCTCAGAAGAAGTCTCTATTTCCTTCTGTTGGAGAATATTGCCATTCCTTCTATTGACTGTTATTCTTGGATTTGATGTAAGTCTGATACTGAACTTTTTTTGACACTGGACTTTGTTATTGGATTATCCCTGGACTGAAAACTGACTGATTTTACCTGTGAATGACTTTGGACTGTGTTTGAACTTTGCTTAAACCTTTATTGAAAGTAAAACCCTACATTTACTGTGCAGTGTATCTGTGTGCTGTGTGTGTATTATTCAACACTTCTCTCACTACATCTCCCTGTATGCATTCATTCTCCTAACAGGGAATTACCTCAACAGTATTCTTAGGCAGACTTGAGAGATGCTGTAAAACTTTCCCCATCTAGGAGGAATCAATAAATCAGTTGGAGGAGGAAAAAGAAGAGACTGGAGTCCTGACCCAGAAGAAGGGATTAAACAACCACCGCCGGAGGCTTCTGCAGTGAACATTTTGCCAAGTGCGGCGGGGGAGAATTTGTTTAACTATGTATGTGCTTTTTATGTATAACACTCTTTTAAGGAGACAGTGGGGCATGTTGAACATAAACTGAAAGCTTCAGCAAGCCTCTCCAAAGGTTACACATGTTGGAAATTTATTATGGATGATTTGCAGTTTAAGCTGCACCCAGTATGCTCCCAAGCAATCCTTATGTCCAGATCAGAGCAGGTACAAATGCCACCTTATTCAATAGTTAAAAAAATATGTAGTTTGGCGATGGTTATTTATTAAACATCAGCACACATCAATAACACTTAACTAGCAAAATGGGCAAAAGGCAAGCAAAAGTAGAAAGAAAGAAAGAAAGAAAGAAAGAAAGAAAGAAAGAAAGAAAGAAAGAAAGAAAGAAAGAAAGAAAGAAAGAAAGAAAGAAACATGAGTAAATGGCAATCCTCCAGGCACTAGGGGCCAGTTGAGTGATCAATTTTGGTTGTTTTGATATGTTGCTTGGTAGTCTAGGAGATGACAAAGGGTTATTATTTCTTTTTATGCTGTATGCCGCCCAGAGTCATGCTGTGGAGTTGTGCAGCCTTATAAATGTTGCTATAAATAATAACCAGTCAATAATAATAAATAATAACCAGTTATAATAATAAACAGTCAAGAGATAAAAGGGCAGAAGGCTTAATAATAGCATCTCCACCATCTGTTCTCTACAGCAAAAGGGATAGAATTTTTCACAGACCCTGGAAATCATACTAATAATTAGTAGGGAGAGTCCCAAAGGAAATTACTTTTTATGATTTCCAGCTTTAACCTTTATTTGTATACATTGGTAGAATAGAGATGCGTACAATGAGCCTTTTCCTCTTCTGCACGCATGTACAATTTGATGGGTGGGGATGGTGTATACAATAGCAAAAAGGACATTCTTATACCATATGATATTGCCTATATATCTACAGGTAAGCCCAGGGGTGGGATTCAAAAATCCCAGCAACCAGTTTGCTGTCCAGTTGCTGGGTGGGCGTAGCCATGGTGGGTGTGGCCTACTGGAATTTTTGGGATGGCTGTTTTTTGCCCTCCCAAGGGTCCAGAGGCTTCCCCCGGCCTTCAGGGAGGGCAAAAACAGCATCCCCCGGGCTCTTGAGGCCCTCTAGAAACTGGAAACAGGCCAGTTTCTGGACTTCCAGAAGGCCAATTTCCCCCCTCCCAGAGCCTCCGCGCAGACTCCGCATTTACCTGTATTGTGTGGAGGCTCCTGGGAGGAGCAGGGTGGGGCAGGCAGGGCCAGCTGGTCAGTTGAAATACTGATTCCGTGAACCAGATGAAAACTTAACATCCGGTTCGCTCAAACTGGTCCGAACTGGTAGAATCCCACTACTGGGTAAGCCCTTGACTTAGAATTGGGCCTAGAATTTTGGTTGTAAGTTGTTTTTGCTGTTAAATGAGGTGTATACATTACTGCTCCCTCCCAGTTGCGGCTGTTGTTAAGCAAAGTGTGTACATTACTGCTTCATTCAATGGCTGTAATCTTGGAGCTCTCAGTTGTGGTTGCTAAGTGACCCTGTGGGTTCTTAGGCAGACGGGAGCCCAAAAGCTGCATGCTGAAAGTAGCTGTGCAAAAAAAGGAATTCCTACGCTGGGTTAGAGAATAAAAGTTTGGATCCCAAAGATCCGAGTTTTGTTTTACTGGTCCACCAGAGGTCTTCCTCTCTCTCCCATAGGTGGAAGGGAATCATCATGCTAGCCTGGAGAAAGAAAGCTCAGCTTGAATGAAAACTTCAGCTCAAATTGAAAACTTCCTTTCTCTGGCCCAGCACGGTGACCCCTCTGGTGTACGTGCTAGACCTTCTACCCTTCAGAAACATTGCATGTCCAGTCAGAAAGCTAGAAATCATAATATTCCTGATGGGTAGAAAGTCTGAAAAAAAAAAAACCTTGTACGGCTGGCAAGCAAACATTATCTTTCTTAAGAGTAGAAAGATTGGAAAGAAACTCAGATCTTTGGGGTGCTTTCTCCAGTCCAATGGTGGAATTCCCTTTTGTGCAAGGGAATGGGAACTCTGGCACTGGACTGGAGAAAAGAAGACACCCAAAAGATATTTGTTTCTCCAGTGCCCGATAGAAGTATCTCATCCACTACGAATGGAGGAATGAAGAAGAAGCTCGTAACTTTCCTTGCCGGCTTCCCCACTGAGAAGAGAAGATTGCAATTGATGATCACATGATTCCAGGACCTTTGGCAAATAGTCACAACTGCAGATAGGGTGCAAAGCACCCAAAATGCAATAATGTGAACAGCTTGCCCTCGGAAATTGTGGGAGCATCATCACTTGAGACTTTCAAGAAGAGATTGAACCACCATTTGTCAGAAATGGTGTAGGGTCTCCACTGGGTAGGGAGTTGGACTAGATGACCTGCAAGGTCCCTTCCAACTCTGATTATCTGTTATCTATTACATAATGTGACCCTGGGGTGATGCAGCAGTTTTAATTTCAAGGATAGGTCGTAAGTAATTTTTCCTGAATCTCTTGTAGGTTTAAACAGTTATTAAGCAAGAATTCTGCCTCCAAATGGTACTTTTTTCTAAGGCAACTGAGAAATTTATATCTCACAGCAATCATTAAGATTAAATTAAAATTCTTGGCTATTTACAATTAGAAGTTGAACATTTTTGTTGCTGAAAACCCAACGAGCCTTTACACACCACGACTACTAGTAGAATAATTCGAAAGCCATTTTTTTTAAAAAAAGTGATTTCCCCAAAAAAAGGAAGATTGGTGGGTAAACTCGAACTCAAGATCAGTTTGTGTTGTGCTATAGTAGGGGCAACAATTCTTACTCGTCATAATGCTCACTGCTTATTGCTTTTCTCCAGACAAACATATATATTTTAGGGATAATGAATGAAATGAATCAACTATTGATCAACCATTGCATTTATTAGTGAGAACTAGATTCATGCATCACTGCAGTCTAGGTTTGTTCCTGCTAAAATAGCAATTAGAAAGTTTTCTACAAAAAAATTAGTAAGGTTGTTTTTTTTTTTCAGATGATTTTCACTAAACGTATGGTTTATAGGTAATCCTCGACTTGTAACCTTTCTTTTAGTGATTGTTCAAAGCGACAAGGGTGCTGAAAAAAATTGACGCGTTACCGGGTGTTCTATTTATGATCAGCTACAGCATTCCTGCAGGTCACATGACCAAAATTCTGGTGCTTGGCCTGGTGACTCACCTTTAGGATGTTTGCAATATCCTGGGCCTACGTTATTGCTATTTGTGATTGTCCCAGCCCGCTTCTATAATAAGTAAATGCAGTGGGGAAATTCACTAAATGACTATGGGCAAACATCCCACCCCTGGTTCAAAGTTACAACAGCACTGAAAAAAAGGGATTTGTGATCATTTTTCATACTTAAGGCCGCTGCATGGCCCCGTGATCAAAACTCACAGACTTGGCAACTGCCTCATATTTATGCAAGTGGGCATGTGATCCCCTTCTGACAAGCAAAGTCAATGTGGAAACTAGATTCACTTAACAACAGTGTGACTAATTTGACAACTGCAGTGTGTCAACTCATAAAATATTTTCTATGGTCTATTTAGAGTTGCTAACAGAAAAAGAAGGGGGAAAGGAGTTTGAAAGAGCGGTGCAGTAGCAAACATGCATTTCATAAATGTTTTCAAAGATAGTAACTAGGTGACTGAAGTTTCTGCTGTGGAAAATTCAAACTGAAGAACATGATTGATGATTCTTGGCTATGGATGTGCCCCATTGGAGAATATGAATTATGATACACCCAGGAGGTGAGGGAAAACCAGAGTCAAGGATGACAATGAATTTTGTGTCTCAGAATCAACTACAACCAGGCAGTGCCAGACATATTAACTCCCAATAAATCCTTTTGAAGTTTTGGAAGTTTGGCTCGAGACTCATGATTTAATTGGGGTAACTGCCGGAATCCTGACACAGTGATTCACTTAAGAAATGTCACAAGAAAAGTCATTAAATGGGGAAAAACTCACTTAACAAATTTCTCACTTAGCAACATACATTTTAAGCTTAATCATGGTCGTAAGTCAAGGACTACCTATATTTAAAAAGGCTCTTACGAAATGGCTTTTTCCTTCAGCACTGGACCCAAATGCTAGTGGATTTTATGAATAATTGATCCTGACATTATAAGTTTTAATGTCTGACTTTTTATAATTGATGTATTTTTCCCTTTAATGTGTAAATTTGACAACCCATCCAAAGTTACTTGGCAAATGGGTGACCACATAGATAAATAAATAATGTTTAATATTTAAACCTTAAAAAAAGGTTTAAACATTTTTTTAAACGAAATAAAGCTTGATTTTGTTTATCTCATGAGACAGATTATCTCTTAGGAGGGAAAAAGTGCTCTAGCTATGTGCCACTATGTTAGGAATTTGAAATAATTTGCATTTGTTCCTTTAATTAGTTGGAAAGGAATACAGAGTGAAAAAGTGCTCTCACATACATTGAAAATTGCGGGTAACTCCAAGTGAGTTATCTTCTTTCTGGAAGGTAAACAGTGGCAAGAGATAGTATCAAACTGGTTTCCGAAAGCAGGGTCTAGGGCTAGGATTTGAAGACTGAGGGGAGGGCTTCTCATTAGAAATATGTCAAGGATTTTTCGAAATGACCATCAGAGCATTAGTATTTTGTATATTATTATTAACACTCTCTGATGCTAAGGAGTTCTACTCCCCCGCCGCACCTTAAAAGAAACCTGTTCCAAATGCAAAACACAAGCAGAGGAGTTTCAGTTTCAGTTTTAGTTTCACAGTAGCAACCAGCTTTAGTGCAGAACAGTTGAGCTAAGCCATGTCCAGGCTCCTTGCTGTCTCCTTTTTGCTCACACAGCAAATACTGTTTGAGTTTCCAAACAGCCTTCAACTCTCTCACACACTGACAGGACGCTAGCCAGATGAATACCA
This sequence comes from Pseudonaja textilis, assembly GCF_900518735.1. The sequence goes on along the minus strand of NW_020769320.1, from coordinate 20,064,865 downwards.
ATAGATGCTGGTAGGCAGAGGCAAAAAAACAACACATTCCCTTATTTTCCTTCCCCAAAACTAAACCCGATCACATAGTTTCATAGCGAAGCACCGGAATAGAGCTAGTCACATATATTTTTGTGGGCCTAGAAAACAAAAAACAAAAAACCTGAAACCAATAGTAGAAAGAATTAAGATTCAGGAATATCCCCCTCTCTTTTTAAATATAAAAATTAATCCAATTCCAACAAAATCTGTCAGGTCAAATTCTTAGAATGCCTCAAGAAACATCAGTCAAGCTCTAACTGATTAAGCGTATGTGAAGTTGAGTGAGGATATGGAGTATGCATTTTAGAAATTTAGACTGATCACTTTCCAGATTATAGACAGAGCTGATCACAATATATAACAACAAATATATTTTATGCTTTATATAATTTAATTGCTGCAGTAGTATAATTGTTGCCCTGATGGCACACATATTTAAGGATTATGTGAGAGACTTTGGAGTCCTTTCTATAGAGTTGCTCAATTGATTAATCTGGCAGTTGGAGATTTTAACATACATGCTTTAAGTCCTTAACTTAATATCTGGCTATAAGCGGGGACTTAAAATGCTTTCTAGAAAAGACTAAAACCTTATTTTTGAACAGTTAATTTCAAGAGCAACTTCAATTGCTGATTCGGTAATGCAACTTAAGGTCCACAAAAAAAGAACAGAAGTAAATTGATTGGTGAGATTTGGATGGTAAAGCATAGCAAGGACTGCAACAGTACCATTAATATTGAAATTGAACAAGGAGGTCAGAATCAGTGTTCCTGGTTCACCTTACTTTGTTGGATAGCTTTACCTCATTTCTCTGGAGGCAAGATCACTGTATCGGGCTTTTAGTTTAGTGTTGTAGAAAAATAAATGAGATGTATGGTATGGTATTAATGCATATTGTATGTGTGTATATGTTTCCCGTTTAATTTAAACATGTTTAAGACGAATGTACTAAAGTATGTTAAAAATATTAAAAAATAGTATTACTCAAAATTCAAAACAGCAACCCAAGGTTAAAAATTATAGCTAAAATAGTATGAAGTTCTCTAGTTTGACATAAAGCGTGGGTAAACAGGATAGATTTCTGCCTGTCATTTTCTAAGACAGAAAAGATGCTAAGAAAATAGGCCTAGAGAGAGAATGTTATGATGGAAATGACTATCACAAATTCCCCAATCTAATTACTTGCCTAATGTCAGTTTATAAAAAGTTTTCAAGTTCCTGAAGGAGGCTTTGGTGTTATAGATTGCCTGGTTTTCAATAATTCTATTTAATTTACTTCCTGCTTAGAAAGTGATTTAGCAGAATCTCCAAAGGAAAATACAGATAGTCCTCAAATGATAACCATAATGGACTCCGCCCATTATAGTCAGAAGTCATGTGATTGCCTTACTTAACAGCCCCCATCTCTGCTCTCCCCCACCCCCATGTAATTGTTAAGCAGTTTATTAAGTGGAGTTTGGAGACCCTTAGATTAAGGAATGGCCTGAGAGTCCTAGCATAGGCCTCCCAAGGTGTTCTCCACTCCACGAAGTTCTCCATGTACCACTTCTTGCATCTTGCGAACCCAGCTGAATTTCCTTGGATTGCTGGAGGCAATCTCCAGATGGTCTGACTTCCCCTATGTTGCTAGGTAAGAAGAAAGCTGTAAGCTCCAGTTGACTCTTGTGTGCTATAGCCATCCTAATCTCCCAAGTCGATGACTGGCTACCGGAACCAGTGGGGTGGGATGGATAGATAGATTGTCCCTGCAGCACCCCTACAGTTGCTCGTAAGGGCTCAATGACTGAAGGCTACCATAGTGTCAGTAATTTTAAAACAGGTTGTAGGTAGCCTTGGTAAGGTCTGTCGTAAGTTTGAGCAGTTGCTAAAGCAATTGATTATTAAGCCCCCGGTGGCCAATGGTTAGAATGCAGTATTTCAGGCTAACTCTGTCCACAGCCTGAAGTTTGATCTTGATGGGTTTCAGGTGGATTCAGCCTTCCATCTTCCAAGTTTGGTAAAATGGTGATCCAAATTGTTAGGGGAAATATGCTGATATTATAAACCACCCAGAGAGTGTACAGCACTATGAAATAGTATATAAGTTTAAGTGCTATTGCTAAATGTCAGCATTAAGTCTAGGATTACCTATGTAGAATTACTATGTAGAATTACTTAATTATCTGCAGAAAACAAGTGGGATGAGACTACTCACTTAGTGGCCATTTCTTGATGCTCAGTATAATACCTCATAGGATATAAACATTGATAACCCCTCCCCACCAAAAAGCACAGCATAATGCTATAGATCCAATCTGAGTTGGACACCAGGGCGAGAATTTAGTCTTCTGAACTCTTGGACTTGTGCTGGAGACCATTCTCAGGAAACTCAGTATGTGTAAGGGAACACACATTGGATGGGCTGTGCTGGATGGGTTCCAGAACGAGTCCTGGAATAGTCTAGGGTATAGGGTGTGTTGTGGTTTTCCAGCAGCCTGTGCAGACGGCAGCAGAATCGGACAGTGGGGAAGAACAGGGACCATTCCGGGAGTCTGGGGAGGACTCGGATGAGGGTCCTGCATCCAATACCAAGATGGGGCCAGGACCACCTGGGAGTTATATGCTAACTCCGGAGCCTCCAGAATCTGGCAGCAGCAAGGAAAAGGAACAAGGGGAGCCTGTTCCCAGTATGCATGTGCGCAGAGCTGCCAGAAGGCAAAAACAGCTAAGACAAAAGGGGCAACCCAGGAATAAGGCTTGGAGGTGATTGCCCCTCCCCTAAAGTATAAAGTAGGTGCAAACCTTTGCAGGAAGCAAAATCATTCGCTCTGTTTGGATTAAACCTTGAAGCTCTGTATGGACTTTGTACTTCGGTTGGCTTTTTACAGTTAATTTGGCAGTTTCGTTGTTGGCAGCCATTCAAAGGACGTAAAGGTGGGTGCTTATCTTGAGAGACTGTTTGGGACTCATTACGGACTGGGAATGAACATAATCCCCAGTGTTGAAATAAAACAAGAATTGTTTGGGCTAAGCGTGTGCTTAATTACAGTCTCAGGAAGCCTCGGTCAGAAGAGGGTGGGCACCAGCATGAGTCTGAAAGCTTTGAAGACTAAACCTCTGGTCCCAGTGATGGACCCAGACTGGATCTTGCAACACTCTCCTGGGGCATGTATATTTGCCTTCATGCATCTCATAACATACAATCTATATCTCTGAGAGATTAAGGGAAGTCTGACTACAGTATGTTTACAATCTGATAGCAATATATAACTAAAATAACACTAAAACTAGCTAAAATCATCACTACACCAATATCTGTCTGAAAGTGCTATATGAATTATTATTATTAATCGCATAGTCAGCCAGATGTTCAGACTGGGTTTGGCATTTGTCTACTTATCGAGTCCTTACCAAGGATCTGGGATAGGCAAATCTGGATGTTTGATGGTGTCTACTACTACTACTATTATTATTGTTGTTATTATTATTATTATTATTATTATTATTATTATTATTATTATTATT
>NW_020769320.1:20049766-20061320 GCF_900518735.1 Pseudonaja textilis | reverse complement strand
TTATTATTATTATTATTATTATTATTATTATTATTATTATTATTATTATTATTATTATTATTTCCTTGCATCAAGTTTGTCCAAGTGGATAATCGAGATGAGAAAATCAGAAGACTGATTTTATAATCCTTGTATAAAAGTACCCAAAGTGCCATGTTTTATACACAGGGGAACCTCGGGTCGCGACCGTAATCTGTTCCCGGACTCCAGTCATGACCTGAGTTGGTTGTGCCCGGAAGCATGACCGACTGCACATGTGTGCAGTAAAAAATTGGCAGCAAAGGGGAAATTAGCACAGAAAGGCGATTTTGTTCACCACCTGATTTTTGAATCGTGATCCGATGGAAAATTCAGGTGGAGTTTTTGTTCGCTACCCGATTTGGTCATGAACAGGAATGTTCGCGACCTGAAGTTTCACTGAATTCTTAATAAAGCAGGAATCTCCAACCTTGGCAACTTTAAGTGTGGCAGACTTCATCTCCCAGAATTTCCTAGTCGGCAAAGCTTAAAGTTGCCAAGGTTGGAGACTCCTATAACAAAGCATACATTGTTTATTTAACAATGGACTTTTTAACATTCAATCCTATTATTTTATGAATATTAATATTAGGCTTCAACTGGACTTTGAAATGTATGTTTCCCAGGTGTTGCCTTGGCTAACATAGAAATCAAATCAAATGATATATAAGACGAAACCAGGTTGCGTACATAAATTACATACATAGGAAAATGATTATTTTATGATATTTTAGAAAATAATCTAAGCATTTTCAAAGGAATCACAAAAAATGTTCAATCTGAGCTGGATAAATTGTTTATGTAGTTAACCTAATAATAATTCACTAGATATTTGCTCAAATTTAGACAATTCCAAAGATGGATTTAATCACACGTACTCCTTGTGAAACTTGTAAATGTTTAATCTTCAAAAGATATTTAAGTCTTTCCCATTTTTTTTCTGAGATCCCTAAGAATACTAGCCAAAATAATTTTCTTTCATTTTAATATCAAAACATAGCACAAGGCAAATTCTAGTGACTTGAGTGCTACAAGGTCAGTTACTTAAATATTCTTTCAAATTTTCCTCTATTGAGGCCTATGAAATTCAGAATTAACCTATAAGCCCACCCACCAATCACGGTGGCTTAGTGCTAAAACATGAAGATCAGCAGACATAATTCATTGTTTATCCAATCAATCTGTCTTAATTATCTTAGGGAACCCAGAATGTTAAAAATAAATCTGATGCCTGGGTATAAATAAATACAATTAACTCAGAATGCAAGAAGTACGGTAACAGTAGAGAGCCAGTGTGGATGAATGAATCACACAATACTTTTGAGATCTGAGCTTTCAGACATCATGAAACATGGTGTCTGAAAACTTATGGTGGATAAGTTCATATTAATCAAAAAATTAATCTCAGCCTAGTTGGGAGAGAGGAAATGTTTAAAAAGTGGGATTTTTTTTTTTAAAAAAAGGCACTCAAATAATATTTTAAACATCTAGCTTTCATTTTCTTTAGTAATTGTAAGGAGGATGTGTGCAAAACTGAAGATATAGAATTGAGAAGAATTCCAGGACTCTGTTGATTTGGCTGTTAGAATCTGTCAGAGAGAAAACCTCGTAAATTCTCATCTTACCTTCACATCTTTAACATTCATTCTTGTTCCTTCTTTTCCAACGAAGATGTCATCAATGTCAACAAGAATGTATCTGTCCAAGGACAATGTAAGCCTTTTTCCTGTCAAGAAGGAGATGGCATCTATAAAAATAAGTTTGTGTAACCAAAAGTTCAAGTTGTTTCCAAACAGGACTCTTTGAATTCCATCATGAAGTCCCAGGTCCTGAATCACTGTAGCATAAAGATTATGTTTTGGAAGCGATGCTGGGAATAATTTGGAAGCTTGAAATTCTGTTAAAAGCACTGGTTGATAAGTAGAATGGTTATATTGGAAAACAGTCCAGTCATCACCAGGGAGTGGGCCTTTTTTAACCCTTGGGGCTTTGGTTATATGCAATAGAGGGGACCGGGGGTTTACTAAGCAATCCTGCAGAGCTATATTGTTGTAAAGATGTAATGGGAATCCTTTGAGCTGAGTACTTGACAAGCTATTCTCATTGGCTTTATGAAAACCAATTATGCTAACACTGTATTCCACACAGTATTTTTCCAGGAGTTCTCTGTTCCATGAATCCATGGATGTGTATTTCAAAATATTTTCATATACTATAAGGATGTATTTTCCTTTGCCATTATCAGCCAGGGGTGGGATATCTCCTTTCCCAGATGCAATCACCATATGATACTGAAACCGACTGGACTCCAGGATGGCAATGATGTCTTGACCAAGTTGAGAGTACTGACTTTCAACAAAGAGCAACACCGTAGCATCAGTCCTAGTAGGATCGATTGGCTTCACTGTTTTAAGTTCTAGTGTTCTATAGGGCAAAAGTTTAAGATCTTCACATTCCATCTCTCCTGTGGTATCAGTGAGGGCAATTTCTTGCTTGTGACCTGTATACAAGTAGTAAGCAGAAATGACTATGCTCACTAAGCAGAAGGTGGCTAAGAGAATTACGAGTGTTCGGAAACTCCTACGAAGTTTCATGATCAAATTCATCTTCGTTTTGTTTTGTTTTGTTGCAGGAGTATGTTTCTTCCGTTTCATCTCACCCCAAAATTCCAACAATTGGCTTCTTCCTTTTAAAGTGCCATCATAAATAGACCACGAGATGGTATTAATACCACTCTCCAAATATTCATGTGACCATTGCAATTCATGTACTGGGGAAAAGGTGAAGGCTATGAAATTCCAGATACTGAAAGTCTAAAGAGGTGGCAATTTATATTGAAAGCGGTGTTCTTTGACTGCACCAGTTGCCAATAATCAATGGAAAAGACACTTAGCATTATCTGCAACAAAGTGAGAAATGAGAGTAGGTTAAGAAAATCCATACAGCAATTAAAATGTGTTAATTAAACAAGCTAGTAACTTCTATTAAAAGAAAAATAAATCCCACCTATGAACATTTTTATTGATTCCAGGAGTGAAGATGACAAGGGGATAACCTCCTGGTAAAATTTATGTGTGAAGAACATGCTTATCATTTACAGTTGTTATCCAAAACACTTGTTATTTACTTCAGGCCTATATTTATCATGCTACATAAAAGCACAATTCATGATAATTCTCATATTTTATGAGACACAATAATAAGCTCCATCAGCTGACTTTTTATATAAATTTATATTTTCAGGTATCAGAATTCATGTTATTAAGACTCCTTCCACTCAGAGTAGGGGGATCTGCCACCCATGGCACTATTGCTCAAGCTCTCAGTTTCAACAGGGCTCCCATCTTCCTGCCATACACATGTCCTTCCTTCCTAAGTTGGCCCCTCTCACTGGCCAGCCATAGGGAGGGTAGACTCACCCAATGTATCCACCTGAGTTTCACTCTGGGTGAAGGCCCCAAGCATCCACCAATACCACAAAAGCCATTCCCAGGCTCTCACTGTAGGAGCAGCATCTCAGATGCTTCAGGGTCCTTAGTCCTCTAATATATCCACCAAGGCTTGGCCAAGGCTTTGAGATGACTGATCCAGCTTCTGCTTTAGATCTTCCAAAAGATCTTTAGATCTTCATGATAGGATGAGTAGCACAACTTCTAGAAAAACCTAATGCAACTGCCCATGAGATCTTTTCTTAGATAGAATTGAAGTATAGGAAGAAGAAAAAAGGCTACAAACTATCTAAATTAGGGTGTCAAACTCAATTTAATTGAGGGCTATATCAGGGTTGTGGTTGTCCTCGTGTGTGTGTGTGTGTGTGTGTGTGTGTGTGGCCAGAATGGGCGTGGCCAACTCAGTGTCATTCATGTTGCGGTCGCCTGTGGTGCTCCAAGCGCTTTGCCAGTGAATATGGGCTCCAGAGCTCAGTTTACAGCTGTGATGGCCTCCGGCAACCCTCTCCAACAAAAACTGATCTCAAGAGGGTCATGTGGCCCTTCTAAGCTCCATTTTCACTGGCAGAAGGTTGCAGGAGGGCTGGAAATGGAGCTCAGGAGCCCATTTTCACTGGCAGAGGCACCACGGGCTAGTCCCTCACTGTTTCTACAGTGGCCCCATAGGCCAGATCTAAGGACTCTGCTGTCCGGATCTGACCCCCAGGCTTTGAGTTTGACATTCCTGATCTAAATGAATTTCTGCAATTAAATATGAACATTCACATTTATATTTTTGGCCAGATCATAATTAAATCAATGCAAAACTGCCACACTCTACGAGGTTTCTGTGGAATAGTTTTAAAGTGAAATAGCATCTTAAGGAATGAGAAGTGGAATAAAAAGTAACACAGTGATAAGCATGAAAGATTTATGTAATTTGTAGTCAAATAGAGATATATGAATATTAAATTTTTATTCTCTTTTTCTATATTTTGGTCAATATAAGGTAACAAACATACCTAATACTCCCGCCTCCTGTTTTCTCCACATAAATCATCGTGTGAGGTGGGTTGGGCTAAGAGAAGGTGACTGACTTTCATGTCTAAAGCAGGCCTAGAATCGAGCACTTTAACCATTATAAAATGCTTTCATGTAACACTCCTATATAATTTAGGCTCAGTGTTGTGGGAATAAACTTCTCCATGGTATTCTCTTTAATTTTGATGATTAACCTAAATCATGCTTGACTTACTATTATCAAATATCAGAAACTTGGACTTGGTACCTGTGATGTTGTGCTTTTATTAACTAATCCTGATTTGTAATAAACCACAATTCTCTAGTTTTCAGTTCTATAGTGTATGTATTGAGGTAATTTTAACAGTTTTACAACATACAAATATAAATTTAAATTACTTCAGATGTATTGTCATTGAAACGGATAAATTTGATCATTTAATAAAAGATCCAAAAAGAACCAATTATTATATTATTGCATTATTTGTGTATGTTACTTTCATAACGTTTAACTAATCAACTCTGTAACTATAGATTTGTAAAGAGATATTTAGACTATGCATTTTAATCCTTACTTTATTTAGAAGTCTTTAATACAAATGTTTGAAGGGTTAGAGGGTTCAGGATTAGTGATTACCTTCCATTTGACACATCATTTTGATGAACATGCTTTGAGTATCATTTCTGAGGCAACTTTGCACTATACATCCAATCCTATTCATATTTAAGATATACTTCTAACTTTGTGACGAAATAAAGAAAATTTAATTGGAAATAGATATTTCCACTGTTGGTAGTAAAATTTTAATTAGTATACAATTGATAGCACAAGCCTGAATATTCCAAACTTCTTATAAGTTCTTTACAGAGCATTACTGTTTCCAGTGCTTTCTTTATACTGCTATAGATGAATCAAATAAGAAAAACACAAGGATGCAGTTCAATGGTGACAATGATAAATAACTGCAACCTAACTCCTGAAGTTTATCAAATCACATGCAAGACTTTGGGTTTACAATCACATTAGGGATTTGTGCTGCCCAAATCAACCCATCAGTTGTCCTTGCAAGATCAGCATCAGGAGCAACAACAAAAAATTATTTGCATATTGTTAGGAAACACATTCTGAATTTTTAAATTAAACAGATTTTTTTTCAGCACTAGAGGGCAATATATTCCTGTTTCTTTCCAAATAATAATAGATATCAACTGTTTATGTACAAGTACTGGTTAAAAAACAAGTAGGTATGTAATAATCCAGAGATCACAATAGTCTAAAGCAAAAGGTAAGATATCTCATTCTAGAGTTTACTGCTAAATGAATATAATTTTACTGCTCATAAATGATGGAGCAATTTTTCCCCCGTACTTACAGTATTTCTCACTGTTGGCCTGTAAAAAAAGCAAAGACCATAATGTAAATTGGCTGCCATTTCCTGTCCTTCATGCAGTTTCATGCTAAATTATGAAAGAAAAAGAAATAAATCTGGTTTGAAATTAAATTGTGGATACTGTAGATAACCCCTATGTGAATTGGACAGATGGACATTTAATTATGTAATTTCAAAATTATGAAAAAGATTTCTAGGTGTATAAAGTATTTCAAAACAACCCAGAGTCTGAATTAACTATAAAACAAATGTGTTTCTCATTAAAATAAATGAAATTTTAAAGACTCGTTTTGGCTAACCTTACTTCATAAACTGGAGCTCATATATAAAGCTGAAAATAATGACAATAGGTTTGAAAACTTCATAACTTTTGAATTATGAAGACATACAGTAGGGGAAACCTTACTTTTCTGAAGAAATTTCTCAATTTCTGAAGAAATTCTATTTGTTCCCTTCCCATGTATATACATCCAATAAAAAAAAAATGTTACTCTCACAAGCTGATACATCAAGTTTCCTCAAAATGCATTCCTTTCCCTCTTGTTTGCATGACACAAGTCTAACCAAGTGTAAAATCTCATTTTAGCAGAAACTGTAAAGAAAGACAGGGAAAGTGACAAGCTTGGTCCCAGCAAAACATCAAAATTTCCCTGCAACTGAAAGTGAAACTGTCAATAAATTAACAGAGTCCTTCAGTGTTTCACCTCTATAGCCAAGGAACTTCTCCCTAACCATTTTTTCCACTTTCACCACTAGTTAATAACTTTGTTAAAATGGGGGAAAATATGGTGAAAAAGGTAAGTTCCATGTGGACAAAAGAGTGGAACAAGGCTGTATATTCTCCTCTTATTAATTCAAATTTTATGCTGAGTATATATTAAGGAAAGTTTGATTGGAAAAAGATGAGCAATCATGGTTTTAAAACTGAAAGAAGAAACATCAATAATTTGCACTATGGTGATGACACTTGCCAAAAAAATGCAAAAGATCGTCAAGATCCCATAATAAAAGTCAAGGAGAGCAGTGAAAAAAACGGGACAGATATTAAATATAAAGAAAAACACATTAATGACAATAGAAAGAATAGCAAGACTTAGAACTGACCGTGCAGATATCAAATTGGTGGAAAGCGTCTCTAGCTGTTGTGCATCAATCATCAACAGTAAAGGAACAAGCAGTCAAAAAATATACCACAGACTACCACTTTGTAGAACGGTCATGAAGACCTTGGATACTGAATTGAATTGTCATGATGTGTCTATAATTTCAATGATGAGAATTGTGTAAGTCATAGTATGTGGTACTGGATAGAAGTGAAAGCTGGAGTTGAAGAAGCGGGATAGAAAGAGTATTCAAGTTTTGAACTTTGGTGATCAAGAAGATTCCTGAGAATGTCACAGACAGTCAAATAATCAAACTGATGGATCACCAAGCCAATTAACCCAGAGTTCTCACTTGAAGGACAAAGGACAAATTTACATTATCCTACTTTGAAGACAATATGCAAAGTCACAGCTTTCTGGAGAAGTGTCTAATGCTGAAAAAGAGTTTTAAAAAAGAGAAGAAAAGATTGATCGAACAAGCAGAAGAAGCAAGGTGAGTGGATATCATTACAGTGACCATGGGTGGGCCATTAGAAGACCTAAGAGCCCAGGTTACAAACATTGTCATGGGCAAAATCTATCTGTAAGCTAAGTAGGAGTCAAAAAGAACTTAATCAGTTAACCTGGGAAAAGTTAAAACTGCTAAGAGGCACGATGAAACTACCCCTGAATCATCACCACAGCAACGTCAAGAAAATTCACTTTCCCTAGGAAAAGAATCTTAAACATTAAAATCTAATTACAACTTTATATCAATTGAGGAAGGAGTCATTTTTACATGGAAGATGAAAAAGAGATTCACACTCTATTTATAAACTTTCTAGCCACGTTAAAAGTTTGATCGTTGTTAAAAAGCCAAATAAAAAATGACCCTTATTCACTTATTTCTCATTAAGCATTACAAAAACTAAAATTTTCTTTTCAAGAGATTGTTTCCTTCTTGCCTAGCATACACAACAATGCATCAGATGTAAGCAAGTAACAAAGGACGCTATGAACACACTGCACATTTCTTTAATGCAGGACTAAACTTGAAAATGAAGAATATAACAGCTTAAAACGTTTTCCTCTTACAACAAAAGGTAAGTGGTTCAAAAATGGAATAATTTTCTTTAGTGATTTTTTCTTTTTAATCTGAAACAACTCAACTCAGATAGAGACCATTTTAGCAATGATAACTTAAAGACTCAAGGCCGGCTTCTCTAAGGCTGCACATCAGTAATTAATTCGGATAAGCCTGCTTCATTCATCTTAAATATCATGTACTAAATCAAAGCAATTGTCAGGATAAGGAAAGGCAACAGAATGAGAAAGTACTGGGTTAGGAAATGCAGGACTTTCTGAATCTAATGTGGACCCTGGTGTTTACTTAGTTCACATGTTGTGTTCACAGTTAAACACCATCTATTAACTATGCTTAGGATACTCTGAAAACCAAGTCACTATGGTTCTATGTTTTATGGATCTGTCTTTTGTACAAACCCAGATAACACAGTTTGTTCAATTATAATTAAATTACCATAATTTTTTGCAATGTGTAAACATTTTCTCAATCTAAGTAAATTCAAAAAATTATGTTGTGAGGGAAGTTTATTGCATAGCCCTACCACTAGACTGCTTTGTTCTTCACATGCTGCACAGTATGTTGTGTTATATTGCACTAGAGTAATATTTTGAATCACTGCTGAGTATATTGCCTTCTCCATTGCTGATGTGCGATAAGGAAAAGGAAGCAGAAGTAGATTGCTATCACTACACAACAGCTATTTTTCAAGGATACTAAAGTTGTGAGTCTTCCTAACCTGTGATCTCATGAACACATTCCCTACTTTCCGATTATGTATGTTCCTTCTAATAAAGCAATTACACTGGGTCTCTCCAAAGGCTTTCAAATTTATTATCAAAATATAAAATCCATAGATACACATGGGCTGTAGGCTGTTAGTTTGAGATCTGAGCTTGGAAATTTGGTTGCGAACATTTCATCACCATTTGAAACAGGGACCACAGGCGAAATCAAGGGGAGAAAGAGACCTTCAGCCTGGTTTTCCATCAATAAGTCAATAAACAGACATATTGCCATCAAGCCAGTCGACCAATCGCTGAGAATGAAAGAACTGCATCAACCACGATCCCGAAGGTAGCATTTAAAAACAAACAAACAGGGACCACTATGCAGGAACAAAATTATAACCCATTGGCTCATGTCCAATTTCAATAACAACAGCCAGCTAACTCAAACTATCAAACAAGCCAAAACCAAACCATGACTCAAAAGCATGCAGATAAACAACTCTAATCTTGATCTGCATCACACAGAAGGTACTAAACTGTAACCCAGCAATACTTGTTAGCCAGAGAGAAATCAGATCATGACTCAGAAATATCTGAACAAACAACATTCAGACTAATTTGCATCTCATAAAAAGGTATTTAAAAACCTGCGTTCTGACAATAAGCACAATTCAAAATGCATTAATGATGCCTCCTCAAATGGTGACAAAACATTTGCAACCAAACTGCCAATCTTGGAGCTCAAACCAACAGCCTCACTACCAACCTGAGCTACTAATATTCAAACACATTTCAAACACATGGATCTTTTATCACATGCTACAAATATTTAATCAACAATTATTGCTGCTGTCTTGAACTTATTAAAAAAAGTTCTATAAAAAAGAAAAACTACAATCTAATTCCTGAAGGCATCAAAAGCACTAAGATTAGACCTTTTTTTTAAAAAAAAAAATACGTATCACTTTTGGTTCCGTCAACATTCATTGAATTTTAATTTCTAAATCAGATATTTAGCATAATTCATTTTTTAAATAATAATCCATTGAATAGAATGGCGGGGCGGTGGTTTGGTGGTTAAGATGCTGGGTTTGTCGGATGGAAAACCAGCAGCCCAAGTTCGAGACCCGAGAACCGCACAATGGGGTGAGCTTCCGTTTTCATTCCAGCTTCTGCCAATCTAGCAGTCTGAAAGCATGAAAATGCAAGTAGATGAATAGGTATCACTTCGCTGGGAAGGTAACAGTGCTCCATGACATCATGCTGTACACATGACAGTTAAATAGATTGGATGTCACTGGCCCAATGGCCTTGAAATGGAGATGATCACTGTCCCCTATAGTTCTCAATGACTAGCCAACTAAAATCCGCAGGAACTTCTTTACCATTTTTATTTAATTTAATAATAATATGGAATGGGTGTAGTACCAATCCACCAGTAATAAGCCCTACTTTTGTCACGTCAGAGGTGAAATGTTGCCAATTCAGCCCGGTTCACCTGAACCAGTAGTAAAAAAATGCTACTGGTTGGGCCAAGCCAGTATTTTCGATGATTAGCTGTGCCACATGATTTAGATTAGCTAGAAAGCAGGAAATCATTGGATTTCTTGCTTTTTAGCTAATCTAAATTGCAGGGCACAGCTTATTCCACTCCTCACTGTTGCATTTATCTCAGAAGGCTTCAAAATGCTTCTTTTTTCAGCACCCAGGAGACTTCCCTGACACTCAGTAGGCCAAAAACTGGGCACAGGGAAGGGGTTGCATAGCACCCCCATGCTCCGTTTTTGCTCCCACTAGGCCAAAAACAGGATGCAGGGAGGGGTGGTCTGAAAGAATAAAAGACTTTTGACCTGGCCACGCCCATCTGGCCATGCCCACAGAACCAGTAGTAAATAATTTGAATCCCATCGCTTGTGTCACATATTTGATTAATAATGCTTTGACTTACATAACTAGAGCATTCATGGTTTTTTTAATGGAAAAGTAGGCTTTGAAGAAACAATTATATAAGTGAAGTAGTATCTTAAGAGCCAGGGCTATAAAGGTAACCGTCAACTTACAATATTCAAAGACTGCATGATTCATTTAACAACTATTCAGTTAACAATGATGGGAAAGGTCATATAATTGGATGTGACTCACTTAACTGCTTTGCTTAGTAATGGAAATTCTGATTCCCATTGTGGTCATAAGTTGAGGACTAACTTATGTATTAAGATTCTTTTTTATGTGTGCTGGAATTCAAAGCAGCTTTAAATACCTGACTTTTTCAGCAACATCTGGGGAATGTCATTTACACACATTTGGTTCTTAATTGTTTTTAAGATGTTGTCCCTCCCCCCCCCCCCCCTTATGTTATCTTATTTCCTGCTTTCTGTTATTACATTCTGTCTCTAATGTTTGCTCCTTTCAAGTTGCCTAAAGTTCCATTAGTGAATGAAGTGGTTAATAAATTGATTCAATTGAATGAAGGAGAGGAGAGGGAAAAAAAGGAAGAAAGTAGAATAGAATAGAATAGAATAGAATAGAATAGAATAGAATAGAATAGAATAGAATAGAATAGAATTCTTCATTGGCCAGGTGTGACAAGGAATTTGTCTTGGTGCAAATACTCTCAGTATATATAAAAGAAAAGACACCTTTGTCAGGAGTCAAGAATCGTAAGGTACAACACTTAATGATAGTCATAGGGTACAATAAGCAATCAAATCATACTAGGAAACTAAGAAAGAAAGAAAAGAAAGGAAGGAAGTAAAGAAGGAAGGAAGGAAGAAAGAGAAAGAAAGAAAGAAAGAAAGAA
>NW_020769320.1:20036482-20046833 GCF_900518735.1 Pseudonaja textilis | reverse complement strand
ATAGATAGATAGATAGATAGATAGATAGATACACACACACACACACACACACACACACACATATGTGAATCATTGGGTGAATCTTATTGCCTATCACTTTTAAAGTACATTAGAACATTTTATAGTACATATGTTGTACATATTTACATTATTGTGGCTGGAAAAGTAAAGGGTCCATAAATATATATTTTTTAAAGTTCATAATAGTCTAATAATCAGAAAGCACTATGACTTCATAATGGCTTCATAATACACTAGTTTTCTTATTGCTATAAAAAACTTATCTTTATTATGTAAAGTTTCCTGAATTTCCAGAAATAATTCCACCTTGTTGCATTTCAACTTTTAAAAGCTAATCGGGGAGTCTGTATTGGAATGATTTGGAATAACCTTGGGAAAAATCTGTTTCTGAACCTTAGTAAGTAAATAATATTTTTGGGAAAAAAATCTAAAACTCTAAAGGAAGAAACATCTATATAAATTCGTGTGTGGTTGGTTTTTAAATCTTTTACATTAGTTCTGCAGATTAATATCCATGAGTATAAACACAGTATAGTTGAGCTGGCAGTTGAATATTGAGTAATAGCAGATCAGATGTGGCATTTGTAGGTATGCATATCTTGTAGGATTGGTACAGAGATAAGCACTTGCAGCCACATTTTATCTTTTTTTCTTCTCTGTCTCTTCTCCGGGAGGCCAAACTTCCAGTGACACCAATTACTAATTTCTTCTCTAACGGAAAATAAAATAAAATCAGATAAAATCAGCACATCTTCATGTATTTACGAAATTCTGCTCTCTTAAGAAATACGTTAACTGTTTTTTCACACTTGTGAGAGGTGGGCAAATATAACCAGGGCATGGCTTAGGTGGTGGGCGTGGCTTGGTGGTCAAGTGACTGGGTGGACGTGGCTTGGTGGTCATGTTATTTCCTGGGTGTGGTCAACTCAATATCACTCACATCGAGGCATGGATCTCCTCGCCTGGCCTCTCATGACAGTGAGGATGCTGCAACAGTCGTAAGTGTGAAAAATGGTCATAAGGCACTTTTTTCAGTGCCATTTAAACTTTAAATGGTCACTCCACACAAGCAAAGTACCAGCAAAGGAAGGGAAAACAAATTCCAGAGGTGTTCTTGAGACACGAAGTCTAGTCCTGCCAAGAATGTAATAAGGATTAATGGAGAGGCAGTTTCTGTAAGCAACACCAGAATGTTTCCTTCCTGCCTTCCTTACAGGATTAGGCCAGTAATTTCTTCTAACAACTGGTTTTCCCAACTGCTCAGAATGTTAACAACCGGTTCTAGCAAATAGGTGAGAACTGGTAGAATCCCACCCCAGTGTGTGTGTCACAGTGGCTGGATGTGGACAAAGGCCAAAATAAGGAAGGACTGGATTTTCTTACCTTACATTTCAGTTTTTGAATGAATCCCATGTCAAAATGGCATAGATACTGTGTTTTAGGTCAGAAATGGCTTTGGAGGCTACTAAAAGAGGAATTGTTAAAATCTCTGTCCCTAAGGACATTAGTTGTTCATTACTGTTTTGGTACAACTCAGAGCTTATTGCAAACCCAGGTTTGTCACTCTGGAAAAAAAACCCATCACTCTACAAAAACACTGTGATCCAAAGCTATTTCTTTTCATGTTTAAAACTGCCTCTCCCCTAACTCAATGGGAAAATAAGATGTATGACCCACATGCTCAAATGTACATTTATACATTTTATACAAAGTTCTGCATAACAAATAAAGGTATTTGGTTTTCATCAAATCATTACTTATTTCCTAAAGCAGCAATATGACATATTCTGGCATACCATTCTATCTTCCCAAACTTGATTTATGATTAAAGGCTGAACTTAGTTTCATTTGTATGCGTCATAAGATGAGCTAGCCTGCAACAATTTAAAGTTTGGTAAAACTATAATATGAATAGCAGGAGATATATAAACTCATACTTTCCTGATATGGAACATATTGATTACCTACAGGAAAAAATAACTTTTTTATTTCCAAACAGGAAACTGGTCTGAGTATGAAATGAAATGAAAAACAATCAGTCTAATACAAACTTCTACATTTAGGAAAATAATAATCATATGAACCAATGCATTGTACCAGAGCTGGCGCCAGGCAGTGCATATAAAAAGGAATTGAGATTGAAACTAATAATTTTCAGATACTGGTTATTATATGAAGTTGAATATGCATCAGGAATATAATGTAGTTATTTCGAGGCAAATATAGTTTCCATTTTCTTCAACATTAGCACAATTCTCAAGCTCCAAAATTAATTGTGTACTAGGATGGTACCCTATATAAAGTATTTTGTTTGGTTGAAGAACTATAAAAAAAAATTATCAAAATGTAACAGGTTCAGGAAAGGAAGAGAAGAAGATCAATAATTCCTAAGAGAAATATTTCAATATTTAATCAGGGATTAAATAGGACCCTGAAGAACGATGACATGTGAAAAAGAAAGCAGCCTTATAAAATAGATTTTATGTAAATAAGAGTAAATTTGAGGGATTCGACTTTGGAGCGTATTTTTAATAACTATCAATGACAACTGTTGAGGAATACTCAATCTCTCAATTTTCTAAATTGTATTGGGACCAGTCTACAAGCTTTTCTCTAGTTCTAGGCTTGATATGCTACATCATGTTGTGATTAACGTGATACAGTATCAGAATACAGAATACAAAACAGAATACAGTATGTATTTGCCCCTTCAGAGCTAAAAACCAATTCCTGCAATAGAACATTGGCTGAGCTGAATGATAAACATACCCCTAAATTATTCCTCTAGGACTAGAAATATTGCGCAAAGTAAATCAGAATGCCTCACACCCATGTTGCCATTCTAAACTTTGTGAGATACGGTACTCAATTTCTGCACACTACTTCTGCCACTGACTGTGTTCCCCCCACCCTATTACATTTCAACTTATTTGAAAAATAAAAGTCATTCTCAGCGTATCAACACTGTGTTGGATTGTTGCATTTTCCAGCACACTCTTGGGTGCTATTAAAGGATGCCAAATGTTCTCCTTTACACATTTCATGGCATTTAAGAGCTGATGCTTTGTTCTCTATCTCTTTTCTATTAGGATTTGCTTAAAGTGGGAAAACAACACATTTGATATTGCTTTCCTTTAGACTAAACATCTTTAGCCAATCCATATTGTGACCACAAAACTGTATAAAAATAATCGAAGGAGATAGCGCTGCTTTCCTTCTCCCATTAGAGAAGCTTACACAAACATTTTGCTGTGAACTGCTATTTCTAAATAGAGAACTGGTATTTCAGTATATTGCCAAAGATATTAGCTGCATCATAGCAAATGTATTTGAATGGGCATTCCCATCACTAGGCAGAGAAAGATGCCTATTTCAGGGATTTGATTTTGGATTTCAAATTATTTACATATTCAGATATATATTTATTTATGCACAAGGTATCATTAGCAGTTAGACATTCTGAGTTGGGTAGATAGGAAGGATCCTATCCTGAGCTTATGTACCAAAGTTATGAACATCCTTGTTTATCATGATCACTGCTCCGATCAGAGATAAAAGACAGGCCCAGCCTAAGGCTAAACAGTTTAAGAACATGTTCCAGTCTACTTCAGGCGAATAAGGCACCATAAAAATAGTCAAGAAGCTTTGAGATCTACTTTGACAGGAGAAATTTGTGGACATCAATATTTCTTAAAAACAATGAGAATAACATTAGAGAAAAATATGGTATCTGGAGAAGAAACTGTCACTCTGAGTTTTCAAGGATTCAATATTTTTCTATAGGTAGCTAGACATTAAAAGTTAACTTTTTTTTTACAGATGTAACCAAGGTGAAGAATCTTCATCAGATGGACCTATAACCACAGTCTTTCATTGAAATTTAATTTATGGACACATTTTATCTAATAGACAGTTAATATCCAAGGTGTCTCTTTGCAAGTATTGATTTCCAATCTTAGCTTCCTTAGAGGAGAATAGGCTGCAGCTCCCAAAAATCCCAACCACTGTGATAGATCAATAGAGGTTGAGAGTCAATAACATCTGGGATCCAATACCATGTTCTAAGCTGATTTTAGTAACTGCACTTCAAGTTCCTCAGCAATTGTACAGAGTATCTGTACTCAGTGGTTTATGAGTAGATATGTCTGTATGAATAAGATTCTATCACCAGGAATCAACAGTGGTATCATCTCACATTCCTTTCCATGATCAGCAGACATTCCTGAAGTGCTAAAGTTCTACCGTATAAATGTCTAAAACTACCAAGTTCAGGCTTGCTATTCTAAATAGAATAGCAATATTGGGTGTCTCACATCTGTCTAGGCTGTAAGTGCCTATAACTTCTAGAGTGATCGTTCTAAAGAATATATGACCTGTCATATAATTATATGGCATTTTATGCACACAAATTAAATTATAGTTATGCACAAAGTAATATTGATCGGCAGGTTGGAATTAGAGATTTGCTAAGCAAATTCAGTACAATGATTCCTATGTAAAGTTTCCTCATATTCAAAGAATTCGCTTGTCCTTAGTGCAATGCATAAAAATACAGCGGCCTTCCATATATACAATAATTGAATAGGTCTTTCTCACTCTTTAGGAACTGTACTTGCAGGCAGGTTATTAATGCACCACCACTTAAAAAAGAAGCTCACAGACTATTGGAAATGAATATGTGGAAACAGTCCAAATTCTACAGCAAAAATATAAATAACTTATTTGTGGGTAGTTGAGTTGGTTCAGGTTACATGGTTCTTTGTTGCATAAAAGCCTAATGTGTTATGAATCTTGGCTTTCTAAGGAATTTCTACTTAACCTAGTCAATTCTACTTTACTCTGTTCAGAAAAAACAGAACTTATTTATTATGGATTAAAAAAATGTTTAATCCATACAATAGTTGTATTTCCAACCAATTCCCTTATAATTTTCAATACAAGGGATATAATTCCATACAGTTCTGCAAGGCAAAATAAGGACAAAAGGTTTTGGTGAGGACTTTTCCTAATTTCACTTACCTATAGGCCTTATTCTTGGGAATATCTGAGGAAAACTAAAGAAGAAGAAAGTGCATGTCCTACCCAACCCAACTGTATATTACAGAAATTGACACTTGAACTCAAGATTCCCCATTCATTGCCCATATTTACTATAGAAAACATAACCACTGAATAGCAGCATCTCTGTGGACCTGCTCTCATCTAAACATGTTATCCTCGGAAACCTATGGAATAAAATAACTAAATGAAGGCTTAATATTTGCTTAATGTAAGGCAATGTAAAAGGAAGATACTTGCAGCTGTATACAAATAGTTGTTAAAACTTTTCCCTTGTTTTGTTTTAGTAGGCATCATATGCATAGTTTTCATTGTCTCTTTTTATGGGTTAAGTTCCACTTTTGTATACGGTGATACTGAGGGAATTTACTCTTCCTTTCCTTTTCATGGGCATAAACTGTTCTGCATGTCTTTTTTGTGTGAAAGTAGAATATTTTTGTTCTCTCCTACTGAATAAAACCATGCAACCTTCTCATTAACAGAAATGGTGGATTTGCCAAAATGAAATATAAACTCTTCCAAGGCTAAGCTCAGGTACAATAGCATGCTTTTACATAATGTTTTAATGAAATTCAGCCCAGATATCATTCTTTCCAGCAGCAATTTCCATCTGGTCTGGCTCCCAGCCAGCCATTAAGTATTTGATTTTGCTTGTTGAGGCTCTATCGAATTTGGAAATAGGAAATGACAGCCCCTGTTTTCCTGAGCTATATAAAAGTTTAACTGTCTGTTGTATTTCAAAAACCCAAATGGAACATTGGTTTATATTATCTATAAACACACAATTATGCTTTACTAGCCATTGCCACACTATGTAACTAAATTTTCAACTGGAAGAAAAAAGATAATGATATCTACAAATTAACAAGCTAAATGAAATCCAGCTATATAAACTGTCTAATCTTTGCATTTGCAATGCCAAAAAAAGACCCTCAACCCAAACTTTATATATCACAATTCATGTGTATTTTCCTATAGAGAGATTCAATCTATTAAGACAATGACTGCAGTTGCACATTGTATCAAGAAAGATATGTTTAACTATAGTTTGTGAGCAAGCCACAATAGCTTGGTGTACACACACAGAGAGAGACACAGACACAGACACAGACACACACACACACACACACACACACACAGAGAGAGAGAGAGAGTTCAGCCAATCCTTATTTACAGCAGTTAAATATATTTATATTAATGAAGATTCCCCTTTCTTCACAAAGTCTAAATTTTCACTATGGTGTGTAACACACTGATAAAATTTAGGTTAAATTTTGAAAAGATCAACACATTAGCCCACCAAGGTTGAACTTAATAATTATGTCCAATTACTTCAAATACTTCCTACACACAGGGGATCAAATACTTCTTACACACAGGGGATCAAATACTTCTTACACACAGTTGGAGTCCACTTGCTCAAATAAAGACAATAGTCAGGAACCTTGCAAACAGGAAGGACAAAAACCTAAAAGAAATAATTTGATGTTAAATTTCTACAGAGACAGAAATATTTGTCTTGTACAAATTTTTATTTTATTTGGAAAACTTTTCAAATGCTAGGTGGAATTTCCCAGGAGGGCAAAAAAAAAAACAAAAAAACCCAACCTCATAGTAATATTGGATGTTTTCTATAAAAAAAAAGGCGGCACTGTGGACAACACAGTACTAATGATTCTACATTAAATCTTAATGGTGCTAAAATATGAATGTTTGGCTTTCTAATGGCCCTTCATGACTTGCATCATGTTATTTGAAAGAAATCTCATGAAATTGATGGGTGGTGAAATAAATAATAATAAATAATAGCAAGTTAGCTGGGTCTTACAGGCAAATATACTTAAAACGTCTGCCTTAGTAATAATTTAACCTGCACATATCCAAATCTATATAGTCCCTGTGAAACCATACAAACACTAACCTTATGAAACAAATCTAATTACTGAGTAGAACATTAACCTGGACATCTTTCTGCTATGACCATTATTGTACACAACTTCCCAAGAGACACATAGTGGAAAGTTATGGGACTTGTAATTGGTCAACATTTGTCGTAGTAGACATTTTGCTACTGCAACAGTGACTGAGGAGGTCTCCTGCAGGTAAACCATGCAACAAGAGTTATAGGTCAAGAGATTGTTAGATTCTTGTATCCATTTTTAAAACTTATGAAGATGTTTCAAACATTGCATCATAACATAAACTAAGGAAACGGAGGACCACTTTATCACACCATCCAGCAGATAATGATAGCATCTGGGTAGTCTGAAAGTGCTTTCTGGAAACTGCTGATGTTATGAGTTGTTTGCTTTAAGGAGCACTTGTTAAGATATAACTCTGATGAAGAGTCATGGGAGTTAATGACAAACTGGTAGTGCATGACTCAGCCACCATAATATATATTTAAGACTAACTCACAGGCTTTAACTCTGCCATAGAGATGAGATAGGGATAGCAATTCAACAGCATTATGGGATGCTCTCACTCTGTGTCAGATGGTGCTAAAATATGAATGTTTGGCTTTCTAATGACCATAAACTTGTGTTGGGTATCTAACAGTGGCTCTAAATCTAATGGCAGAGCATGCTGCAAGTTTAGCTTTGGGGAGAAACATTGAATACAACTAGAAACAACATTTACACAGAATCTCTACATTCATATCAATTGGAAAGCCATTCATAGGAATTGGAAAGCTAAAGACTGCTTTTCACTTTGATAAAACTTGGGACTATAGTCCAACACAGTTGAACTTTTTCAGATTAGGAGATTAATCTGTCACAGATTGTACTCCAAATAGATTAAGAAAAATAAACAGTAACTCTCAAAGTCCTGGATCAAGAATTCATTGTTTCTTAAGAAAGAGATATTGGGTCGGATGGGAACCCTTCTAAGCCATCCTTATAGCCAGTCAGTTACAAATAAGTCCTCTTATTTGAGAAACATTGAAACTTAACATCTGACTAACATGCCACATGTAAATTAGCTTGCCGTGCTAATAGGAAATGGGAGATTAAAAACTATTACATTGTTTGGATTTTATACTTGTGCAGTGGTTTCTCCAGAAGAATGACAGGCTAGCATACAAAGAAATGTACCAGAAATTTATCTAGAGGTCTTCATATAGCAAGACTGATGTCTAGATAGCAAGATTCCATTCTAGGAACATCACTGCCAATCTTATTTTATTTATTTACTTATTTTAATTTCTAATGGGGGCAGCAGTGATATGAATCTAGACTAGGCTGCTACAGTATCGGCTTCTTCTATAACGAGAAAAATATACTTTTTTGTAAAATCTTGAACATTTTTATCGTACAGTCTAAATGTTTGCTAAGTTGCAAACACGGAACATCAGTTTCTCTCAATATCTCATACAATCATTATTTAACTACATAACCGGTGGAACCCAACCAATTATGCTAGTGTTGCTTTCCTACTAGTTGAGTTATCAAAGCAAGCAGATTTAAATAGTTATTGTTCCAGGTAAACATAACTTTAAGAAAACAAACACCTGCTTTTTAAAAAAAAAAGTATGGTTGGGAACGTGAATCATTCAGCTGACAGTGTGATAGGGCAACCAGAAAATACAACTTTATTCAATTTTCTCAAGGTTTCTCCCAGTCTCTGTTTTGTTCTCTAGTTTACAGCTAATGTAAGCAAGTCTACATTTTGAAGCTCAGAGTCAACCCAGACAAGTAATCATCAGAAGAAAAAAAAATAGACATCTTTAATTCAGAGGGACTTAATAATATAGGGGAAATAAATATATTTATGATCAGTTATATCAATTGGAGGGGAAAATCCCAGCTTTGAAAATTAAATACAGAGCATCAGAGCATCAAAGCCTCCACCCCATTTTCCCCAATATTCTTTTTTTTTAATTGTTTATTCTTTTCTTTCTTTTCTTTCCAAAAAAAAAAAAAAGCCTTCCGCTTGATTTGCGTTATCCCTGGCGTCGTGGGTCCCAATAAACCCCCATCCCAAGTAGCAGTGTGGCAACTTGTCTTTAAGCCACGTCCTCGTGCAAACTGCAAAAATCAACTTACCCAGAGAGATTGTCGTTTAAAAGTCACGGTTTAAAGAGGAAGCGGTGCCTTCTCTGGACTTGAAGTAAAGGCGCCGTGGGAGAGTTCGCCCGTTTTGCTTTCTCTCTCTCTCTCTCTCTCTTTTTGTCTTTTTTTCTTCTTTTGCCTCTTCGCTTACTCCGCGCGCTTTCTCGCCGAGCCACCTTTGCCCACCGCGTCTTAAATCGTCTCCCTGGAAGGCGATTTCGCTCCGCTCCATCCTTTTCCTCCTCCAAGCGAACTCCTCCGAGCACAGTCACATTTTTATGGAGATGCCTTCTTCTTTTCAACATAAGTCACAGCCTGGTCATGATTCAAGCCGGGCCGGGCGCTTTCCTTGCCTCCTTTCTCGCTCATTCATTCTTCACCAGCCAGCACGCCGTGGGAAAAAAACAAAACAAAAAACAAAGCCGTTTTCTCTCACTCTCTCTCTCTCTCTCTCTCTTTTTTTTTTTGGACCACGGAATTACACCAGGGAGCAGTCTCGGCACAGCAAGAAGAAGCGAGAGAGGAGAAAAGGCAAAAGGCTGGGAGAATTAATCACCCGTCTAACAGCTGCTTGCTGCTGCGGCTGTTTTCTTTCGCCTTGCCTAGGGATGCTTCCTTCCTCTCTCCTCCTCCTCCTCCTCCTCCCTCCAACCGCCTCATGTCTACATAGGAATTGTGGAGAGAGGCGGCTCTGGAAGAGGAGGAGGAGGAGGAGGATGGGCAGAAGCAGCCCGTTCCTTCAGCTAATCACCCTCAAGGTTTTGAAGGACTGGGAGCCGCTGTGATGTCATGCTGACTCTCCGGACGAGCGTGTTGGACTTCTACGCGCAGACACGCATTCCGACAGAAAAGGGAATTCAAGAGAGATCGACTAGATTCCGCTCACAGCCCGCGTGAGGTGACTGATTGGATTGATTAGCCAGTCCGGCAGGATTTGCATGATCTGGTCGTTGTGCGTTGTGGGGGTGAAATCCACCACCTCCCTTCTAACCTGGCTGGGTTCGATCCTGGAGTGAAAAGGCCCACTGGCGGGGTTTGGGGAGCTGATATTTTCCTTCCCCCCCTTTTTTTTTTTAAGAGAGAGAGAGGGAGGGGAGAGAAAGAGAGAGGAAGAAAGAAAGGATGAAAGGAAGGAAGAGAAAGAGAAAGAAAGAAAGAAAGAAAGAAAGGAAGAAAGAAAGAAAGAAAGAAAGAAAGAAAGAAAGAAAGAAAGAAAGAAA
>NW_020769320.1:20003994-20036472 GCF_900518735.1 Pseudonaja textilis | reverse complement strand
AAAGAAAGAAAGAAAGAAAGAAAGAAAGAAAGAAAGAAAGAAAGAAAATGAAAACTTTGAAGAGTGATTTTTCTGTCACCAAAAAGACAACTGCAAAGCAGGAGGGTGCGACTGGCACAGAGCGGAAGGATTCTACTTGACTGAGATTGACCAGATCCTACTGCTCTTGGGCAGAATTCAAAGGATTCCTGCTCCTTTGATCTAGAAATTATAAATCTTTCAGGTTTCAATACCAGGCAGGTAAGGGGTTCCTATAGAGGTTTTTGTTAGTTTCCCCTAATGAATATATGTAGCATAAGTAGTCTTCAACTTACAACAATTCATTTAGGGACCGTTCAAAGTTACAGCGGATGGCACTGGAAAAAAGAGTGACTTACGACCATTTCTTACACTTACGACCTTTATAACATCATGTGATCAAAATCCAGATGCTTGGGCCACTGGTTCGCCCTTATGACCGTTGCTATGTCCCAAGGTCAGGTGATTTGCCTTTTGCAACTTTTTGAGATGCAAAATCAACAGGGAAGCCAGATCCACTTAAACAATGGATGTTACAGACTTAACAATTGCAGTGATTCACTTAACAATTATGGTGAGAAAGGTCATTATATGGGGCAAAATGCACTTAACAAATATCTCACCCAACGACAGAAACGTTGGGCTCAACTGTGGTTCTAAGTCAAGGATTACCTGTAATTGTTTTTTTTTATATATATACAATGTGCTCATGTATAATCTTTGTCTCATCCCAGTTAATAACTAAGCCTAAAGTTATCTCTCTGATATCCATTATTTTCCACTTCTCCTAATAAGATCCATCTCATTACTTTCTTTATCATCAGTTGTTGTTGACATAGTCAACGTTGGGCATCTTCCAGTCCCTGTTAGTTTCCCAAATCGATGTCTTGATGCAATCTTTCCAAGGTCCTTTTGGCTGGGGTGGCAGACAGAAGCCAACACCTGGCTTTTTACAGAGGTACCTGTGTATGGAAGCCTCGCCGGAGCTTTCTATACCTTGTCAAGCTTCTTTTAAATATAGGTTTTTCTGGTCCTGTAAAAGAGCATTAAATGAGTTATTTCAACACCGGTTTGATATCCTTTCGAAAGACTGGATCTTGAGCTGTACAAAAGGTCAATTTATATTGACAAGAAAAGTTGGACTCTGCCAGCTCTATATGTTTCTGATTCTGCCATTATTAGGTGTATTACAGGGTGACTTTTTGGTTGTTTTATACTTCAGATGATAATGAGTTTCTTAGAGCCAGACCTTTATTGTTTTTACTACTTGCATTAATGTTTGAACGCTACACTGTTGCCCTGACTGGTTGATGCTCTCAGGTCCAGTTCTCTTAGGGTTTTCTTTTTTGTGCAATGCACCATGGGAGGATCGGTATAATTTTGCCTATTCCATTCCTGTTTTGATAGCCCCAGCTGCTTCGACAGGTGCCCCTGGACAAGAGAAATGAAAGTTTATTGCTCACTTTCACAGCCATGCCTTGCAGAATACCATTGCTCATCCAGCTTCCTCTTATGACCTTATCCACCCATGTTCCGTTGGGTTGTTGTTGTTGTTATTATTATGATTATTATTAGTTGTATTAGTATTAGTATTATTAGTATTTGTATTAGTAGTATTAGTAGTATTAGTAATAGTAGTATTAGTATTACTAATATAAGTATTATTAGTATTATTAGTATTACTATTAGCATTATTAGTAGTATTAGTATTATTATTACTATTATTAGTGTTAGTGTTACTAGTATTAGTAGTAGTATTAGCATTATTATTAGTAGCAGTAGTATTACTATTATTAGTAGTATAATTACTATTATTATTACTATTAGTAGTAGTATTAGTATTAGCAGTATTAGCAGTATTAGTATTAGCATTAGCATTATTGGCATTATTATTATTATTATTAGCATTATTATTACTACTATTATTACTATTACTATTATATTACTATTACTATATTACTACAAGGTAGCAGTTGCCTTAGCAAGAGCACTGAGAGAAGTCCTCATGCTTTGTCCTGCTCTCCTTCCTTTCCCTTCATGTTTGCCATCTGTTAAGCAACTTGACAGATCACTAAACCTTTTTCGTCCCCATTTTTGAGAGAGTGATTGGTGATTATTTTCATACCAGCCTGCGATGCTTGGTGGCGGGGAAGAGACACTAACCGCTCTCCTTAACTTCAGAAAGAATCTAGCTGCACTGACTAAGATTTGAAAAGAAAATAGGCAGAAGCTTTTCTGATGAAGTGAGATAGATCTGACAAAAAGTTTCCGCCTTTTGATAAAACTTGCTCATCAGAAAAAGTGCTACTAGTAACGTCCTCATTTGTTGGCACTGTCGAGTGATATGGGTTCCTTTGCTACATTTTTACAATTAGTAAAAATGGTCGTCCGCTTATTACTATAGTAGGATAGACTGGCACTGGACCAATAAACATTAAGTTGGTATACTTTTCCCTCCCCACCCCGCTAACCTGCTTTCCAGCTCCGTTCTCCTGTACAGAGCAACAAAAGAAGACCCAGTCGTTCAGCTGGGACGAAGGAGGCAGCAAATAGATGGGAGAGGGGCCAAGCAGAGGTGGTATTTACTGGTTGCCTGAACCAGGGGTGGGCTTCTACTGGTTTTCACCTATTCGCTAGAACCAGTTGTTAACTTTCTAAGCAGTTTGGAGAACCGGTTGTTGGAAGAAATCTCCTTTTATTTTTTTCCACCCTTCTCACATTCTTAGCAGTTATGCCTAGACTTACTGCCTCCAAAGGAGGTTTTTTTTTTTTTTCCTTTGCTGGTACTTTCTTAAAGGGGAAGGGTTGTTTTAAGCTTTTTACACTGCTGTTGGGGGGAAATGCTTCCCTGGACAATCAGCACTTTCAAGAAATAATTGAATAACGAAGCAGAGTTGCCAGAAAGAAGCTTTTTAATGATAAGGAACCAAGATGAGTGACATTCAGCAAGTCTTCTTGGCTAGCTAGAAAAATTGACATTCAAACATGAGTTTACATACCCGTTCTGAGTTTTGGTCTAAAACTGGTGGCCATTCAAAGTTACAATGGCACTGAAAAAAGTGACTTATGACCATTTTTCACACTTACGACTGTTGCATCATCCCCACTGTCATGAGAGGCCAGGCGAGGAGAAGCACCCCTTGATGTGAGTGACGTTGAGTTGGCCACGCCCACCCAGTCAAATGATCAGCAAGCCACACCCACCAACTAAGCCACGCCTACAGAAACGGTTGTTAAAAATTTGAATCCCGCCCCTGCCCTGAACTACTCAAAATTTCCACTACCGGTTCTCCAGAACCTGTCAGAACTGGCTGAATACCACCTCTGAGTTTAATTCAGCCATAAGCAAGAGCCCAGTGTCTCTGCACCATCCCAAAGAGTTAAATGTTAATGCTTGAACTTGGGACAAACTGTATAAAATATATACCATCACCATTCTGATACTGTTAAGTCTGCTAGTCTCTGTAACCTTAACACAGACAATAAGATTTGTCTACTGTCCATGGTATGAGTCAAATATACAGAAATATAATATCAGAGCCATTAGAAATGCAGGTCAAATATTTGTTTCTATCTTCCCTAGAACTGATGGGGCCTAAACACTTTTAACCAAAACTCCTTAGATACTTTGGTCTTTCTAAAAAAAAAAACACTGAGCATTTCAAATGATTGACACATTCAATATACTTTGGGAAATATTCATATTTTTCATCAACTGTTGGTGTGTTATGCATGAATATATGCTCAGTTTTTATGTTATATAAAAATATAACACAGCTCAATTTGAAGAACAGCCATTTTAGATGTGTGCATCCACATTGGTGCTAAATATATTCATTTTTATTTTTTTCAGATTGTTTAAGAATAAATGTTTACAGCATAATATAGTTAGTTAAATGCATATGCAAGATTCTTTATAATTAGTACTCATCGAAAATAGCATATGTGGTAAAGTGTAAGAATAATCACAAGTTCAGGCCTATTTATATGACTATGCTTACAAACCTTGCCACATGTTTGCAGAAATTTTCAATTACACCAAAAACAAGCAACAAAACCAAACAGACCTATGGATGAATTTTGACTAAAGATGTCTACATTTGGAAGATTTGATATCTTAAATTTGAGAGATTAAATTATTTTGGGTTTTTTAATTAATGTTTGTATCTTGCTTTTCTGGACATGTTCTAAAATAATATTAAATAAAATAATTCCTAAAAATTCTGATACACAACTTTCTAAACTTTATACCAAGTTGCAATCTTGCATCACAGTTTTCACTTATCTGAATTTTATGTCATGATTGCAATGTAGAATATACATGGATTTTAACAAAAATACAAATGTATAAAGTTATATATTACATATAAAGATTAAATTCGGGGAAATTGTTAGGAAAAAAATCAGATAAGTAAATACCCATGAAAGCTTGTGTACAGATTTTTGTTTCTAATTAAAATGAAGTGAGAAACTGAACAAAACAAAAATAAGCAGCACTGTTCACTCTTAGAGTGAAAATAAACTATAGAATTTACTATATCTTTCTTAAAGAGTAATTTGTGAACTTTGCATAGAGTATGCCTTGTATCTTTTGCTCTTATTAGAAAAAAAAATCATTTCAGAAATAGGAAGTTGGGAAAGGGACACTCAGTTAAAAAACTCTCACTGGCAAAGTGACAATTTGATTCAAAGAAGCTTTATATAAATTTATATATTTGTAGTCATGCGTTTCCCATGCTTATCCTTTTTTTCATCTTTAGTCACACAAACAAATTTCAGGGATAAGAAAGGGCAAGACTGGAGAAAAGATTTATGTAATTTCCTTAGTTTTATTCTTAATGTTTTGTTTCATTGATAAATGTTTTGACATGGAGTTGCAAAAAAACTGAAATAGGCCTACAAACTCAACTCTTTGCTGTCTTTTAAAAAGGGACTTT
Source organism: Pseudonaja textilis (assembly GCF_900518735.1). The sequence continues at coordinate 20,031,517 of NW_020769320.1, read as the reverse complement.
AAAAAGTGAGAGGAGAGTAAAATGACATATATTTGTAACTTTAAATTTATTACTAAGTTTCATTAATAACAATAATCGATTGCAATATCCTTGATATATTCCTTTTTCCTTTTATTTTCAGCAAGCCAAAATGTATTGCAGACCAATTGAATTTTGACTGTCCTGAATCTTATCTGTTTGCCAGCTATATGTTTCTCTTTGCTACTTCCCACTGAAATCTGAATTTTGCACACCTTTGCATAGATTAACATTTTCCATTTTGTATGGAAAATAAGATCCCAAGATTTGGCAGAGTCTCCCTGCTTTTCAGCCAAGTTTTGTTAGACACAAACCATGCTATTCCTTTGAATTTAATAGGACATCAATAGAATGCACCAGCACAGATGCTCCTATTGAGTGATTTCAGCCAAATAGCTAAGCTTGTCTTTTGAAATTTATTTTAATTTAGATACTAAAATCAATACTTTTAGTCTGTCCCAAATCTTTGTTTCTTATCAGAAAGGATACAACACCGAGAAGAAGAAAACATACATTAAACAGCTGACCTGGTAATTCGTACTAATGAGCAACTTATAAATGAATAAAAAGTATTGTACCAATACTTTACAGAATATACAAAATCTGAGGATTTTCTTTGAACTAGCATTACCATTGGAAAACTAACTATGACTGTTCCTGGACAAAAATGGCTTGGATAAACAGAGCTATATCTCTAAATCTTCTGTCCAAACTTTCTCTAAGGCATCGAACAACAAGAAGCTGCCATTGAGGAAGAACATAATTCTGACTTTTTAACTTCAGGTTATTAAAGAATTACATCATATTCACAGTTATTTCCCGAACCAATTCAATACGCTATAGTTATCTTTTAAGGCTTAAGCAATTTAAGGCTAAAATAACTTGAAGGTGCTCCCTCTCTTATATGCAATCTTGGGCTTGCAACTTTCAGAAAAAAGCAGGTTTTTTCGGTAAAAAATTGAAGTAGGAGCCTTTAAAAGGTATCTTTAATATGGATCTGACTCACTCATCCAAGACAGCCCATGTGATGTAGCAATTGTTTCCTATGTCGTTAGTATTTGCTTTTACTACAACTAAAATTAGAAGAGGTACAATAAAAAAAAGAATGAGCAGTAGAATGCAGCTTTTGAGATCAATAAGTGGGCATCGCATACAGAGGTGGGTATTCAGCAGGTTCTGATCAGTTCTGGAGAACCAGTAGCGGAAATTTTGAGTACTTCAGAGAAGCGGCAAATACCGCCTCTGACTGGCCCCGCTCCATCTATTCTCTGCCTCTTGAGTCCCAGCTGATCGGCTGGGTCTTCTTTTGTTGCCCTGCACAGGAGAGCGGAGCTGGAAAGCAGGTTAGTGGGGTGGGGAAGGAATGGGATTTTGCAGTAACCTTCCCCCAGGAGTGGGGAGGGAATGGGGATTTTACAGTATCCTTCCCCTGTCATGCCCGCCAAGTCACGGCCACCAAGCCACGCCATGTCCACCAAGCCATGCCCATAGCACCAGTAGTAAATTTTTTTGAATCCCACTACTGAACTTGCATACCAGCTAGAGGCCACCATACAAGGAAAAATCATGCTTTGCAAAGATTGCTTGGAGGTTGGAGATATTGTTGACTGAGCAGAGACAAAGATAGCCAGGGTAATGATTGAAGTCTGGGAAATAGGCTCCCTTGTCAGTCAACAGGATTTATCACCAGTTAACAGGTACTTAGGAGCCGAGGACTTGGCAGCACAAAGAATCAACAGCCAATAGTACAAAGCACAAAGATCAAATGCTAATCAACCAATAGGAAGCCACACTCAACCAGGCTTCACATAAGCACAATGCATAGAGTAGCCCAAAGCACATATTCTGATAGAGAGAGGAATGGGTTCCAGCATGAGTCCAAAAGCTAGGAAGATTAAACCACTGATCCCGGTGACTGACCCATACTGGAACCTGGGTCATCTATATTTCCCTTCATTTGAGAATGAATGAGATTCAGGGGCAGCTTATGGCACTCGCTGTTAAACAACCTGAAGAGGTCAAAGCTTATTAGCAAGCCACCAAACATAAATTGACACCAAAAACATTCGTTTAAATAATGCTCATTAAAAATTAACAATACAAAAATTATTTTGAAAATAGATGCTCACCTTGAACCAGGGGTGGGTTTCTCCCGGTTCTGTCCACCTCTGTAGAACCGGTAGCTCTGAAGAGCAGCAGACATAGAACCGGTTCTATGTCTGCTGATTTTTTTGCCCACCCACCCACCTGGGCTCTTACCTGATCTTTTTTTCCTGATTTTTCAACTTCAGCTGCCGAACGAGGCACAGCTGTAGTTAAAAAAGCAGGAAAAGAGGGCTGTTTCAAAGGCTGCTTCTCTGCACGCAGCATGCTGATGACGATTTACAGGCGCGTGGCTCCAGCATGCAGGGAAGCTTGTAAATCCCGAACCAGTAGTTAACCCTGTCGTATCCCACCCCTGCCTTGGACACATATAAAAAAAACCTAAATTCTAATCTCACTCTATCTAGTTATTCCAATATATTAGAAGTCTGGATGGATAGATTTCTTCTTGGGTGCCGAAAGTTTTCACCACATAGTTCGGAGTTGGAAGTGTAGATTCTTGCTTTTTCTTTCTTCATAGCCAACAATAAGATTTCCAGCCACTTCCTTTCTTACTATATAATCTCAAGAAAAAAGGTGTTATAACAGCAGGATTTGGCCAACCAAGCCTGGAGACATATTGCACAAGAAATAGAAGAATCTATAAGTCACTCTTGTTTTGACAGTTGGAGAATGAGAATCTCCAGATTCTCTGTTTTGTGTATGGTTGAGGAAAAGACCTTTCATGAGTTAGCATTCCAACATTACAACAATTTTCTTTAAATATATATATATATATGACTGACACTGATACTTGAATATTTTCGTAGCATTGATGTATTGACTTTTCCTGAAGTTTTATGGTTTGCTGCTGTTGAGATTTATGTCTAATAATATATCATTTTTATTATATTTTATTTTTTGTTGCTGTTTGCCATGTTGAAATCTATTGGCATTAGATTTTTTTTTAAAAAAAAGATAAATCACATGCCTTCTTTTGTAACTCTCTGAAGGGAAAGGAAACCGAACCAAATATATTTACTTGATTGGACTTCTCTGTTGTTGTTGCATCATACCAAACTAAGGCCAACTTGTCACTAAAGCCAAACTCAAGTCACTAAAACCAAACTACAGCCAAATTGTTTGAGATCTGGCTTTTGAATAGTGAAGAGTTGGGAGGAACCTTGGATGTCTTCTAGTCCAGTGGTCTCCAACCTTGGCAACCTTAAAAGCTGGCTGAGGAATTCTGGGAGTTAAACTCCACAAGTCTTAAAGTTGCCAAAGTTGGAGACCCTTGTTCTAGTCTAGCCCACTGCTCAAGCAAAAGACCTCATTCCATTCCAAACAAATGGCTGTCCGGTCTCTTCTTAAAAACCTCTAGTGATGGAGCATCCACAGTCTACTGGTTAATTGTTCTCATTGTTAGGAAATTTCTCCTTTGGCCTTGATTGAGTTTCCATCCATTGTTTCTTGTCTTGCATTCTGGTGCTTTGGAAAATAGATTGACCCCCTCTTTTATGGCAGCCGCTCAATTTATTCTCCATAGCATCTAAGGGTAGGATAAGGAGCAATGGGCAAAAGTTCATTACAGGGAGATCCAACATGTAAATATCGATGAATTTCCTGGCAGCAAGAATTATTAAGAAGTGGAATAGCTGAGAGGTCTTATAATTTAACACCCTGCCCAAGGCCAGAGCCTTAATATATCTTGAGCAAATGATTGTGGCTACTCTCTGTCACTGGAGGTTTTCTGAGATGTATGATGGCTCTGGCCTTGGTAAGAGTCTTCCAAGATTTCTTCCAATCATGATTCTATTGTAAGACATGTCTCTGCAGTTTCTTGGGAATAATATGGAGATGGTTTGCCATTTCCTTCTAATATATTGATAACATTATTCACCTAACTTAATACCATTACAGTACATATTGAATTCTGAAATGATGGAAATTAAGACATAACTTTTTTCAGTGTTATATTTCCTGATGTTGGAAGAATACTATTCAAGTTGTTCAGCTTCTTCTCTAGTCTCTCGACGTCAGGGGTGGGATTCTACCAGTTCGCACCTATTCGCTAGAACCGGTTGTTAACATTCTAAGCAGTTCGGAGAACCGATTGTTAGAAGAAATTACTGCCCTAATCCTGTAAGGAAGGCAGGAAGGAAACATTCTGGTGTTGCTTACAGAAACTGCCTCTCCGTTAACCCTTATTACATTCTTGGCAGGACTAGACTTCCTGTCTCAGGAACTTCTCTGGAGTTTTTTTCCCCTCCTTTGCTGGTACTTTGGTTGTGTGGAGTGACCATTCAAAGTTACAATGACACTGAAAAAAGTGACTTATGACCATTTTTCACACTTACGACTGTTACAGCATCCCCACAGTCACAAGAGGCCAGGCGAGGAGATGCGTGCCTCAATGTGAGTGATGTTGAGTTGGCCATGCCCAGCCAATAACATGACCACCAAGCCACGCCCACCAACTAAGCCACGCCCACAGAACCGGTTGTTAAAAAATATGAATCCCACCCCTGCTCGACATCCCAACAGCATGTTTGCAGTCAAATCCACTGTTTGCAGTCAAATCCTGTCACTTCCATATATTCCCATCCTGGATGTCCCTGGATCAGCCTTGTCCTTTATTTTTACTTATTACATTTATTTATCGTAATGGGCAGGCTTCATTAAGGTCATATCTTGAGGACTACCTGTACATAAAAGTAATCATTATTATTGTCATAGTAATGGAACTATATTTTCTCCTATTCATAAGTATAGTATGTGTGTGTGTGTGTGTGTTGTGGCTGAATCAAGGTGCATACTTAGCAACAATATCAAGGTTTTTTTTTATAAGTACTATTATCAAACCATATATTCTTCTTTCTGTATTTGTATATCTGTTTTACTAACTAAATAACTTTATGCATCTCTCTTTAATTCTGTTCTCTTAGCTAATTTATCTAACCCATGATTTCCAAGCAAGTTGTATATCTACTTAATTATCAGGCCATCTACCACATGCTTAACTAGCTAGTTAATCAGTTTGTCATGGGGTAGTTTATCAAATGCTCTGCTAAAACCAAGAAACATTACGCCTACAGCATTCCCACTTTTTTAAAATAACAAAACTATTCTATGTTAAAAAGAGGTAAACTTATTTTAGCCACCCTTGTTCTCAACAAATTCATGCTGATTAGCAATAATCATATTTTTAAACAGGCCAATTGTAGTATTTTAGAATATTTCTGGGTTTTGACACCAGTTTGATTGATGTATAGTTTTGTTTGTTTATTTGAAGATAGGGACAACTGGTGCTTTTCCAGTTCTGTAGAATTTCTCAAAATATTATTTGTAAAGTTTTGGACAGACCATTTAGCCTTGAGATTTAAACTCATTCAAAATAAAGGACGATTCCTTGGCAATGAATCTATCTATCTAAGGATTCAGTCCTGTCCTCATATTTCTCTTCACAATTTCATGGTGGAGTATAAACTGTCTTATGGGTAAGACTGGGTCAAAATTGATTTTGAATGGATGCATTATCTCTTTGTTAACCTTCTAGCATTTAGCTATTGTTATTGAGCAATTGAATTCTTTTTTATTTTCCTGTTCTATAACGAGAAACTGCTTTTGTTGTTTTCAACAAGCTTTGCCAAACAGAGTTCACTCAGAGCATTAACCTTTCTAAAGCTTTCTGATGTTTTTCAAATCCAAACGTATTCTTTCCAATAACTACGGATTCAGAAATAGACCTTATGTATGTGGAAGATCATCATATTATTAATATATATATAGTAAGTATATTCAGGATATTAGAGGGTTTTATAAAGATAATGTCACAGTTTACAGTTTTTCATAGGCACTTTTCTTGGAGTCAAGAAATAAAAAGGTGTTAATAAAAAGGTGTAAAAGCTGATATGGAGGACATACTTATTTTGTTAAAATAAAAAATAGTGTTGTCTTATATATTTTCTAATGTGCTCCAGCTCAGAATTTCATACATTATTAATATTTCAGGAAATGTGTAATACAATTATATATTTTTACTAGTTTACCTATGAGCCATTGGGTAATTGTTTCAGAAATATTTCCTCACCAATTCCTCAATGCCTTCAACAGACTTCTAATGTACTGGAAAAGTTCTTTAAAATGCAACCTTAGACTGTCTGCTATTGACCTCACCCCTTTCCTAAGAGGCCTGCAGGGGGTCTGCATAAGTGCACCAACGTGCCTACTATCCCTGTCCTATTGTTTCTTTTATTTTTAATTTTTCTTATAAGTATCCATGTTTTCATAACTATGTTTTTACTTATACCTATTATCTTGTAAGCAATTGACAACATGAATAAATAAATAAAATAAATAAATAAAAGAATATACTCAGAGATATATCTGCTTTGAAAGTAGCCCATGATGGATGACATAGCACAGTCAAACGTCATAAGTTTTCCACAGGGCATATTTAAAGCATTCCATATTGTATCACAAAATAATTTTATAGTAGTTTTTATGTCACAAAATATTTAACAAATTTTGCCAAATATAAATCCATTAGAGTCATGGGTCGCAGATTTGGGGTGTATTCTGTAATGTTTACCATATCTGAGGTTCTTTGATTGAAAAAGCTTTACCCTACGATGCACCATTTCACCCCATTAAAGACTTCAGATGCAAGAGTAGTATATAAATTAACCAGATTAGTACAGAATAAAAGTTCTTCATTGAAAATTATAGACCATAATCTTCAACGTTGGTGTAAGAGAAGTTTGTAAATAGATATTTTTCAATAACTCTCTCTCTCTCTCTGGAGATAAGGAACTCTTGGAGACACTCTGGAATGGAAAGTGGGGTGCAATTTTCATACTGGCCATACTGGCTTCTTTTCATCTCCCTCCCACCAGCAAAGTGGCAGGCAGTTCTTTCTGATCATCATAAAATGGCACAAGCCTACATTATATTTAAAAAGAGGAAAGACAAAAGAATAACTGATCTGTCTGCTTGCAAGGGGGAGCTGGCTGATTTTCTCCACTAAATATGGTAAGGTTCCAACCTCATACGAGCAATTTACTTCTTCCTTTTGAGTGTTGGGATACTCCACCACTGGGCAATACGCAGACTCTATAAAACCGCTAAGAGAGGGCTGTAAAGCACTATCAAGCGGTGTATAAGTCAACCGCCGTTGCTATCAAACTGATCCAAATTTGTAGAATTTTTGGAAAAGTAATTTTAAAAGGAAAAAGGCCTGGTTCCAGCTCCTTCTTAATTTAACATCCTGTCCCAAATATATTACATAGCTATTGATCACAATTTTAAAAATAAGATATATCAGACCAAGCAACAACAAGGTCTCCTGGAACAGGAAGACTATATTTTTTTTCTTTTTCTTTCTTTTTTTTAAAAATCGCTTTAGTTTTTTCGTAGAAAGAAGAAAAGAATGTTCTGCAAGAAAGTTCCTTTTTGGGGGATTGAAGAGGAAATGGTAGAAGAATATTTAGTGATGCTGCAATCATGTAATTCTTCTCCCTGTGCCTCTTACTTTGGCAAAACTTCAAATGGCTGCTTAATCCATTTAGCTCATGTTGTCTCTGGCTATAGACTACTTTTACAAAACAGTTTGGTGGCTTTTTTTTTTAAAAAAAATAAATACCATTAAATCTTTTATATTTATGTTCAGGATTCCGTCCCTCCTTGGATACACTCACTTTTGTAAAGAGAGAATGTACAAGTCAATACAAACCGCTCCCATTTTCTTTAAAAGATAACGAGACCTATAAACCACAAAAGGCTTTCATGTTATGTAATATTAAAGCGTCTGAAAACTTTGCTCCCAATTCTAACGCCAATTATCGTAATCGTTGATCCTTTTTTTTTTCCATGCTTGCTTCAGTACTGTTACTGAAGACACAATAAATTACCAAAATAGTGAGATGGTGTAAAAGTTCTGTTTTTACAGCAAACGCACATAGAAAGAACATGTGGATGGAAAAACAGGAATTATAGTATTGGCAGTTATTTCAGAAATGGATGAAAATGGATGAACATATGTGTACAGATAAGAGAATCGGTCATCCAGAAAGCCCCTCTTGTATAAGTCTGAAAAGTGGCTCCAAAATCTGTATTTCATTTACAATCTAGAATTCATTATTTCTTGTACCTCAAAGACTTATATTTTTTTTACATGTATTTTGTTGCATGAATTTTAACATGCTATTTGGTTTCTTTTTTTGGCATTGGCTTAATTGATTTTTCTAATCTTTCTCTAATCTTCTTCCTCTTAACTCTCTTTTGGCTAACCATTTACTGTATGTGTGGGAAATGAGATGATATGAGAAATTTTGAAAAGTTTTATTTTGGAAAGTGAAATCCTTTCACTTTTATTCTTGACCCGTGAAAATGAAATTTTATGAACCTGTGTTGGGTTTTGATGGTATATATCTATATAAAGATGTATACAACTTTATACAGTCTACTGCATGGAAAGAGATATACAGAGTCATGTATATGAGATGGCCTATAATAATAAATACAACTAAACTTTCATTCTAATCTTACTTGGAAGATTCACTGATTTCAGTGAGATCGTATACATCGAATCACAAAACAATACAGAATAGATTAGTTCTGACCTTTAAAAAAAACTACTGAGAACTCAGCTTAAAGGCTGAATGGTTGTCATTGATGATATGAATGGTTGTCATTCATATCCTACTGATATCGTAGTGTTAAGGAGTGTGGAAAATAAATAAAAGAGCTCAACATCATTCCTTATATATTCAACAGTTACACATGTCTGTCAGAAGAGCTCTGTAAGAACAGGAAGAGAGAAACAGAGAAACCAATTGCTTATATCACTGTAAAGCACTGTTCAACATCTGGTAAAATACTTTAGATGTGTTCTTTGAAGAGCAAAATCTCACGCAAGAGAACAAATGGTCTAAAGAACTGAAGCCTAGTGTGGTCACAATTTGCCTAAAGGCACATAGTTTGTAATAAACAGAAATCAGAAGAATCTTTTGGCAAACCAGCTTTCACATCAAACACAAGTTTTCTATAACCCAAATAGTAGAACGCAATTACAATCTGGGAAGTTTTATTGCTTCTTGATGGTTCAAAAATGAAATGGCTTTACTCTAAGAGTTCTTGGTTTAAGTGATTAAGTGATTAATTTTATTTCTTCTTCCTTCTGCTTAAATTATTCAAATATGTTGAAGAACTTAGAATAAGCCCTAATTAGATGTATAGAAGTCCCAAAGGGAAGCTCTTTTAACATATTAATGGAGGAAGATCTTCCAAGAACCCAGGCGACTTCTGAATAAAAGTATATCTATAGACAGCATTTTTTCAAAGGTGAAACTACAAAAGCATTTATCTTTTCTTTTACCTTTCGCTGCGATTCAGATCTCAAGTTTCCACTGTATTTTATTGATCATTTCATTCTGTTTTGGCTTTACTAGGGAATCTAATTTGAAACTTAGGAAAAAAAAATATCCTCAATATAATTGCCCCTTCAGCCACGCAAAAGTATTTATAGTACTTATTTCACCTTATTAGTTAAGCTAGGCTCCCTCTCCCTCCAAGCCTCCACCTCTCACACAACACAGACTTTAATAATGGAGGTTTTATTGTTGTTGTTGTTGTTCTGTGTAGAAGTAGTGAAAAAGAAGAACACTGTGTAGTGTGAACAATCTTATTCATCAAAGTTTGGTGGTTTCTTGGATTGAAACAGAGAAATATTGTAAATCTATTGCAGAGCAGTGTTTTCTCCAAATGGCACTGTATGCTTACAACTATGCTTTCAAACGTAGCACATATATGCATGTGCATGCAAAGACACACATATACAGACAACTTTTTAAAAAACAAACAAAAGCTTCACTGTGAGCAACAGAAGATCTTGCAGCTGGTATGTGTGTCTCTTAAGGGCTATCAGTTAGCACCTGCAAATTCTGCCTTTTCCCAAGACACAACCAGAAGATTCTTGTGTGATTCAGTTGTGACACCATCCCATTCAAGATTTAAAACTCTTCAATGGCCCCATTCTTTTAGGAGTTGTCATATAACCCACTTATTTCAGTTTTTGCCTCCAGGCTGTAATGATCATAATGACCTAAATCTATACTGACTTTCAGTAAAAAAAAAAAAGAAAAAAGAAAAAACACCTTACATTCAAAGGAAATACTTTATACAATAAAATCATGGAAGTGTCGTTGAAAAGAAAGAAAAAAGATAGACTCAAAGTATAAATCTGTCTGAACCTTAGATATGAATTCAAAGAAACTTGAATTATATATATTCTAGATATAAGTCTAAGTGCTACTGCTGTTGCTATACTGCTATTGTTATACTGTCATTATTTTGATATAATCTACTCACCTGAACAAGAAAACCTGTGATAATTTAAAAAGAGATGGTATTCTCATAATGATTAAATCCTTATATAAATTATTTTTTTTCTTGAAAAACTAGTCTATGACTAATGGACATATCACATTAGAGATATGCGTACAGCTTTCATCACAATATGCCTTCTGGAATACGTCTCTATGTAATTAAATATACTATGCTAAAGACAATACCATCGATTTTTGAAATCATTCTGTGGTTGTTCTTCCACTTTTGCTCATTATGTAATTTGAAAAATATGAGCTAAACTGAAATACAAATTTGTGGGCTTTCCAGAAATGAGCCAGTGATGGATCATAACTTGTGATTTGCCTATTTTTTTTTTAATTCACTCTGATGAAGGATATTTTAAAAACAAAAAGCAAACAAATGCACCATTGATACCCTGTTCACCTTCAAAATATTTTCATTTCTACTAGTGAAGTTGCTTTTAACATGTGCACTGCTTACAGCAGTACTAATTTTCTTGCTAGAGTTATAATTTATGGTTTGGGCTATCTTTGGAGATCAGGGTATTAACATTAATTATGAAAAAGAAATAGAGGCAGCAACAGGATTTGAAGCTTTTTTTGTGCCATTATGATGGAAGATCCATCCCTTTTCTATATACCATCAATGCTTTTCTCATTAACCCTTTCCTGACTACTTTCTCCAGACACCTCTGAATACTAATTATAAAAAAAAAAATAGATGTTACTATGCACTTTTATCTTTTTTGCAAGTGCTGCTCCAAGCTTTTGGCTTCTCCCCTTAATTTTAATGCGTGCCCGTGAACACACAGAATGGAATTTACTTGTATTCCTTCTTCCCAATACCTGTGTGTTGTTTTCTTGTCTCTAAACTACAATATGAATTTCTGCTGCAGTACGACTGCTTTAGAAGAAACATTTTTTTAGAAATAAATTGGCTAAAGATAAAAGAACAATTGAATTCTTTCCCCAAGCAAGTGTTAAAAATAAGAGCAATCTGGCAAATACAACTACACAAACAGGGAGTGACAGATCTAGAAAATATCAGGTTCTCCCATAGAGGGCAATATTGCATAAAATATTGGTTTCTGCAAATGAATCAGCAATGTGTCAATTTGTCTTTTAATGTACTTTAAAGAAAATGCCTGTGATAATAAATTTGATGCTGTATTTCCACTTAGTGACGCTATGATTAATACAAATAATAATATATGGGAAAGGACATAACAGCACCACATTAAAGGTGAAGGAAATTAATTTTTAGGCTACTCACAAGCAGTCTACAGGGAGTAAACAATCCTAAACTAAACAACTTTGGTTTTTCATCAAATAAATGAAACGGCCATAAATAAAAAAAGTAGCATCATCATTAAAGTTAACTGCTCAGACTAATAAGGAATGACCTGAAATGGCACTTTGCGAATAATTGAAAATGTAAAGATCTACCCATGTTTAAGGATTATTATAGAGAATTTTGGACAGATTTTAACATAATGCTGTAAAGGCAAACTGAAAAACATATTATGGAATACAGACCAGGGTACACCAACACAAACTGGCTGTCCGGAGCAAAGAACAGCGCTCTCAGATCTGGGCACATATGCAGGAACACAATCACAAATTCAGCTTTCAAGAAGCTGAGGTTGTTGCCTGAAAGGTCGTCAGTTCGGCGGTTCAAATCCCTAGCACCGCGTAATGGAGTGAGCTCCCATTATTTGTCCCAGCTTCTTCCAACCTAGCTGTTTGAAAGTATGTAAAAATGCAAGTAGAAAAATAAGGACCACTTTGGTAGGAAGGTAATAACATTCCGTGTGTGTGTGTGTGTGTGTGTGTGTGTGTGTGGTGTATTCATATCTTGCTCTTTATCAAAGTTATCCAGAGAATGGATAGATGACAGTTAAATAGGGGCCACACTCTGTATAATCTTGTGCAAATGAGTTCAGACTATGGCATCATTGTGATTTTTTTATTATTAATGTTCTTACATATGATTTTTTTTTTTTTTTGAAGTGGTGGATGACATGGTTTGACAAGACTCAAGACATTTTCAGGAATCCCTGTTACCTAAAAGTGTTAAACTCAGCATGCATACACATTTAATTTCAGATTGTCTGACCCTAAGAATATAATGAAACTTCCATATGGTTTATGTGTCCATAGGATATCTGAAGTAAATGATTCATCTTTGAACTTCTGTGCATATGGGAAGGAACTTTATTAGTTTTCAAACAGCTGCTATGAGAACTGCAAATGCCAAATATATGAGCTCTTTTCTTCCCATTAACAACGATCACATATGGCTACTTTCAAGGAAAAATGGTTCAATTTTACAAAACATATTCTAGGTACCACACTATTCAGTCCTTTCTGTAGGATGTGATTATCAGGATTCCTGATAATCACACTCATGTGAATTAAGTCATCATTCTCATTCTCTGTCAGCCCAACTCATTTCACTGGGTTGTTATTCTGGACAAAATAGGATGAAGGAGTATTTTGTATGTTTTTATTGCATTGCAAAAACAATAAAGATGTAATTAAAAAAAATCTCAAAAATCTCAAATCTAATTCGAGCTCTCACCCCCTGAGCTCTATTCTGTACCTGGCAATAAAAGAACAACATAAAGTTATTATAGGGCTTAGTGACGAATTAACAAGCAATTGGCTCATGTTTTTAAAAATCATTATTGGGGCTATTAGTCAATCATAAATCTTATGGCTTCATCACTGGAAGCTTTTAAGAAGAGACTGGATTGTCATCTGTCAGAAATGATGTAGGCCAAAGGTGGTATGCTACTGTTCTGACCCAAACCCTTTTCCAATAAAACAAACACGAACCAAAGAGAACAGAAACCTTTTAATGATTCTTACAAATCCCCAATTAAAAGGCTGCTGCAAACTAAATAACTTTGATAAGCACAAACCTTGCCAAAACTGTACGAGATTTCCAAGAATCACAGATAAGAAATATTTCATAACACAAGAGTCTTCAAATACCAACTTATGATACTGTAATGTCCACGAGGCTGAGTTTCAAAATGTCTTTGCTTCCTGCAAAGAATGTCCGATTCACAACTGGCTTTTATCTTCTTGAAGGAGGGGCTACTAACTTTCAGCCTTACTCCTGAGTCACCTGTGCTGCTGCCGCTGCTCTTTCCTGTGAGCAGCCCTGTGCGCACATGCCCTTGGTACAGGCTCCTCATCGCTGCTGCCAGTCCCCACAATCTCTGAAGGCAGAGTCCTGGCTCCTCATCTGAGTCCTCGCTCTTCTCAGCCGACTGCACCTGCTGCCAACTAACCACAACAGCTACCGGTTCGGACTGGTTCAGCCAAACCGGTAGTAGAAAGGCCAACTATCAGCTGAGAGGAGGAAAAAGTCCTCCAACAATCAGCTGAGAGGAAAAAGAAGAGAAAAGTGCAGGGTCAGCTTTCTACCTGCCCCTGAACTTTCTTTATCCTTGCAGCTGATTAGCGCTACAGGTCTCAGCTGGTGTGGGGAAAGCTGGTGTTAAGCAAAGCATGCCTACCAAGCCATGTCCACTGAACTGGCCTCACCACTGGTGTAGGCTCTCCTGCTTGGGTGGGGGTTGGACTAGATGGCCTATAAGGTCCTTTCCTACTCTGTCAATCTGTGAAATCTGTTATTGGTTTCACTAGAATGCAAGTGCAGTTATTTTTAGAGAGATTTCTTACATTGCTCCAAAACTAGTCAACCTCTAGAATTCTCAATAATTGCTGATTGGTCACTTTTTATGGTTGAAGTGAAATATAGTTTTGTAGTCACATACCAAAATTCCCCAGGTCTGAAAATTTTCCAAACAATGAATGCTGTTCCAGAAGTACAAATAAAAGTATTCAAATACACCAGCTAGCATCATTTGGAAAGTATTGCAAAGTTGCAAATGTGGTTTTAGCTGTCCATTACAACAAACAGCAACTGTCTAAAGAGAGCCAACATGACGGGGGGAAGGGGGGGTGAGATATAGAAGGCACTGTTCTTTGTATCTTATAATAATAAAGAGGAGTCAGTTAACATGCTAGTTTTAAAACATTATAAACTTGTTTCATTTTTAACACTTCAGTGGTATTTTATATGTCAGTTTGCATCACAAACAGAGTACCTTGACACTGGCCAATGAGTCACTTCAGTTAGCATCTGGTGAAATGGTTTGGAATTGGTTATTTTCCAGTTTTGCATTGGGATGTATGCAGTCTGAAAACAAAAAACTGCCCCTGCTGTTAACCAAAGGGGAAATGTAAAGATGAAGCTTTCAATCCAAGAAATAAAATTCTTCTTGTCAGGTTAGAGGACAGATTGCAAGAAATATTCCCAAGAAACAGCCTTGTTGTTTACAGCTACGCCACTTAAAGAGACTCCAAAATTCATGCTTCAGAACCCCAGTCATTTGATAATAACAGCAAAGTGGCAAGATTGACTTGAGGCCTGTCAAAAGCACTCTAGGGCTCCTAGTGAGCGCAATGGAGTGGGGTAATCTGGAAACATGACATTTAATTCATATTTGACGGTGTGTTTGTGTATATGTACAGACACATAAGATAAACTTTGCTTTCATTTATCAGTTGGTAAATCTGAAGCATTTTCTAAGTTGTTACTGTACTGTTGTTAACAATAACATATTGTAGTTAGATTCTGTTTAATGAGGGTCTCCATTTAAATTCTGCTCGAATTCTTAGGTGTATTCTGCAGAAGTTACTTGGGTGCACACTTCTTTAACTAAGGAGATGAAAGAAATATATATTTCCTTGGGAAGTTTCCACACAGAAGCAGCCTATGGCATTGCATGTGAAACTATTTATCACGTCCCTTTCATTCTTCATCTGATTTACTGATAACCTTGCTCTTCTCTCCTTTTTAGACCATCTGAGTATTTTCAGTGCTTCACTTTATGCCATTTTTATTGTTCTCTTGACTCCCTGTTTCACCCTTGAGAAATTTACAGTAGGAAAGTTCGTCTGAGCAACAAGCTCTGCAACCAGCACAAGACTTACCAAGGGATATTCATGTATTGACCGATGATTGCATGACTGCCTCCAGACAACTTACATTAAAAAATATGGATTCAAGCTGAATGAGATTCCATCACCTTGACTCCTCAGGTCTGCAGTTTTTCCTGAATTCATTCATAAACACGGATGCCTAAGTTTCACTTGATGAACAAGAATGCAGTTGGAAATACCGTGTTAAGTTGCAATATCAATGGTATTGCCTGTTTCTTAAGATATCAGTTCTCACCATGGTGATACATTTCTTAGCGGCATTCCAATTCTTATCATATTTTTAAAAATGTTGAAGAGATGTGTTCCCTAAATCCATGTCTATGCGGGCTTTTCTTACATATCCCTGGGAAAAAAATGGTCTCTATGATCTACAAGGATCTAAAGGATCTGTTTAACTTTAGCTAAGATTTTTAATAGGGTGTGTGTGTCTGTCTTTGAAAAGGAAATTCAAACAATTCCAATGTATTATAGGCAGATTATTAAATGTAAGTAACTATATGATATGTTCAGTTCTCTGTTGCTATAGCTTTATTAGGTATCTATGAGCCTCCCCAGACTTTAAGATCTCCAGGAGAGATTTAGGAAATGCCTTCCAAACATCCTGTTCATATTTAATGGTAAAATGAGAATAGGAATTTAAAGAGACTCTTCCAGGCCTTAGAATTATCATCAGGAAAGAATCAGTCAGCTTTGTGGCTGCTATCTTTTCATCAGCCTTCATAAATGAAACTGATGTTTGCTGAAACAAAATTTTAATCTGATAAGTATTATTTTTGCATTCCATTTTGATCCTCAAGTATTTTTATCTGATTTATATTGAATTGTTTAGCAACTTTGGGTGCTACTGTGGTACCTAGGTATTCAACTGCTTTGAAACTCATCAAATTTGGTCCTCAACACGTTTTTATAAAAATATTTTGTCCCAGTACTAGTCATTTGGTTGGTACTCAATGCACAAGCTAGAACTTGTCAGTTATCTTGTGACTCACTACCCTTTCCAGCTGAAACAAAGATTAATCACACAATAGCACTTGCTCTATGCACATATCCTCACAATCTTATCTTAGCTTCTATGGTCGCCTTTTGTGTATTTTGAACTTTTTTTTTCATTGGTACAGGTAAGTGTTTATTTTATTTAATATAAATATTTATTAATGTGTAGGTTTATTTTTCATATAATGATATACAACCCTATCTTTCTATATAAAGAACTTAAAATGGGCTTCCTGTTTTGAGCTTCCCCAAAGACAGACTGCTGACCGCGATTGTGCACGGCTTTGGTTCATGCTCCGGCGTCAGAGAGCCCCAATCCTTTGGATTCGAGGAAGACGCTACCTCGTAGGGGTGGTGGAGGAAGGGGAGACCGTCAGCTGGGTAGAGGGGAGTCATAAATCCCCTCCCCAGCTTGGCAATTGCTCCCTCCTGAAGACACCTGAAGTGGTGGTCTAAAATGGCCACCCTGAAGGGGAAGATTAGACTGGAATAAGATTGTGCAGGAGACAGAGAAAGAAGCGAACAGCAGGAGGAACAGGACGATATAACCAAATGGAAGATACCCCCTGGATTAACATTTCAAAGAATCTTTAAGAAAGGATCTAAGCGGCGAAGAGAAAGATAAAAATAAAAGGTGTGAATTGCTTTTGATAGCATCGGGGCTTCAAAACTGCAAAAGGTAGAAGCTGGAGAAGGAACTATATAATCAACTTGGATAAGTATACTTTGATTTTATATTGTCACTAATAAAGCTAATATAGACTGTTAAAGAGGAAATTTAATATCAACTGGATTTGATCTTTTTCTTGTTGGAAAATTGGGGTTTAAAAAGCTCTGAATAATAGAGAAGAAAAAAGAAAAGAGGGGGTGAAGACTCAGCATAATAAAGAGTGCCATCTCAGTTAAACTCAATTTGTTTTTCTTTTTTTAAAAAAAACTCTTGTTTCTTGAAATTGCATGGAAATTGATACAATAAAGCAAGAACTTTGAAAAATTGAAACATTGTAACAAAGAAAGAATTAGGAAGATTCTGCCTTTGGATTAGTTGCTGATTCTGACATGAATTTGGCATTGGATTAGCGGAGACTTAAAAACTTGAGATGAAGAAAAGTTGACTGTTGGAAATAAACTTTAAGATACTATTTGGATTAAATTGCGAATCAGAAAGTTGTAAAATGGCAATTTCTCTTCTGGCATTAAAAATGGAACTCAGAAAAATGAAAGAAACACTACAAGAATGAGGTGAATCGCTGGGTTTTGCTTTAAAATTTATTGAAAATGCGACAGCAGAATATCAACAACAAAGACAAAAGGCAGAAGAGGAAGTGGAGCAAATCATAGAAGAGACTATCTTTAGTGATCATTGAGAACCAAGAACTCTTGAAAGAAAGAAGAAAAGAGCTGGAAATAAATACAGGATCTTTAAGAAATTAAATAAAAAGGGGAATATCTGAAAAATTAAAAAAAGGAAAAAAGCAGAAATTCAAAGGGTGAAAGGAAGCTATAAATAGAGAGAAGGATAAAAACTGGAGTGAAAGCACAAAGGAGGAAAGAAGGGACAAGAAAAAGAATTTGGAAACAAAGAAATATGGGAATTGTAAAAAAAAAGGGGGGAATCCTTAATTGGACACAGAGATAATGGGTGATTATTATATAGAAAGGGGATTCTGCAAGGTATTGAGGGGTAATATAAATAAATTTATAGTTACAAAATAGGGACATATAAACTGACAAGATGGAAAAACAGAATTATTATTTTTTGGATAATAGAATCTAATGCTCTTCCTCTTTATGCAGAGAGATAATTGTAACAAATAATGGAATAAGTATATTAGATATATTGAAATATTTTTAAGATTGGAATATTGGCTTTTTTGATTTAAATATGAATGGAATAATTAATGGAATATGTGTATTAAATATATGGAAACAAATGAAATGATATAGGAGATACAGATACAGATAATCAGAGTTGGAAGGGACCCTGTAGGTCATCTAGTCCAACCCCCCGCCCAAGCGGGAGACCCTACACCATTTCTGACAAATGGCAGTCCAATCTCTTCTTGAAAATCTCAACTGATAGAGGAGAGCTGAAATGGAATTAACTTTAGGTCTTAGGATAGTTTTACTGTTTGAATGAGTAGATTAATATGTCCTTTTTTGTGGAGGGGAGGGGGGATTTAATGAAATTTAAAAGGAGAAAAATCATGCAGAATCTGATTTATATATACTATGTAGTTTTAAAGGGATTATTAAGTTTAATGTTTTAGGTAATAATGTTAAATGTTTTAATGAGATTTAAAAGCGGTGAAAATAAATGGATTTATAACTTAGAGGTGGCAGACTTATATTGAGATTTCAGGGAGGAAACCAATTTATAGAAGAACTGCCTTTTTTTAATTAGAATTTAAGATGAAATATACAAATGTGACAGTTAAAAGTACTAAAGCATAATGATTATGAAATTATCATAAGTGAATTAAATATATGAGATAAATATTTGGAATAATACAATAAAATAGAAAATGTATAAAAGCACTGTTAAGGTAAGGAATTGGATATAAAAATTGAATATGTAACCATGGTCATATTTGTATGTATATGTGAAACCTGTAATCATGCTGTTCCCTAAAAAGAGATGTTAAAATATGGAAAACTGAATAAAACTTGATTGATTTTACTTTGGGAATGCATTACATTTATCTACATTGTTCCCTATGGGAAAAATTGTTTGATACTCATCTTTTTTGATACTCAACATGCATCGTGGATCCAATTAATGATAAGTACTGAGATACCAGTATATTTTCTGTTAGGAAATTAGGTAGGAAATAAACATATATAAACATATATATATATAAACATATATTTTGTAAAAGAAGAGTAGTTTTTAATCCTTAGACAATAAATGAATGTAGTGGTACTGGAAGCTTAATCAAAACTAAAATTACATTACAATAATCTGCAGAACTATGTAACAGAAACGTGTATATCAGGGTTTTTTGCACAGAAGGATATAGGAGGAACCAACAAAGGCAGAGAAAGCAAGTTTTATAACTGTAACTAAAATATTGAAAAATTAAAATATATGTTTTTAAATTTAATATTTGTATCAAGCACTATCATGTTAAATATTATTGATATTGGGCTGAAATTTCTCTAGATCAATAGCTAACAGCCTTTTCTTATTATCTTTCTACACATGTTTACTTCCTACAGATGTTCACATCATTTCCAGATAATCTTCTATGGTTTATCTATGTTATACAATTTTTGTTTACTTTTCTTGAGCTACATGGATATGGTCTGTTTAATCATAATTTCTTGAATAAACTACATTTGACTTATTGTTATAAGTCAAATATAACAATAAATATAATGAAATAAATATATCCAGCTTTATAATAAATATAATGAAACAGTTTACAAGCTACAATAGTTGGACTGTCATAAAACATATGGCAGAGACATCATTCACACTGTTGCTTCATGAATGGGTCAATCAAACTGCGTACATTGATTGCCAAAAGTATGTATTATTATGTATGTAAAAGTATGTATATTATGGATTAAGTGTCCATATCAGCTGCATTGAAGGTATCTTTGTTCCAAAATAACAAAACAGAGGGAAAAAAACACAGGGAAAATGAATGTAGTGGTACTGGAAGCTTAATCAAAACTAAAATTACATTACAATAAAAAAAGGAAAAAAGCAGAAATTCAAAGGGTGAAAGGAAGCTATAAATAGAGAGAAGGATAAAAACTGGAGTGAAAGCACAAAGGAGGAAAGAAGGGAAAAAAGATAAACTTTGCTTCAAAGGGAAAAAAACACAGAAAGAAAAAGAAATGCACTTTACAGAAAAAATTACATGATGACTTTTATTGAAATCATTACAAAAAAAGTTGTGCAGTACTTTCAGTTTTTTTTTTTTTGTCACCACAAAAGAATAGAAAGAAGCAGGTCCCATCACTGTCTACACCCAAGAAGCTTAAAGATAGTAAGGAATAATTGGATACTTAAAGGATTTAATAGCTTGCAGGTAAAAAGGGGAAAAAAATTCACATTGGACATTAGTAAAAAAAAGTTCTTGATCTTAAGGTCAGTCGAGTAATAGAATAATTTAACTAAGGAAGTAAATGAGATCATTGTGCACTGAGGCAATAAAGTAAAAATTAGAAATAAAAGTCAGAAACTATAAGTACCAGAAGATAGTCTTTAGGAAACAATCTTACAATAGCAAAATATCTGTTAAAAAGTCTGGTATTTTAAACTTCTATAATTGTTAAGAAACTAGGCAGGCAGATTTAACTAGATGAATCACATACATCTGTATGTTAAAGCTTGTAATTCGTAATTTTTTAAAAGAACCATAGGCATAGCAAAGAAAACATTGTGTCTTTTCGAGAATAGTAAAAATTAACTGGGAGTTCTCATCCTTTCCCCATATTGACCATTACTATTCAGTGCCAGACACAAATTAAATATTCTATAATGGTTATGCTCTTAATAAGCAGATGTAATACATACCAATCAAAGACCTGTAGCAATAATAAAATGTACTTTCTGTATTGTCAAGTTTCAGTTCTGGGGAATTACAAGGATTTATTGTATAGAAGGGGGAAATGCTGTTTGTTAATAACATCACATATCTAAAATATGCAAAAAGGTTCCCTCCCATTTTGGTTAAGATGCAACTACCATTCATCTCCTATATTTTAATTCAAATAAAATAATAATATAAGGAGTCTTGCTCTGCAATCTTCCTTGCACTTGAGATATAAAATAGAGAAAATGCAATTATTATGTGCACATTTGGAAAGCTATTTTATAATGGGAAAAACAATACATTGTTCTTTTTAAAAAGTATCCTATCTGAGTAGCAATAACTCTCCAAAATAGT
Source organism: Pseudonaja textilis (assembly GCF_900518735.1). The sequence goes on along the minus strand of NW_020769320.1, from coordinate 20,010,138 downwards.
AATATTTAGAAAATTAATTAAATTGTCACAAAATCATATTTTAACTAGGCATAATTCCAGAATATATCACAAGAAATATCATAATATACTAAGCTAAGTTCTAATGGCAGTGATAATAAATTTTGCCAACATTAGAAGAAAAACATAATTGCAAAAACATCTAATTGAGAACTTAAAATTGAAGAATATGAAGTGATTGCAAGATTAACAGCATATACTCCTAACAGAAATTTTACCAAATTCAAGCAAGAATTTACAATATGTTAGGGATCAAGTTAAATGTAAATAATTCAAAAGCATAGTTTCCAAGGAAGCTTAAACATTTATCAATTCTGAAAATTGTTCAAGATATAAAGAACAGTGAAGTTACAAGTCAAGCGCTTACCATATTTTTCAGACGATAAGATGCTCCAGACTGTTCACAGCCGCTGTGGCCCATTTGCCATGGCTTGTTTGCCGCTGTGGCCCATTTGTCATGGCCCATTCACTGCAGCCTGTTCATCATGGCCCATTTGCCAGCGAAGGGGCAGAAGCAGCAGTGATAGGCAGCTGATCAGCGCTCTACCAAGCCCTCCTCCCGCACCTCAATATTCACTCTATAAAACACAGAAAGATTTCCACCCACTTTTTCAGGGGAGGAAAAGTGCTATCTTATAGTCCGAAAAATATGGTATTTATTTTTTTGAAAATGGAGATCTTAGTATTAAATATTAAACTTAACATAGGAATCTTCATTATGCAGAATAGCTTAATGCAATTATATATACAATTTAAGAAACCTTATGTTTATTAACATTAATATTTTAGAAACCATAGTTAATACTGATACTTTTTCTTATGTTTAAAGTTTTAAGTTAGTTAAGTCATCATACTATTAATAATCTTTAGTTAATACTTCATAAATACCATTGCACTGTAATGTATTAGTGATAGCAATAGCACCTAGGCTTATATACTACTTCACAGTCTTTTACAGCCCTCTCTAAGTGTTTTATAGAGTCAGCTTATTGCCCTCAACAATCTGGGGCCTCATTTTGTCCACCTCAGAAGGATGGAAGGCTGAGTTAACCTTGAGCTGATGAGAATCGAACTGCAAATTGCTAGCAGCTGGCAGTCAGTAAAATTAACCTGCAATACTACATTCTAACCACTGTGCCATCAAGACTCTTATTTGCATTAATTGTATTCATTGCATCTCAATAACATTAAAACAAAAAAGCCTCTATCTTTTGCTAAACCTAATTCATGCCTGACATGTTTAAAGTGACAAAAATTCATAAGAACAACCACATCTCTCCAACTATTTTCTGAAAGAGTTAGATTCTTCTCATCATACCTTCAGATGTGCTTTGCAGCAGGTGTGAAAGAAACAGAGAGCACTTAATACCTGAGGCTCTTGTTATCAATAGCATATTCATGTGACGGCTGCCACTTACTATACAATCATTGTATCAAATATAATTAGTGTTATCCTTTAAAACAAAACAAATTAAAGCATCCAGTGTGGCCGTTTTCTGCCCTGATGGATCCATAACATCAGAGTCATCAGTAGCCTTTGGCAATAAGGCATAGTTTCACTCTGAAACAAGGCAATTATGGAATAATGAAGAAATTCAACTTTTGTGACTGCTGATGTATGAATTGGCAAGATCATCAACAAACACAATGGATTTGGGGCACATTGTAATTAATAATTGATAAACTACTTGTCACCTGTCTCACATGTAACCTACATCTGCATAAACACCTATTTTCTGTCTTCCCTTCCTTCCCCCATACAATTTAAACATCACTCCAGTAACTCCACTACATATTTTACATTTCAGTTCTCTAGAAGAGTTTTTGTTTTGCAAATGTATTAGAGCAGGGGTATCATAGTGGATTTCACAGTTTTCATAGTGCAATAACATGTTTTGTAGCATTTATCTCCACAAGACTTCTTTCCAATCTCCAGTACACCTAGAGAACCACTGGCAAGGCATAGAATGATTGTCCATTCTGATGATATTCCTCACCCATCACATCTGAGCTCTGATAATGAGGGACTCAAGGCGGTGGATTTCATGTCATCCAAGACCTCTAAGTTGCAGACAAGGTCTTACCAACAAATGCCAAGGATAGAGCAGAGAGCATCCATGTAAAATTTCTCCAGATATTTGATGTGTCATCGATACTTGGTCCAGAACTCACAGTCATATCTGAAAGTCTGTTGACTTGCAGTTTGCTCCATCAGTGCAATCTAGTCCACAGCTGCTCCTTGCTGATTTGATCCTGGAGTCAATTTCTTTTTCCAAAGACCCATCATTCAAGTTGATGCTTCCCAAGAATTTTAAGCTGTTTATATTTGACATCTGGGTGTTATGAGGAGTGATTTTTGGTTCTATGGAATTGGAATTTGGCATGGGCTGACCAAGGACATAAGTCTTGTTCAGACTGATAATCAGACCAAAGAGCATAGCGGCTGTGATGAGACCTTGTTCAGTATAAATTGTAAATCCCTGTGTTTTTGTACCAGGCGTGCACACTCATCGGCAAGGATTTCTTGAACAATTGTAAGGAGTCACTTCATCTGTCTATTCAAAGTCAAAGAGAGAGCCTCCAATTGTATATTTTGTACACTCCCTCATGATAATATGCAAACGAAGAATAGACTGAATGGATTGTGGGTAGCACAAAATCACTCCATTGGAAATGGCAAACGAAGCTGACATATCACCACTGTAAGGATCTGTCCTGCTAACTCTATCGTGGAGTAGATGAATCAACTTCACAAATTTCCTCAGACTTCCATGATATCTTGGGATAGTCCAAGTACAAATGGAGAGAGAGAGAGAGAGAGAGAGAGGGAGGGAGGGAGGGAGAGAGAGAGAGAGAGAGAGAGAGAGAGAGCTATAGAAAGTTTCATAAACGCTGAGGTTTAAATGAATAGTAATTTATTTTTTATTTTTTTAACTTTTATTGAAATTTTGAAACATTATAATACAAATAAATTTAAAATAGCTTTTTACAAATCTCAATAATCTTTAACAGTATCTTTGTTACATAAATACATTTTCATGCATTTCTAGTTATTCATATACATATCTATGTCTTCTTCTAATCTGTACATTTCTTATTCCTATTGTCCATCCATTGGTACCAATTTTCCCAAACTGGGTAATAAAATGAACAGTAATTTAACTGGATTGGGAGAAGTAACTATGACAGATAATGTCTAATTTTACCTTATTTTTTTCAATTGAGTTTTTGAAAATAATTATTTCAAGTCATTAATTAAAACACATTTTCTGGGAGTTATTTTAGAAATGGTGAGTAAATTGGACATAGAGCCAGATTTCCTATGAACAGCACACTAGGAAACAACATTTTAATAGAAACTTTTTTACTGTTGCCAGCAGCAAGCAACTATTTTAGGATATTGCATAAATTTCAGAGTGGAGGACGTTTTTCTGGGTCCTCATAAACAGCCACCATGGGGGGTGCCTGTTTAAAAATTAGAGTGTTTCATTTGTTTCACTGAAGAAGAAAAAATGATAGAAAGATCAGTCGCTAAACATAAAAAATTGCTTTCAGTAGCCTTCAAGAATCCTGACTATGACCCAACGAACCTCAGGCCAAAGTGAAGTTGATGCTGTAGGTTGCCATTTTATTTTAAGCACACAAACTTTGAGTTAGAAATGGTTTCTTTTTCTCTCTGAATAAAACAAGCATTTTCTCATGATGTCTAAAAATAATGGGAATCTGATTGTTGAAGAAGCATAATAATGGCTATATTAATTTTATGTATGCTTATTTTCATTAATTTTTCACAGTGATTAGGGAACAAGGCCAAGATAATCCTTAAACAGGATTTGCATATTTTAACACATATAAAGATACTTCCTTAGAAAAAAGGAAGACCTTTCCACAATTGTTTCTTATTAAAGTTGCATACCACTAGCACCATATTTTATTAGTGTCAGGCTGAGAAATTTTCTTATTTTTTTCCGGAACATTTCTTACTAAATTTGGTGAAAGAGAAATTATTATAGACAATCTTTCAAAGTACAAAATAATTTTGTATAAATTATCACGGGTGTGTATTTTTATATTTATTTGCAGACTAGATGGTCAAGGAATGTGAATGAAGAAGTTTATTCTACCTTTCATTAAGAGGTGGCTTTCAGCAGGTTCCAACAAGTTCTGGAGAACCAGTAGCAGAAATTTTGAGTTGTTTGAAGAACCAGCAAATACCACCTCTGACTGGAAATTTTACAGTGTCTTTCCCCTGCCATGCCAACCAAGCCATGCCCACAGAACTGGTAGTAAAAAAATTTTGAATCCCACCACTGCTTTCATTGTGCAACAATGTCTCATGATCTGCTGACTCCATAGTAGGGGTGGAATTCAAATTTTTAACAACCAGTTCTGTGGGCGTGGCTTAGTTGGTGGGCGTGGCTTAGTGGTCATGTGACTGGGTGGACATGGCTTGGTGGTCATGTTATTGGCTGGGGGTGGCCAACTAAATTTCACTCACATCGAGGCATGCATATCCTCGCCTGGCTTGTCATGATTGTGGGGATGCTGCAACAGTCGTAAGTGTGAAAAAGGGTCATAAGTCACTTTTTTCAGTGCCATTGTAACTTTGAATGGTCACTCCACACAAACAAAGTACCAGCAAAGGAGGGAAAAAAAACTCCAGAGGCGTTCTTGAGACAGAAAGTCTAGTCCTGCCAAGAATGTAATAAGGGTTAATGGAGAGGCAGTTTCTGTAAGCAACACCAGAATGTTTCCTTCCTGCCTTCCTTACAGGATTAGGGCAGTAATTTCTTCTAACAATCGGTTCTCCAAACTGCTTAGAATGTTAACAACCGGTTCTAGCGAATAGGTGCAAACTGGTAGAATTCCACTCCTGCTTCCCACATTTTCATCAACTGAAGACATCATGAGAAAACTCTTTCTATGGAGCTTTTCCATGAATTGTATTAGACTGATTGAAGATTAGATTAGATTATTAGTGTGCCACATATCTAGAAATTATTCTATTATTCTTGCTACTTGGTAAGTTCAGAGGTTAAATTTGTCTTGAAAAATATATTTTCTTGAAACAGTAGGGTTTTTTATGTTTGTTTTTCACTCCAGTTGGTTGATAACCTTCTATTGTATATTAGAAGCAACACTCTATTGTAGAAGGAATAGTATTTTGAAAATTGAGGTAGCTGGTTATATGATTTCCAAGGAAGCTGTGAGTCTAGTTTGAATAATATAGTTGTTTAAGAAAAAGAAAAAAAAATCAGTTACTAATAAGCCCTATTATTTTTTACTAAAAAACCTGAGCATACTAAGTTAGTAAAAAGAGCCAGTTTGGTGTAGTGATTAAGGCATCTAGTTAGAAATTGAGAGACTAAGAATTCTAGTCCTGCCTTAGGTGCAAAGCCAGCTGAGTGACCTTAAGCCAATCACTTTCTCTCAACTCTAGAGCAAAGGCAATGGCAAACTGCAGGGATTTGTTCAGGTGGTTGGTCTTCAAGAATTGGGCATAAATGAATGAAAGAAAAAAAAAATCAGTAGTGAGAAGCCCTTGTTTCCACATCAGAATTTTCTCTGCCATCTCGATCAAGACTTTGATATGAACGGCAAGGTTGAAAACTCATATTTGCTAGAAAGGGAATCAAATTGTTTCTAAGATCATAGACAATATATACCAGTAATAACGGTTAAGGTTATCTGTTCTAATCATATTCAACTGTCTTTTTTTCTGGATTTACATCATTCTTTTGCTGTTTTTGTGTGCTTACTGTTTGTATGTTGTATCCTGCCCAGAATACTTTATGAAATTGAGCACCTACTAATTTAATTGAACCCACGACATACTGCCTCCTGATGGTCGAGACAACTGGGATGAGGACAAAGTAGAGACATAATGGGGCAACACTGAGGAAAGGTAGAAGGGACTGCCTCAGATTCTAAACTCAGTTTTACAACAAATCTCTTAGGGCCTTCCAGGTACTGTGTGTAATAAAATTGGTGATTAAACTTCTAATTTCAGTGGCATCATTTTTGGAAGATTTTCTGCCCAAAGATAAAGAATAAAGCAATCTATTAAATCTCCTTCCTTCCTTCCTTCCTTCCTTCCTTCCTTCCTTCCTTCCTTCCTTCCTTCCT
>NW_020769320.1:19970353-20003984 GCF_900518735.1 Pseudonaja textilis | reverse complement strand
CCTTCCTTCCTTCCTTCCTTCCTTCCTTCCTTCCTTCCTTCCTTCCTCACATTTTTGTATTGCCCATCTCCCACAAAGAGGGATTCTCTTCAAACTGTCCTCTATCAACTACCCACTTATCACACTCGGAGATTTAAAAAAAAAAGATTCAGCTGTGAAAATATTGTCGTCTATGCACTAAACAGTACAGCACTTGCTTGTTCCAAAGGAAATTAATTTCTCTTGATTTCGCTAATTTCATTTAAGTCATCGACTTTATTTATCTTTTTGCAACTTCACTTAAGCAACCTTCTACATGAAAACTGGCATGTACTTTTTGTGCACTTTTCCTCAAATATAAATCTTGTTATATGTGCTTTGTATACAACATACTTTTTCTTTCAATGATTTCCCATATTACACTTTTTGTGGACAGATTTTTTTCGAAGACCCCATGGCTGAATTCTGAAAAATGCAAATGTTAATTTATATTTATTGATTTAAAATATTTATATGACTGCCCACTTAAAAACAGAAATCTGTGTCACATATTAATGCATTTCAGTTCCCTATATTAGTTTTTTAAAATGAAGATTTTACTGTTCTATGACTGTGAACACACTGAATTTCTTTCATATTTTTTGTGCTCAAATGCATTTCCCGTTCCAATGTTTGACCACAATGTTGGCTCTTTTTAATGATAAATTTGTCTATCTATCTATTGTATAAAATAATGAAGAAAGAAACACAACAATCTACTCTTCATTTTAGCTGAAGAAGAATGTTTTAATTAGTTTTTTATGTTTTATTGATGTCTACATCATTATTTTTATTACTTCAAGTATATATTTTTACCTTTGCTGTTCTATTTGCTTAAGTACAAATAATTCAGAAAGGTTGGGATTTCTAGCCATCACATGAATTTAAAATACATTAAAATCAGTTTTATAGTCAAATCTATTACATTTACTGCTTCATACCTATAACAGTGTCTTGCCAATTTCTCAAGGTAAAATGACACTAAATTAAATCCTCTCTAAAAAGAGCCGGTGGTTAGAGCTACCTCATTTAAACTCAGATCTGAAAAGAAGTTGCATGAAAACAATTACATTTAAAATATATTTAATTTTACTAAAGCTGTAAAGCAATAGAACTGGAGGAAGAATTTGCCAGCAGAAACAAACATTTTAAGATGCAAGCTTATTTAAATTTCCAAAAGGAACTTAGACAGCCAGACATATTTTACACATTACAATATCCTTTGAAGTATTGGCAGTTCCTGCTTCAACTACATGAGAAGTCTCTTGAATTATAGCTTTCCCAAATGCCCACAAATTACTCTCTTGTTATACTTCCATTTTTAAGCATTAAAGAATCACAGCGTATCTATATCCAATTTATCTTCCAATAGTTAAGCTTTACAAGTTCATATCATTTCACTACAGTATTGTTTGGGGAAAGTTTAGCATCATATTAAGAAACCAAAGCACATTTTAAAAACTTGATTTTAATAGAATTTAACATTTAAGTTCTGTACTGCATATTTTTAAATTACGCTGCTAAATGTCGACAGGAAAAAGAGAAGGATTAGAAATTATTTCTGTGGATATGATATTTCTGATTCAGATTGGACTAACAGAAGCATACCCTAAAAATTACATCATAGAAGGGCAGCTGAACATTACATAATTTAACCATCATGACATCCATCCATTGACTAAATCAAGCATGTTCAATGTGCAATTTGAATTTATCCAATTATTATTACCACCATCATCAATATTATTTAAAAAAAAAACAGACATTTTCTACTTTTCATCGTCAGCTAGCTACTTTGACTACTTTGAATAGAGAAAATTAAATTTGCAGATGGCAGTTTGTCAAAGATCAATTTACCAGTTTTCTTGGGGCTGAGAAGAGGTCAGGAATGTAGTAGTGAGGCAGCGATATCACTCAATGCATAGGACTAAAAAAAGTGGTCCAGGTTTTTTTTTTTTCCCCAACCAATCAACATGCAGAGCAATTGCAGTTTGTAGCACCTAGCATAAGAAGTTCAGAGTGTGCAAAAATAAAATAGGTCCATGACCTCATCAAAAATGTTGATTTAATTACAAGCAGCAGACCATCTTAATGGCAAGGAAGCTTGCCCGGTCAAAATTTATTTGCATATTGGAAGCTAGATAAATTCCTATTGTGAGTCAGATGTTACCAGAACCTGAGGGCACTATTAGCATTGGGTGGTATGCATTTTGCTGATGAATAAATTTAGGCATCAGTTTAATGTTAGTAAAGACAACATTTTCAGCACATTTGGAAAGTATGAGAGGGTGAAAAGAAGTGAGGGGGGAAACATGGAATGAAAAACTTTTAATGCTTTGGGACACTTCCTGGAGTGAAGAAGTCACTTTTTTTCTTATTCAGCAAGATAATATGATAGCAAGTAGGAAAGGGGTTTATCTATTTATTTATTTTGTCCTCCCCACCGCATTTCCTTTCTTGTTTCCTTTTAGATATTTCTGTGGTAGCTTTATTCCTGTCAGCTGTCTTTCTCCATAAGGATCTTCTCATTTCTGAAGCATTCAAAGATGATTGCCATGTGTAGGGGTTGAGGGAAAAAAATAAGCAAGTATAGGCAAGTATTTTATTCCGGGATCCCAATTTATGGACCTTTGGAATTAATGTAAATTATGTTACTATTTTGTTCCTAATGCACAGGATGGAATTCTTTTAGCTAGAAATACCCTTTGCCTTTTTTGTCCTATCTTGTTTTTGTGAGTTGATTGATCTGTTTGGAGCTACCGTTGACTATGAACAGTTTTGTTTTTGACATGGATTTCCTTATGGCAGGAGTTGAGCATACTTTAAGAAATTAAAATTTAAAAAATATATTTAGGGCAAAAAGAGGAAAAAGGCAGAAATTTAGTAAGCTGAGAGAGAAAGCAATTTTTATTGCTAAAATTGTTTTAAATCCTCAATTCAAGAAAATTTCTAAAGTTTTCATTAACCTTTACTTTATCATACCACAAATATCCATTCAGTTCAAATCTTGGGTCATGTCTTTCTAACTCTAGAGTCTTCTATTTCTCAACTACATCAGCTCTTTCATCCAAACCAAACAGGATAATTACTTTGAATGACATACAACTCATATTTGTCATGCTAATACCCAAATATATTTTACTTTTCTCCCAATATTAATCTTTATTCTCACAATTTTTCATCTTATTTTATATCTCTATTCAATATTTCTAAAACTAAAATAAACAAGAGAGGTGTCTAAGGAGATTTAATAGATGGCTTTATCCTTTATATTGGGGGAAAAAAAATCTTCTAAAAATGATGCCATCCAGGCCAAGGTTCTTCCAAAGATGCTTCTTTAAAAGGCAGCTGGATTTCTTGGGGTTTGCTTTCCCTTGAAAATGTTTCACTTCTCATCCAAGAAGCTTCTGCAGTTGTGACTGAATAATGGGAAATAGAATAACATGAATGACACCAAGCATTCTTGTTCCTTCTTGTATCCCAGAAAGTTTTAACTATTTTTCTGTGCTTTCTGTGATGTATAAATCAATCTTTCCCACTTACTACTCTCTTCAAAGTTCATATTTTCCAAAACTTTGAATAGGAGGGAGAGTTCAAAATGTCAAAAGCCTTCTCTGTATCTAAGAAAAATATCAATGCACTTATTTTTTGTTATATTGCTCTAATGTCCAACATGATTCTAATCTTGTCCTTTAACTCAGTTTAAGGTAAAAATCTAGATTGACCCTCATGTATAAATTCCTTCAAATTATTTTTAATCTCTCAACCAAAACTCTGTTTTAGGAGAAGAAAAGGTGCATAAGAGCTAGAAAAAGCCTTTTAACCAACTATAAGTTGCTTACAATGATTTCGGTTGAGAGATTGAAAATAATTTGGAAGAATTTATACATGATGAAATGAAAAATGCATTACAAATCTTATTCTTACTAAAATCACAGAAATAGTTAACTGGTCAGATTATTTATTGACTTATCAAATTTTGATACCATACATCACATCTACAAGACTCTGGACAGTTTACAAGTAAAGTATTTGTTAAAAGTACCTGAATCAAGGAAAGAAATTGCTGAGACAAAGGACTTGGTATTTCATTGTTTTCAATGAATGTTTAATGTAAGATCATACCCTGTTTAAAATACTTACTAAAATTAACATAACTTTCTTATTATAATGTTGAGATAAAATCCTAATCAGGGTTACACCTAAAGCTTGTATAGAAATGTGCCATAACATACAGCTTTCACCTCCATTGATTTCAAGGACAACGTCATTATGGTAGGGTGAGGTTACTTCTAATTATGCATATTCTTGTGATTAATTCTATGCTTGAAACAGATAAATGGCATTTCTCTATTCATTCTGATGGCACCACACTGTTGAACATAGAAAAGGGTGAAAAATATATTTAAAATATATTTGAAAAGTAATCACCATGGACAGCAGTGGGAAGCATCAATTCCCACCGCTATATAATTTTTGAACACTACTCACCTAAAATATACTTGCAAACATAGGGAAATTTGTTTAGTTTGCCCCCTTTTTTTTTTTTACTTCTGCCAAAAAAATCTTCAAACCACGCTGCAAATTTTATTATCTCAGGAAATAAACAATCCTCTATTGGCTATAAACAGTGAGATAATAAAAAGAAAGGGGGATCAGCCCCCCCGATTCTATGAAAATTATTTTCCCTTCAGTTTAAAGGCCATAAAATTTGGTGGAGTATTTCACATTTGCTGACAGTGTTTTTTGTTTTTGTTTTAAATTTTGTCTTGTTTGAATTGTTACACAAGCTAACCATGAAGTTTTCTTAATGTTCCTTTGTGGGAATTATAGATCTCAAGCTTATTAATATTTTTAGGTGTACTGGTGGTGTGGGAACATTAACAATGATACTCCGCTGGCTAGCATGTGCTGACTTCTTTTTATATGAAAACAAAAGGGATTTCAGATATTTGTTTATCCTGTTTTTTTCTCTCTAAAATTATTGGAGTAGTATTGATGTTCAATAGGCTGCAGAAAAATGTCTCACCGCATAAGGTCCTTGTAGAAAATGCTTAAATGTTAAACTGTTCCACTGGTTCATTATTCTCAGTGTTAGGAAGTTTCTGCTTAATTCCAGATTGCTTGTCCCCTTGATTAGTTTCCATCCATTGTTTCTTGTCCTGCTCTCAGGTGTTTTAGAAAATAAGTTGACCCCTCTTCTTTCTGTCAGCCCCTCAAGTACTGGAATACTCCTATCATCTCATTCCTAGTCCTTCTTTTCTCAAGACTAGTCATACCCAAGAACCTTTCTCCACATGTTTTAGTCGCCAGGTCTTTAATTGTCTTGATTGCAAGATATCCTTGGATGTTCTGCCTTCCTCCATACTATTTGTAAAGTGAAGATTGTATTGCAAATGTGTCAGAATATTCATGAACTGGCAGAGACATGGTAACAGATCAGCCAATGGGAGCTGAATTGGAAACTGTAACTAGAAGTAGCCTGGGCGGGGCTCTGTATTAAGCTATCTGCTCTGAGCCTGAAGTTGCTGCTTCTGTTTTGTTTTACCATGTTGGAAGAATCTACTATTGGTATTGTAAAACTTTACTTCAAGTGTTATTATGTATATAAAGAAGTTAATGAATCCTGCTGAATCAGTCACCTGTGTGTGTGCTTTCCGGATTTGAAATTCTGCTGCAAAATCTAACAACATGAAAACTCCTATAGTGTGTTTTGTGAAGAGGAAAAGGAGATGGTACCCATCTCCACAACTACCCACCTCCACAACTACATTACTATCAGAATGATAGTGGAGCTGAAAGAGGGCTCCAAATTAAGCAAAGGGTAAAATGGAGATAGTTTTCAATTTTCATAGAGCCAATTTTGAGTTAATTATGATTGTTGGTGTAACATTTTAGTTGTTACTTTTTGAGATTGCTTAATAATTGCAATAATTACATTCATGAAAACATAAAATAATGTATTCAAATGCCAAGTAATTTAATCATGAAATAATCCCAACAATCAAGATACTATCCTAGAATAATGATAACAAAAAAACTTGTTTATATATCAAATATTTTCCATTATTTTACGAAGGAGGCCAATATATTATGACTGTTCCCCACTTTATTTTTTATTTTTTAAAAGGTTGCCTATGAACTGTCTAGCTATAAAGCTTATGAATAGAGTATATTTTGTCTGCTTATCAGTATTATTGCTTACTTTATAATTGACTGTGCTGTTTTCAGGTTCAGCAATATAGCACTAGACAGTGTCAGAGCAATAGTTAATTCAGCTGATCTCCATAGTAAAAAAAAAATCTATTCAAAATGGCCAAAATATTGTAAAGTTGTTTTTGTATGCATGAGAACTCAAACCATGGAAACAGACCCCCCCCCTCTCTCTCTAGCAATATCCTATATAATAATTCTCAATAACTGCAAAATGTGCCTTATTTAAAAATGCTGCAAAAATATTATACAATGGAGAATATTTACATTTTAGAGAATATTTTTGAAAGTGAAAATCAAGCAGAACAAAAAAGTAATTTTTTAAAAAAATCCATGTTTGTTGGCAGAGAAATCAGTAGCTGTGAATTGATGAAGCTTAATCCGTTGGATTTCCCACCACCACCAAAGCCATTATGCATACAGTCAATTATGAGGTATTTATTTTGTGGCATAGTTATTACTCTGCAACACAGCTTTTCATCAGGGAACAATTAAAGGAGGTGAGAAGCAAGCAAACCATTCTGGACTAGCCAGAAAGGCTTGACTTTTGCCAGTTTCCTGTTACGTTACAGTTTTCACCTTTTCAGTGTCCCCAAGAGTGGCTCATAAGATACAGCTGTAATGAAATTGCCAGTTATTGAAGTTTCATGCTTTTTTTGTCTTCATTTAAAATAAAAATAGCAGGGCTTCTGCAGAAAGCAGAGCCAGCAATCTATACAGCTATATTACTTCAGAATGGCTGGCAGAGTGTAGCTTGATTTTAAAAATGTTTGAATCTCATTAGAAAGCACAATGACACCCAAAGCTTCTTTAACAGGATTATGGATTATGCAAACAATTCATTCAGTAGTCTGAATCATATCCGAGTCGATCACATTTACAAATCAAATTGACTGTCAAAATCAATCTGATTCAATTTTCTTAATCAAATTAATGATTCAAAAATCAATCTGATTCAATTTTTTTAATCAAATTAATGATTCAAAAATCAAATTCATGATCTATCAATGATTACTACAATTGAATCACAACTAATTTTCATATTAATGGAAAGTTCCACGATTCAAAAATCTATGCAAACTTTTAAAATGGAAGAAATAAGGATTCCTAAATAATTATAAAGGAAGCTTCAGTTTATATCTAGCAGAGATTTGATATAAAACTTTGGAATTCTAAATCTGATGTTGAGTTACCTAGCAAATATGGTTGGTGGAAGTCGCTATTAATTTTTGTTGCCATATTTCTACTATAGGATGAATTATGTATCTGTGTAACAATAAAAATAGACTTTCTATGCAACATCCCTAATGATAGCTGCCTATTATGTTTGGTGCCAGTCTGAATATTGACATTCCCCCAGGGGAAAAGAGAGAGCCTTTGAAGGTAGGCTCAACAAGATTTTTGCTTCCCAAACTCCATGAAACAAGAAGAAAATCCTGCTTGCTGAGAAAAGACGTTACCTGAACCAGAGGTATGAGATTTAATTTGGAGCTCAGAATGCAGACTGTATAAAAATGCAGCTATTTTCCAAATTTTGTAGGAAATAATATGGATCCTGGACAAAGTTCAAAGCCGGACTATAGTTTTCCTAATGATTACCGTAACCGATATTCTGAAATATCAGCTGGGTTCCTATAATTGGGTTATAATTGGGTTCCTATAAAGTTGTTCCACTAATTTTTCTCCATATCTATCATTAAGTCTAGCTTCAAGGGGGAGCTTAACAAAGAGGATGAATGATAATACAAAAGGATGATCTAAAAAGACCCAGGAAAACAAGAAGGACGTGGATAATGAAACATATTAGACACAAACAAAGGGACTGATAGATAAAGGTGCCTATTCAGATTCACTTTGTTCTCCAGGGTTGGGCATTTTAATGGATCCAATTATTGCAATCCTATCTCTCAGTATGCAATAGGAAGTGGCTTTTCTCTCATGTGGTTAGTTATTTCCATGGGACTCAGATAAAGTTTTTACGTGTATGTTCCATCTGGGGAAAACCAAGGATTAATCTTCCCCAAACACACTATTGCCAACCAGTGTTGTTATAAAATGGAAACCAAAAATGTGATTTAAAACTAATGGTCATAACGTTGAACACCAGTTCAACGAGACTTAATTGACTTTGGTTTTTAACTGTCATGTATTATCACACTATGAAAATGACATATGATGTATCTTAAAACAAAGTACTGGATCTCGCCCAGAGTACAGCATGAAAATACAATTAATTATATTTTCTAGATTGATGAAGTAACATAACTTTTTTTTTTTACAATAATGGTATTTGAGGATATTTGTATTAAAAAAAAAGAGTCATTGTATGTTTCTTCCTCAAAGTAACAAGTTTTTTTAATGAAATGTTATCAAATAAGTTAAAAACATGATCTCACAGAAGTCACATAAATCAGAAGTATGTGGTAGAATTAATATATTGAGTGTAGGCAAATTGTCAAGAATTAGTGCAGAGATGGTCTTAGAAAAGGATTACTGGCAAAATGATTTTATATATTATCTGTTGGGCCAGATTTTGACAAAGAAATTCAATTAATATCCAATGATTTTTTTAAAAAAAAATGTCATTAATTTGACTTCATTTTTAGATAAATTTCTACATAGCTTTTCCATGAAATTATTTCTGGAAGACCTATTCCTATACTACACAATTTGCTATAATGGAGATTTGTGGACAATGCCTATGTCTGAGATAGAAAAACTCGAGTCATATTTTATCATTTTGCTTAAGAAAGAAATTAAAGAACTCCATTTAAAGATGATGAATAGCAAGACAGGAATAAAGACTAGTGACAGCAGAAGAATGAAAGGCAGAAAGACATTTCCTTCTTTGAAGAGATTACCAAGAAAATTGGCACAGAAATGCTACATGTGCCACTTTTGAATTGGTCATAATTTCTCCTCTATCCATCTAAGCTATTATTTCCCACATTCTCCTACCCGCTTCATCCAATTCTCTTTGCTTCAGGCTTCCCATGTCACCTCTCATGTTCTTCCAAAGGAGAAACTGCAGGAGTTCTATTTTTCAAAGGATCTGCCATCAGCTGAAGGCTGCAACAATTTTGCTTGTAATCTTTTCTTTCTAGAATTGTGTGAATTGTGTATAAATATATACACAGAAATGCTGGAGGCATACACAATGTAATTTTGAAATATGGAACAAGCATGTACCAAAATCCTGAGTTTCCTCTACTCTATATGTGGTTTAATTTAAAATTAAATTAAACACTAAATTTAAAACAAAAGCTAAACAACTAATCTTATGTTTGGAGTAGAATGAAACTATCATCAAATATTTAAAAAAGCTTTCTAAAGCTGTGTTTTCTTTTTCTTTCCTCTCTTTTAAGAATTTCCTTCTGCTTTATCTTCACAGGATCAACAACCCAAAGGGGGCTGGCCCAAAGACCCCTAGTTTCAGCTTTTATCTACCTTTGAGTTAGATCAGGCCCAGAAGAGGCACAGCTGGAATTCTAGCAAGGTAGAATAATAGAAACTTGAAAGCCTACATTTTTCTCTATCTTACCTCTTACTAAACAAATCCAAGCGTTCTTCTGAATATATTTTTCATGCTTCATTCATAGGCTATGTCATCTTTTCTTCATTCTCTACCCCGTCCTAAAATTCAGCTCCAGACATTCAAGGAGTTTCTACATCAGCAGGTAAACAATAACTGAGTCATTGCAGATCTATTCTCTCACTTTAACCACTATGTTATACTGTTGTCCTTTCCCACATATTCTAAAGAGCTTACCTTCCATGTTCAACTTCAAATGGAAAATAAATGTTCAATGCCAAATTAGATTTTCCCTTCCTTTTGGGGGTATCTGGGGTTTACCAACAGGTGAAGGAACCAGTTTCTCAGCATACTTTCTCAGAATGTCATCTGCAGTGTCTGGTTGACTGTAAACATTTTTTCCCCTGAACCCTCATGAAACAGACTTTTCTTCCCATCCTCAAAGGAGGAAAAATCATAGGGAACAACTTTATTAAAAAAGACATGCAGGGATGTATAATCAAATCCTTCTGCATCAATAATAAGTCAACACAGCATGTCCATGATCCTGCTTGGGAGCAGCTAGACTGATTGATATGATGAGAAAGTAATTTGCACTGTTTTCACCTTCCCCTGCTACTGCAGAAGTCTGGTAACATTACATAACCTTGGGTTTTAACTTAAATGAGCTGGATATTTTTCTAGTAGCAATGCCGTATTTTTCTGTGCTAAATTTATGGCTGAGGGATAATTGTCTGAACTAGTTGAAGTCTTTGTGGGATGTAGTATACCTAATCAAGAATGTATTCAGAACTTTTCAGCTTGCATTAGATATTTGTAAACTGTTTTGAAAAATTAGCATAGAACCTAAGATGACTAATCTTTAAAAGAGAGGGCCACATGTCACTGTTTTGTTGTTCTTCTATAGAGAAGCTTTAATCTTGCCTTGGAAATGTGGAACTTGTTTTAGTAAAAAAAAAAATTAAAACAGCAATGAAGCTGAGCTTCTTAGTTATATTTCCCAGTTAGCTTTCTTTATGATTTAATTTGGTAGACAGGTGGAAAGAAAGTTGCAGGACTAGACATCTACCCACAAGAACTGAATTAAATGCTTGGGTGATGGTAAGGAAGGGAGAATATATTTCAGAACAGTAGTTGGCTGTGCTTCATTTTGTTAAAGCTATGCCTGCCAGAGAGTGTATTTAGGTCAAAGGCTGGTGAGAAACCAGCTAAGCATATTTTAGTTTCATCTCTTTTTCCAAAGGCTTTCTAACTGGCTTACTTATAATCCAAGTTGGGCTACATTTTCATTCTAAAGGGCTGAATCATTTGCAGATTGTAAATCAAATGCTGCAGACGGATTGGAGATTGGGTATTTTGTTAAATATGTATGGAAACAAGTATGTATATACACATACACAACTTATCTTGAGATCTTGTTCTTTTCCCAAAATATTTTACATTACTTTTCTACTTATTTTTCTGAAAGTAAGTTATGTAGCTATAGAATATTAGCAAAATTGAAAATTAGTGAAAAGTTGTATTGAAGTCCCATTAAGCCAAGGACTATATTATTATTTGCTTTACTATTCATTTTTAGGAATGTTAACATGAACCTGAACATACAGTATTTGTGTTTTATAAAACCAGTTCATCGTTTCTACCTAATGTTTCTGGGGATTATAATAATTAGGAACTAGAATATAGCAGTGCTGTTATATATGTATATTATATCCATGACCTAATAACCTTGTAAACTATTTCATTTTCTTCAGAAAGCTCTTATGTGTCTCTTTGATTATGAAATCCATTTAATGTAGTAGAACTTAGTGTAAATAAATATGTGGTAAGCTAAAAGGTTGATTAACAACTGGGTTAGAATATGAACAAAACAATAGTAATATAAATAGAAAAACACAAAAGTCATGCTTGTCTTTATATTTTATTGCTTGTCTTTGTTGCCTGCTTAGGTTTTTTTTTTTTTTTGGATATACAGTATGTAAATGAAGATTTTTTAAAAAAATAATAAAATCATAGGAATAGCAGCTGTGTTCAAAGTGTTTGAAATAGTGGTTGCTGATTAAAGAAGGAGAAAAATTTACAATATTAGCCATGCAGTCCCAAAGGTGTTTTTTTTTTCCAAAAGGCAAGGATTTTATTTTCTCTCCTAGTTGTTCAAAGGTAAAATGTCAAGGAAAAACAAAGTCCAATTGCCTTTTGAAAAAACACCTTTGGAACAACTGTGACCTGGATGACTAAGAATCTCCATAGACGTTAGCCTTGAGGTTTTCAATAACCAAACTCAGCAGCATTGGATCCCACTGGTTAGAACATTAAGGCGCTATTCAGAGCAGAGTCTAATACTAGCATGTTTGAAAAGCCAAGCATCTTTAGAATAGAATAGAATAGAATAGAATCGTTATTATCACTTTAAATGTACACTAATCAGCATACATTAAAATGTAATTTCGTTGCATTCAGATCTCAAAGGATAACCATTATGCATATACCCACATATACCCACATATATGACACAGAGAAACATCACAAGTCTAATTCAAATGTATACATAGATACTTTGAAACCTCCTTCCAAAGGGGAGCAACAGAAACACACCGTGAAGTGGGTGTGTGGGGCCTATAACTATATTCTGAGTTCTTACCAGTGGTGGGATTCAAATGCTTTTACTACCGGTTCTGTGGGTGTGGCTTGGTGGGTGTGGCTTAGTAGACATGGATGGGTAGGGGAAGGATACTGCAAAATCTCCATTCTGTCACCACCCACTAACCTGCTTTTCAGCTCCGTTCTCCTGTGCAGGGCAACAAAAGGAGACCTGGCCAATCAGCTGGGACTCAACAGGCAGAGAATAGATGGGGCCGGGCCAGTCAAAGGTGGTATTTGCCGGTTCTCCAAACTACTCAAAATTCCTGCTACTGGCTCTGCAGAACTGGTCAGAACCAGTGGCGGGATTCAAATTTTTTTACTACCGGTTCTGGGGCATGGCTTGGTGGGTGTGACAGAGGAAAAATACTGTAAAATCTCCAATCAGAGGTGGTATTTGCTGGTTCTCCGAACTACTCAAAATTTCCGCTACTGGTTCTCCAGAACTGGTCAGAACCTGCTGAATGCCACCTCTGGTCAGAACTTGCTAAATACTACCTCTGATTCTAAGCACATATAGCACTTTTAAGCTTCCTATAATCTTCTCGGTTGTCCTTACCACTCTCTCCATAGACTTTCTATCTGCGGCACTGCTGCCACCAAACCAAACAGTGGTTGCAATTTGTTAAAACGCTCTCAATAGTGCCTTTATAAAAAGTGGCCAGAAGAAGAAAGGAGAGAGAGGTGCTCTCCTCATCCAATGCAGGAAACGCAAATGCTGGTTTCCACGCTTCACTAAACATAACGTATGAAGAGAGCAAGACAGATTGTTAGTTATCTGCACCCCAAGATACTTAATACTATTAACTACCTCCACAGCTGCAGTCTTGATACTTTTATATGTTATGTCTTTGCTAACAATGACAGAGAAGGCATCTGCCAGAAAATATGCTATTATTTTAAATGCACTGCTGCAAAGGAAAATGTCCCTAATCTGGAAGCTAAAAACATTTAAGTAAAGAGGCACATCTTTCACATTCAATCCAAAGTGTTTAATAAAAGTGCATAATCTGAGATGCCAGAAGAGTTTCAATGGGATTGACAACTTTCTACAATACTGCTCCTCTGCTTGCGGATTAATATTGTGCATGTTCGTCTTACTAAATCTTGAATTTATTTACAGTAACTAAAAACCAAAAAGTGAGAGAGATAAGCAAGACATAAATATATATTATAAATAATATATTTTAAAGGGATTTCTTCATGGTTCGCATATTTACAGTTGGTACAATGATTAAGAAGTTACTGTCTCATCAGCCACTTAGCCTACAAAGGCGTAAGTATGCAAAGTACAGTCTTGATTGACAGTGTTTCATTCATTCATTCATTCATTCATTCATTCATTCATTCATTCACTCATTCACTCACTCACTCATTTATTCATTCTGTCAGATCTGCCATTGTAAATGCTTCAGCCTGCTTTGCTGGCATACTGCCATAAAACGCAGAAAGGGGAAGAAAGAGAATGTGGGGTAGGGATGACAGAATGACAGGAACCAGAGGTGGCAATCTGAAATAGACCAACACATCCAAGTCGGTGGTGGGATTCAAAGATTTTTTACCACCAGTTTGGTGTGTGTGTCTTGGTGGGCATGCACATGCTCCAAATGCGCACTTGGTGCAGGTGCAGAGGTGTTCCAACTGATGTCCTGCAAGCCTGCACTCTCCCTGTCACTTCAGCAGCTGCCGTGCGGGACAGGTGGTATTTATCAGTTGCGCTTCAAAAGCAGGGAATAAAAGTGAGTATGGGGGCCTGGGGGGGCAGGTGGGCCCAACAGCAGAGCGGTGGAGAAAACCAGTACAGTCCCCGCTGCTCATCAGCAGAACCGGGCTGAACGAGTAGAATACCGCCACTGATCTCAGGACATGAGTATGAGAATGCAAAACTACACCAAAGAGGCGCCAAACAGCAGTTTCCAAAATACCAAATGAAAATATTATTGGATACTGGTGAACTGGCCAAGCGGGGAAAGCCCAGAAAAGTGGTGAAAGGCAGGTTTTCAGTGGGAATATTCAGATCCAGCTTTGCTTATGTTATTACCGGTTTTATTAAAAGTATACCTTTTGCTACAAATGGAGTTGAGGGGTCTTGTTTCTCCTAAATGCTCAAGCTGGGACAAGCCTGGCACAGTCATTCGTTGAATTATACGGCCTCCCATCTCAAATTCATTATTCTGGATGGCTAAAATATTAACAGAAAATAGAAAAACAGAAAAACTAACAGAACAGAACAGAACACGCAGCCTGGGTAAATGCAGATGAATCAATCACAAAGGAGCATAACTAATGTACAGGCTCAGTCCCACCTGATTCTAGACTTGGTAAACCATGGTGGGATTCAAATTTTTTCACTACCGGTTCTGTGGGTGTGGCAGGGGAAGGATACTGTAAAATCTCCAGTCAGAGGTGGTATTTGCCGGTTCTCCGAACTACTCCAAATTTCTGCTACCGGTTCTCCAGAACTGGTCAAAACCTGCTGAATACCACCTTTATTGGTAACCTAGAAGTAACAAGACAGCTATTCTAGAACAGCGAGCCCTTTGGAAAAGTAAGTGAATAAGCAACACATAAGATCTAATTAAGCTTAGGAAAACTTAAATAGTGAAATAGTTCAAATAACACTCAGCCAAATTTCCCAAAGATTTCCTTTATCAATATCGTTCCTATTAGAGATGTCTTTTCACAGTTACCAGAGAGCCAGATACCAGCAGAGACCTCCTGGTGAGTTTAAACTAAAAGTGTGATGTGTTAGTCAAAAACCTGACATATGGTTTCACAGTGGGTGCCCCATAATGCATACTGAACATAATGAAAGATTTGCTGCTAGCACTTTGATTCTGCTGCCCTAAAGGGGATAAGAAAGCTGGGAATCAGAGAATGCAGTGAATCAGCACACACGGTTTTTAATAGTCCTGTGTCAAAGATTTATTCTTCAATATTGTGATCATTCTCATTGAATTTATATTTGTTTTTCTAAAGGAAGGGAATATTTTGATGAAATTTTAATAGCTGTACCTTAGTGACAATGTAGCCAAGGGAACTGTTTAAAAATCTAGGTTTTTCTTTTTAGCATCCTGTTGCCTCCCAAGTTTCCGAACACTTAATGTTGAACAGTATGAGAACAGTTTATATTAAGAAGTCAGACTAGCTGGCAAACAGCAGTGATGAAAAAAGTAGCAGAGATACTTCATCCTGGAAAAATAAAATCTAAAGCACTTTTACATGAGTTAGGAAACTAGAAGTTTTCCTTTTTAAAGCTTGGTAACCAGAGCTTTATTTTGTAAAATGTAGTTTTCGTGTTTGATTCTTAGAAATAATTCTGCCTTCCTTTACCTCAGTCTTCATTTAATCGTTTTATACTCCTGATATTTACTCGCAGGAGTATGCCTGATGGTTCTATAACTTTTAGACTATATTGCTGTGCAGGACTTTGGAATTTAGCGTCCTTCTGTAATTCCTTAAAACCACAGTTTTGGTAACAATTGGTGTTTGTAAATGGCTTCTCTGTGTCATTGAGAATAGATGGCTGTTTTAAGGAATTGCTATTATATCCACACTCCTGTGCTTGTTTGGGTATTTTTTGCCAGTCCAAAATTCTATATGGTGCCAGAGACTATTTGATATATACCGTAAGAATTTATTTTCTGCTAATTAAATGTCTTGGGTATTAGAACTCTACATGGTTTTAAAAGTATGAAATTAATTTTCATAAATATTATTTACTGAATGTGCCATTCACTTTTTCCTTGTTATTTATAAAATCTTGTGTCGAGAACTTTCACAAATATTATTGAAATAATTTTTTTCATCCTGTCCCCGTTTCCCCAGCCTTCTCTTGATATTTGTTATATTTCTTTATGATAAAAGAGGAATCGCCAAAGAAGGTGGATGAATTTATTTGGGTCACATTTAAAATTAACTCAGCTAAGCCATGCTTTGTGAATCACAGTAATATATAAATCAAAAGACAAATTCTCTTTTAATGGTTTAAATATACTTAATTCAGTTCTTTCAGTAAAATAATGCATACTAAGATGCATACAAAAAGGAATAATATGTACAAAAAATCTGCTGTTTAGGAAATAGTATTTTAAAACCATGTATCAGGAGAGTGTTTGCAAAAAGTGAGCATACAGGGAAAATTGCAGGAAGTAATATACACATCTTTGTGTGCATGTAAATAGCTATGAAATATTGTATACAGGGTTTTTTTTTAAGGTAAGTTGATATAAAAACAGATGGAACATACAAATATGCTGGATAAAATGTGAATCCTATCAAAAGCAAGATAGATTATTTTTTCCCCAACTTGCACATCTATTGAAAAAACATTTAGGTAAAATTAGCTCATTACTCCTGGCACTATTTTTAATCCAAAGAAGTACAGGATTGATTTAAAAGCACACACAATATCCTGTAAAGCCAGGAAATTTTATTAACTTACATATTTAAATTCTAGATCAACAAATTTCAGTAAGATATATCATTCATGTTTAATAAGCAAGTCAACCTACATTGGCAAAACCATTTGGAATTATTCAGTTTGAGATAAATGGATTTTGCTGGCAGAAAGTTCAATGAAGCCAATTACAAATACTATTTAGGTAGACGAGAAAGGAATAGATAGGAGGAAGAGGAGGAGGAGGAAAAAATATCTGGCATTTTCCTTATTATAAAAAACTTATACATTAAATAAAAATATCATCAGAAAATGTTTAGTAACTCAAAATGCTGGAAAAATTGGAAAAGCTGGGAGAATGAAAGAAACATACTATGAAAGGTTCCTGTTATTAAAGAAGGGCAGATTTAGCCACAAACCCCTCTTAAGGTAAAAATCCTAAGGAAATCTCCAAAGCAAATGTAAATAGCTGAAGAATAAATAGATGGATAATTAATTCACTTTGAATGAATGAATTAATTCACATTATGAATTAGTTCTATTCCATTTTAAGGCAATCTAAATAATTTCATAAGCTTCTCTTGGTATTTCTCTCTCTTATTCCCCCCCCTTTTTTAATTGATGCAATTCTTTCAGAGTTAAAAGAACCCCTTAGTGCAGGGGTGTCAAACAGCATCGTCATGTGATGTATTGCAACTTTTTCCCCCTTCACTAAAACTGGGCATGGCCAACGCATGACGCATCCAGTCCTCAAACTGCAAATTTGACACCCCTTCCTTAGTGTAACCTAAATCTTGTGGTCTAAAAATTTAATAATATTTTTTTTTCTTGAGGGAGGCAGGGGGGGGTTTTATGTAGTTTAGGAAGAAAGGTCAGGCAATAACTTTATACAATCAGGTGCACCTATTACAGCTTTAGGTGAAAAACAGTTGGCACAGTACCAATGTAATGCCCATTGCAATGAAACAGTAAACACGTCTCAGTTACTGAGAATAAGTTTTGTACACTGAAGGCCCCACTCTCAAATTCAGACATATCCAGGTTACATTACATTCAGTCCTGCTATCTAAATGAGTAAAACATAAGAAAGCTTAATACAGCTAAAGGGGACAAACTGTAACTTCAAAAAAAGAGATATATTTATAATTGTACTTGTAACTGTTCTTAAGAAGCTAGGAAGTAACTTAGTTTCTATTTTTATTTTATTTTCACACCCCCTTTCTTGCACTTTTAGCTTTTCTTTAATTTCTCTCTTCTCTTTCTTCTTACTTTTTATTAGCTTGCATTACTTTTAAATCTTCTGTTTAAAACTTTTAATAAAATAAAATGTATAATTACTACGTTGTCAACTTGCAGGCATATTTGAGGGGCACTTATGTGGATCCTAGAGAGTTTTCAGGCCAGCCTTGTCACAGATAATTCTTTTTCTTTGTGAAAGCTGCCTGTGAGAATGAATTTATTATTTCTGTAAAGTGTTGAGTATCCTTTTTAAAAATCAGACTCATTATAATTCTTCCACTTATCCTCAGAATTTTCTTATTATATTGCTTTTTTTTCAGTATATAATCAAGACTACTGTAAGAAATATATGTGCTTTTTGTCAAATGTATTTTCCTAGAATTCTTCAGGTATTTTTATTATGGCGTATCTGAGGCGGGAAACAGGATAGAGTTCAGAATAGATCAGCTAAAGCTTCCTTTCTTGCTCTTTAATCGAAATATCATGAGTCCATTTCTGAACTCTGCAGGGCTTTGTAGATTTCTAGAATTAGGTTATCAGTAGCTCTGCAGGGCTTTGTAGATTTTTAGATTTCTAGAATTAGGTTATCAGTAAGAAGAGAAACTAATAAGTCAATTTAAAGTGAACCAAAAGCTTCTCTTCATCTGGAGCTTGGTGAAATGTGAATATTCTAATGACAGCTTTGAAAGAAGCATCGGAGTTAAGGGCTGTTATATGACAGCCTTTATTTTTCTCTGTCTGGCAATACTAAACATAGAGAAGAAATGCCATGAAATGTACAGTACGTTATTTGCATCCATATAGAACCATTGATGTTTTTCCCCCACTGATGTTAATGAAAGCACACCTCCCCGAGGTGGAATTCAGTAGGTTTGGATCAGTTCTGGAGAACTGGTAGCGGGAATTTTGAGTAGTTTGGAGAACTGGCAAATCCAGCCTTTGACTGGCCCCATCAACCCCATCAATTCTCCACCTCCCAAATCCCAGCTGATTGGCTGGGTCTTCTTTGGTTGACTTGTACAGGAGAACAGAGCTGGAAAGCAGGTTAGTGAGATAAGGAGGAAATGGGGATTTTGTAGTATCCTTCCCCTGCCATGCCCACCAAGTCATGCCCACCAAGCCACGCCCACAGAACTGGTAGTAAAAATTTTTGAATCTCACCACTGATACCTCCCTCCCAATCTCGCCCTAAGATTTATACAGAATTGTGGTATCGATAATTCTGTTACTGTTTCAGCTGTGGAAATTCATCTAAAATGCATATGTAAAGCCATCAAAAGAATTGTTTCATTGAATGATCAATCAGATAGATGCAGAGTTCACATTAGACAAATAAGTTTTTATTTGATTTTGGCACAGCATAATGTACAAACCTGTCTAGTTATGAATAGGAAATTATGGCTTAATATTATTTGGAAACAAACCATTTTTATGACATAAAACCTATAGGAGTTTTATTTCTAATAAACAGCAATGAATTGCCTCATATTACAGTTCTTGAAGGCCAGAAGTAGCATCTCCAATTGTCCAATATTGCTCAATCGAGTCATTCATCTTAGTTTTAGTATAACTTTGCCATTTACCTGTCTATCTGATTGAAGGAGCCCAGGATCAAGATGCTGAATATCAGAACCAACCAAACCTACCATTTAAAAATCAACTGCAAATATGTGCTGGATTATGATACTGATATTTTAATTTCCAAAATGAAAACTCCTAGCCCAGCACGCTTTTTATGTACTGGGAATAGAATAGAATTCTTTATTGGCCAAGTGTGATTGGACACACAAGGAATTTGTCTTGGTGCAAATGCTCTTAGTGTATATAAAAGAAAAGGTACATTTGTCAAGAGTCAAGAATCATCAGGTACAATACTTAATGATGGTCATAGGGTACAATAAGTAATCAAATCATACTAGGAAACAGTCAATATAAATCATAAGGATACAAGTGACAAAGTTACAGTCATACAGTCACAAGCAGGAGGGGATGGGTGATAAGGAATGATGAGAAGATTAACAGTAATGGTAGTGCGGACTTTGTAAATGGTTGAACAATGTTGAAGGAATTATTTGTTCAGCAGAGTGATGGCTTTCAGGGAAAAAAATGTCCTTGTGTCTAGTTGTTCTGCTGTGCTATGCTCTGTAGCATTGTTTTGAGGGAAGGAGTTGAAACAGTTTATGTCCGGGATGTGAGGGGTCTGTAAATATTTTCACAGCCCTCTTTTTGACTCGTTTGGCTCATATCTCCTTACCTCTAAAATAATATCAAATAAATGAAATGTGTCCAATCCCTTTCTGTTTTGTCATCATATTTTCCTGCTGCTTTCCAAATATTGAGGATGGTGAAATATTGTTCTAACATTGTAAAGATGAAAAAAGAGAAAAAGAAATGAAAAAATAAGAAACACATAATATTTTTCCCCCCCTGCTTTGGATTAGATATGAAATAAATAAGTAGCCATTTTGTTGTGTAACCCTTCAGTCTTCAGAACATATTCATTAATAAACAATATATGAAATATAACCGTTTAAGCTTGATTTAGTGAGGGGAAAAGGACAAAGCAAGCTACGCAAATCAAACCACATCCCTTTCATAGACCTACTGGTTTTTGGGACCACTTTAGTATATTCCTTTCCGTTTGTCAGTAAAAATGCAGAGAAAAACAAAATAAAGCACTGAGTTGCAGCTTTGTAACACACAAAGGGTATAAAGCATAAGGAAAAATGCCTTGTAATCTTTGTAATCTTAATGTATTTTCGACGTTCTTTGCATTATATTGATGACAAAGGCTTACTACAGTTTTAACCTTTTCCTTGGCACCAAAGTTAATGAACCCAAAATTTGTAAGTTTTCCTATTAATATCAGAACACCTAATTGACTAAATGACAGCTGCCATTGGCAGTGTAAATAATATTGCTCTAAAGAGACTTATGAATGCAGCAGTCAAAAATAATGTTTTAGCTTTCAGCTTCTACTTGACATTTAAATGATTCAACCTTAATTGTTCCTTATCCATATTAATGAAAAATACATTATTTCTATTGACTTGTCTTATGAGATGGGGGGTACCTTTGAAAATTCAACAAAGTACTTTTATAAAAAGAATGAAGTCGACTTTTCGAGTGAGAAGCCTGCTGCTTCAAGGATGCTTGATCAAGGAGTAGAAATTCTGTTCCATATATTTCCAGATATATTTCTTTCTTTAACACTACCTCTAGATAAGAAGAGAACATGGGATAAGTCTGGCCAAATGGAATATTTGTGGGCTTTGACAACTATCACAATGCCATACAGAGTTTTGAAGGATCTTAAGAGTTTGTTTGACACTGCTTTGGAAAAGTTCAGTTTTGAGGAAGTCCAATTACCAAGATATGCTGGTCGATAAACAAATTAATCTGATCACAGCTTTTGCAATTTATCTCTGAGAAATCCTCAGAAGTGGTTTCCCACTTGTGTTGATTTAATGAATCAACTATTTCATATATTTTTCTTTTAAAATAATGTTAAATTGAAAAAGGCAATAAAATAAACATCTAGCCATAAGTCTAAGTCCTGAAAAGGACCTACCAATGTGGTCATAAAGAGCCAACACTGACATGATGGCCTATAATCAACCAATCTATCACTGAATCAATCAATCCCAGGCAGATAAGATATCAGTAAATGTGCGTTTTTTAAAAATTTGGCATGAAAACCTAAAAGCTAAATGAAAGGTTTTGGCAATAACATAAAACCTAACATTTATTCATTATTCAATCTGGAGCTGATACTAAACTTCATGTTTATCTAGGACTCTGATACTAACCTTCATATTTATCTACGTCATGGTGATATGGTCCAAACCAAATACAGTTTGTTTCAGCAGGTAGTACCTTTGTACCCAAAGGTACCCAAAAACCAAATTTGGTTTGAGAAGCCAAGTATAATTTGACCCAAGTCTAGTGCTAGAAGATAATCAGGACTTTAGAGTATGCATATAATGGTACCTTCAAATCTCTCTTGAAAAATAGCATAAATAAATAATACTTTTTAAAATTCCCTAATGATAAATGCATAAATATGATTATTATTAATGGATGGTTTTATTATAAAAATCCCCTTAATTTGGTGGCATTAGATAAACTAGGAAATGAATGTATTTTATTGCACCATTATATTATAACAAATAATGAGCAAGTATATAAATAAGAACTCTTGTACAATAAATTCAGCAATGTTCACAATTTTACAGGATTGTACTGGGCATTGGTATGTCAGCATTATGGCTAATAAAAATATGACTTCCATGGCTGACAGATAATATATTTGACACGAAAGGTGGAAGATAATGGCATCTGGGGATAAAAAAAATGAAAGATGGGAATCATGATGAGAAAGAAAACAAAAAATCCAAGAAGAAACCAGCAGGGCTACACAAAGATCCTTCTGGCAAATTGAAAGAAAAAAAGGACAAGTACAAAAAATGGAAAGAAGGACATACAACTAAGGCAGAATATCAGCAGATAGCCAGAATCTGCAAAGATGAAGTCAGGATAGCAAAGAATGAACAAGACTTGCAACAAAAGTCAAAGATAATAAAAAAAGTGTCTTCCAACATATAAATAACAAGAAAAAAATCAAGGAAATAGTCAGTCCATTAAAGAGAGAAGATGGCAAGGAAGTAACAGGTAATAGAGAGAAAGCAGAACTGCTTAACTCATTCTTTGCATCCGTCTTCACACAAAAAGAAACTATAGCTCAACCCACCAAAACCATAACTGTAAAAGACAGACCAGAAATAAAAGTTAAAATAAGCAAAAAAAAAAATAGTAAGAGAACACCTGTCTGATCTTGATGAAAACAAATCACTGGGGCCTGATGGATAACATCCCAGATTTTTAAAGGAGCTGGCAGAAGTCATCTCAGAACCACTGCACCATATCTTTCAAAAATCCTGGAGCACCGGGGAACTACCAGAGGACTGGAAAAGAGCTGATGTGGTTCCCATCTTCAAAAAAGGAAAAAAAAAACAGATCAGCCTAACATCAGTACCTGGGAAGATACTGGAAAAGATAATAAAAAAACAGACCTACCAACATCTAGAAACAAGTAAAATAATAACGAGCAGTCAGCACGGGTTTGTTAAAAACAGATCATGCCAAACCAATCTTATTTCATTCTTCAGCACAGTGACTAAATTAATAGACCAGCACAATACTGTGGACATAATATATTTAGATTTCAGCAAGGCATTCGACAAAGTAGACTACAACCAACTTCTTAGTAAGCTAGAAAAAGGTGGAATAGATAGCAGCACCACTAGATGGATTCGCAACTGGCTGGCAAACCGTACTCAATGAGTAGTCCTTACTGGATCTAAGTCTACATGGAGGGAAGTAAGCAGTGGGGTGCCACAAGGTTCCGTCTTAGGCCCAGTACTCTTCAATATCTTCATTAACAACTTAGATGAAGGAATAGAAGGGGAACTTACCAAATTTGCAGATGATACTAAGCTGGAAGGAATAGCTAACACCCAAGAAAATAGGCTCAAAATACAGATGGATCTTGACAGACTAGAACACTGGGCCATATCTAACAAAATGAAATTCAGTGTAGAGAAAAGTGAAGTCCTACACTTAGGCAAGAAAAACCAAAAGTACACATATAGACTGGGTGAAACAAGGCTCAATACTCATCCCTGTGAGAGGGATCTTGGAGTGTTAGTGGACAACCAGCTAAATATGAGCCAGCAGTGTGCAACAGCAGCCAAAAAAGCCAATGCAATCCTAAATTGTATTAACAGAGGGATACAATCGAGATCAAGGGAAGTACCAATACCACTCTATAAAGCCCTAGTAAGACCACACCTAGAGTACTGCATCTAGTTTTGTTCACCACATTATAAAAAAGATGTTGAGACCCCCAAAAAAGTACAGAGAAGAACAACCAGGATGATTAGGGGACTGGAGGCTAAAATATACAATGAACGGTTGCAGGAACTGGGCTTGGCTAGTCTAGTGAAGAGAAGGACCAGGGGAGACATGATAGCAGTCTTCCAATATTTGAGGGGCTGCCACAAGGAGGAGGGGGTCGAGCTATTTTCTAAAGCTCCTGTAGGCCAGACAAGGAATAACGGATGGAAACTGAACAAGGAGAGATTTAACCTGGAAACAAGGAGAAACTTTCCGACAGTGAGAACAATCAACCAATGGAACAGAAGTTGCCCTCAGAAGTTGTGGGAGCGTCATCACTTGAGACTTTCAAGAAGAGATTGGACTGCCATTTGTCAGAAATGGTGTAGGGTCTCCCGCTTGGGCAGAGGGTTGGACTAGATGACCTACAGGTCCCTTCCAACTCTGATTATCTGTTAAATCTGTTAAGAACTGTATGCTTAAAGACTCGCCCCACTTGCTCTCTCTGTGAAGTTAATGCACATAAAAAAAATTCACAGGAGTGCCCATCTGTTCTTTTTTTGACCACCCCTGCAGATACTCTCATGATAGATAATACCCAAACCAGTGGTGGAATTCAATTTTTTTACTACTAGTTTTGTGGGCATGGCTTGGTGGGTGTGGCAGGGGAAGGATACTGTAAAATTTCCAGTCAGAGGTGGTATTTGCTGGGTCTCTGAACTACTCAAAATTTCCACTACTGGTTCTCCAGAACTGGTCAGAACCTGCTGAACACCACCTCTGACCCAAACTATGAAACTTTTCTCACGTATGGATGTTCTGTGAATAATATTATCATCTAAAAGAACTCTTAAATTCAAACTTGCAAAAGTTAAAGATATAAGTATAATTGTTAAAGTAGCAACTTAATTCATCTAAAATTAATAGTATAGATATGCATAGTGCTGTCAAAGAATAGTCATGGAAACATAAATGCATGTAATTAGTTGGAAAAGGTAATCCTACCAAAATGTATTTAAGAACTGGAAAAAAATGAATACAAGGGAGTTTGAGAAAAAGATTAAAAGTCTATGAAAAGGCGATAAAAAATGATAGAATAATATATAATGAGAACAGAATAAGCTGAAAAGAAAAAAAGCATAGATATAAATAGTAATAGATTCTACGAGGGATAAACTGAAAAATTCTCTAAAAGAAAGCTGTAGAGTTAATAAGCAGGAATAA
This sequence comes from Pseudonaja textilis, assembly GCF_900518735.1. The sequence continues at coordinate 19,978,824 of NW_020769320.1, read as the reverse complement.
AGTTGGCTGCTCTATATATTCTAAACTAGGGGAAATGTAAGTAATGATGTTAAATAATTGGATTCACCCATCCCATATATTATTTCTTTAAGGCTGATCTGAAACGTAGATTTTCATTTGAAATTAAGTGTTTTATTTTAATGCTATGGGTTGAATTTAGTCTTATTATGGAAATTTGGATTCTTTTCTTTTTACCCATCCTATGTCTAAAATTCTTGCTACAGCATCAATGCAAATAAAGAGGCCCAGAGTAATAATTTTAAACTGAGGGTGAAAGAAGATATAAATGTATGTGGATCAGTGCCCTACCTTGTGTATCACTATAGTAGAAGGTCAGAAATGTAACTTATCTTTAAGGTTCCTCCCACCATGAAGCCAAAAATGACTTGTGCATCATAAACCTCTCCATATAAACTTCCCCTTACTAATCATCTGGAAAATGGCTCTCTTATGCTACTATATGTATAGCTACCATAGAAAGGGAGTGACTGATGGTTTCTCCTGACAGAAATTTCAAAGCAAGCAGCCATAGGAAAAACTGCCACTAATCGCTGTACAGAACAAGAAATGCTCTTTAGTGCTTTTACAGTCTTCATGGTCCACCCAGTTAGATTTGTTTGTAATTGTTTTGGCCAAGGTTTGTTGCTGTTTGAACAGACCTTCAAGAGGAAGAAAGATCCACATGCAGCATCTATTAGGTGCTCTGGATTGTTGACTCTCTCTTTCTCCTCCATAGTCAAAATAACATTGAAGAACAGGTGTGGTGCCAGTGACTGGACATAAGGGTAATATCCCACAGCAGATCTGTGGACCAGTTGGAGCTGAGCAGATTGCCAAATTTAATCACATTATTTCAAATTGTTTTCTCTATGAACTTCAGATTGTCGGCATTTAATATCTTGTGCACAACATAAAAAAACCAACTTCATAGAATACCTAAGGTCTTTTTGAGTAGCTCATCAGTGGACTGACAATCATATAGAAACAATGGTGAGGATGTGTGTCCAGCAGTTATGCCCTTCTTTAAATTATATAGTACTCTTGCTATTATGTTTACATATTTTATATTTTTCAAGGACTAAGCAACTCAATAGAAGTGTCCACTCATTGTACCTTCATAAGCAAAATTCAAACAATAACTGTAAACTTTAGAAAAGAAAAATATCAAAATATAAGTTACATTTCAGTTTACATATTTTATGAGATATAGATACAGATTAATTCATATCATGATGTTATGCTTTTTTTCTGAAAAGTCAGGTCCTTTCCTATATTCAGTTTGATATACAGCAGGGGTATCAAAGTCACATTGCCATGGTGGTGTCATGTGATGCATTGTGAGCTAAACTGGAAGCGGGCATGGTTGCAAGTTTGACAGCCTGATATACAGACGCTTAAGGCCACATACTAGTTCTGATGGAAAATTAGTCCACAATGGAACAATAGTCAGTGATGATGGTGGAACTTGCAGAGTTGGCAAAATTGGTCTGTTTGGTCATGGATAAGACAAGTACTTTTTATAAAAAACTGAAAACATTTTATGGACTTTTTGCTAAAAATGGAGAAAAAAAATGAATTGGCAATTTATGGATTTCCTGACTGAAAGGTTTGAAGAGAAGCATGTATTAACTTTAAAGTGGGGGTGGAGAGACATAATGGGTTTTTTTTTTTTTTTGGTAACTGCTATAAAGAAGATCAGAAGTTGTTGCTTTTCTTTTTTCTTTTCTTTTCTACCTGGTACAGCTTTTTATTTATTCCTTTATCTATTATCTCTTTTCCCCCCTTAATTTTACTCCATATAATTTCATGTTTATCTTTTACTTGTGAATATTTTCAATAAATTTTACTCCATATAATTTCATGTTTATCTTTTACTTGTGAATATTTTCAATAAATTAAAAGACCATATAAGTGGTGAGGATATTGTGATGGAGTTTGGATTGGACAAGTGTGCCTCACCAAAAAAGGATAAAAAGGAGTATAGGAATCAATATGTTTTCTGGAGATAACTTCAAGAGCCTGGATGAAGATGATCAAAGCCCTTGGTGCTCTTTGAGCATGCTTCTTTTCTTGCAAGTATTTCATTACCCAAACTAGGTAACATCATTAGTGCTAGTAAAGAGTGGAGTTTGCCCTCAGTTTATATTCTAGTTCTGTCGTTGTTGATGGGGTAGTCATATAAGTTTTTGGTTGGGCTGTTTACTGTTGGTTTTGAATAGGCAACAGTATGAAGATAGCCAAAAACCTGTATAATACTCTCACATCTGATGGATTTTAAATTCTGAATTATATCAGATCAAAAAGAATAAAAGAGACGGTTTCCTAAAATCCCAGAAAAATGTAGCAATGGCACTTGAAAAAAAGAAAACAAAGGAAGATGTCTTTTGTATTACCATGTAAGATAGTATTCCCTGACACAAATTCTGGTAGCCATGGAATTTTGTCAGGCTTTTGAAGGAACCTGAAAAAAAAAAGATGCCAATGTTTTAAAGGTTTTATTTAATTCAAGCAAAGTGGTGTAATTTTAAAAAAGAATATGTCAGATCATGGAAAAGCAATTATCACCACCCATGAAGCGTTTCAACTGTAGTTCTCTGAATTACTCAAAATTTCCGCTACTGGATCTCCAGAACTGGTCAGAATCTGCTGAATACCCACCTCTGAATGTAAAGATTGTGAAGCAAAAGGCCTGTCACACAGATGACAGGGCAAAGGGAAAACTATTTGCCAAAGTACCAGAAGACAAGACAAGAACAATGGATGGAAAGTAATCAAGGAGAGAAGCAACCAGGAACTAAACCAGGAGAATCTCTATAGAGATTTTTAGTCATCCAGGTCATGGCTATCCCAAAGGTGTTTTTTCAAGAGACTCTTTTTTTTTTTCTTTGAAGATGTTTCACTTCTCATCCAAGAAGCTTCTTCCAGTCAGAGCTGAAGGAGCTTATTAGATAAAAAGCAAAACATCTTCAAAGAAAACAAGAAAGTCCTGTTACATCTTGAAAAAGCACCTTTGGGACAACCTAGAACTAAGGAGCAATTTCCTAATGGTGAGAACACTTACTCAGTGTAATGCCTTGCCTTTAGAAATTGTGGGTGCCCCATTGGTGGGGGCTTTCAAGAAGAGACTGGACAGCCACTTATCTGGTGTAGACTTTCCAGCTCGTACAGGAAGTTGGATCCCTTCCAACTTCCTGTTATTCTGTGTTCGATGTTTTATGTTCTTACTCTGACTGCTCTTAACCCCCACTCTAGTCTAAATGGAGATTCCATTACAAAATGTAAACATGGGAGGTAATCTCACCCTTCCATGTTACCAGCAGATATCATTTCTCTTTCTTATGCCAGCAAAGAAGTGAAATGATGCACCACAATTGTATAACCCAAGACCTAACTGCTGCCATAGGCAGTGTGCCAGTCTGCACATTATTTGGTGGTCTCTTCTCTTAATATTGCATTCAGTGGAAAACTTTTCAGTCTTCAGTTCGTTTCTAACTTCTACCTAAATGATGGTTGCTGGTTGTTGGTTGCTGGTGGCAATAAGTGAATAAGGTACTGATATGATATCTTCATTTGGTCTCTCAGAATGGTGCAGAAATCCTCTGGCATAATAATGATAGACTGCAAATACTTCTTATTTATTATTAGTATTATTACACTTACTAAAGCTGGAGCAAGTTCATGTCTCTTATCTGAGCAGTAACATAATTACACGAACCACATGGATGCTAGTATAATCTGCTTTGTTGGATGGAAATAGCAATAGCACTTAGACTGCTTATACTACTTTATTGTGCTTTATAGCCCTCTCAAAGCGGTTTACAGATCAGCCTATTGCTCACGGCAATTGGGTCCTCATTTTTACCCACCTCAAAAGGATGGAAGGCTGAGTCAACCTTGAGCCTGGTGGGATTCAATCTGCCAAATTGCAGTAGGAGTAGCTTGCAGTACAGCACTCTAACCACTGCGCCACCGAGGCTCTTTTTGAAATGCCAATGTAATAATTGTTAAATGATTCCTACTATAAGCTGTTAAATTTCAACCCACTGAATCTTCCAGATGATGCATCTTCAGACCTCTATGTCACTATCAGGAATTGTTGCCAACACAATTATGAAAGCTCATAGGATGCATTCCAATCCACATTATTAAAACAAGTTGTCACTATGAGCATACTTTCACAATCCTTAAATTGAATTTCTGCCAGAAATAATATCACCACCATCATCATCATCATCTTATCATCATCACCCCATGTCCTTGGGAAGCATTCAATAGGTAGACAAAAACGCCAAATGCAGTCTAAGCATCTGGCTGATTGTATGACTAACCATAATTATAGCAATAATCATTGGAGGGAGACATAAATATAATCTTACTGAGTAATCCCATTACCCCATCCTCCAATAAAAAAATCTGAAGGTCCCTCTCTGTGAATAATTGCACAACTATCTGTGTGATTTTTTTTCAGGGTTCATAGCTAAGGGCACTTTTTTACTGATAGTTTGGCTTTATGATGAAATAGGGAGAGCAAAAACAAAAAAGTTGCTGGACATTAAGAGGAATATCAAACCATCTTTTGGATTAAAAAAAAAACCTTCTATATGAAGATACAGTTTCAGCAGATCAAAATGAACCTTTGTTGATCACATGATGTTATAACTGAGTGTCTGCAAAATTACTGGCAATTTCAAAGAATCCCTGTTACTTGGATGCATTTATAAATAGGAAAATGCCATTTCAAGATAGCAAATGCTGCTGCAGAAACAGTAACCTATCATTGCTGTGTCCTTGAAGAGGGGCTTGTGGGCCCCCATTGGGTACAACATCATTAAATGAAGGAACCTGAATACAGAATTATTAAGATGTTAGGATGAGGCATTTGGAGAGCAGCAGCCGTTTATCATTAAAGGGCACAAGAGTAGATTGAAATACACAGAATTGTTCAAGTTAAGCACTGATTACACCTGAAGGCCAACTTGTAGCCAATGCAGTTCACATACAAATGATGACATATGGATGTAATGAGAAATCCCCATTCTTGCTTGTACTTGTGGTCTTGCATTTTGAACTAAAGTAGATTCCAGACGGTCTTCAAATAAAGGTAAATATACTGAAAACATCACAGCTGCATTTAAACTGGCTTTAGAAAAAGTTGTTTTGAAGAGTCTGAAATGTATCCTTATTATTCCTTATTTCTTTCAAAGTTGCTTAACAGTGTAGGAATGAGGTATAGATGGCAAAAAAATAAGAAACATTGCATTTACCCAAAAGAAAACCAAACTACAGATTGGATTCATGTACCAAATTTACACATGTATGACCCCTCCATCTAAATCAGGAATATCATTAGAAAATCATTTTTTCCATCTCTTTATAAGGATCATTTTCTGTCACACTCAAAAACAGGCAATATAATTCTGCTTCCTTCTTCAAGGAGAGTCAGAAGAGAAGAAAGGCAGAGAGAGGAATCGGATCAGATGAAGGAAAGAAAAGGGTGGGAGGAGGAAAGAATAGAAAAGAAAGGTAAGATAAGGATGGAATAAAAATGAAAAAAGTGGACTGGATAAAAATAGGAGGCAGGCAAAACCATATCTTGTTTTGATATCTTTACAAGGACTAAATAAATTGTCTCATAAAGCATTCAAGAATTCAAGTTCTCCAACCTGCTTAATTAAGGAATATATTACAGAAAGCATGGGAAGATGAAAGAAAGCTCCAAAATTGGATTACCTGTTTCAGTGAAGTCTATCTCAAAAAGAAGACTGTAAGCTGAATTTCAGAATAAAGAATATTGCTTTTTTCCTCTCATGCATTCCAGTTCTGAAAAGACAAAAAGCTATTATTCTGAAACTTTTTTCTTTGATGGGCACATAGTTCCTGGCCCAGCGGAGACACTACACTTGGCTTGATACCTGTAATTTTATGTGTATACTAATTAAAAATCAATTAAGCAAATTGTACAATATTTCAGAGGGAATTGAACCTTCAGAATGTGGAACATGTCAGGTTATAGAAAATGACCTTCTCTGGAGGAATAATTGTTGTTAAAAGCCAGGTTCTACATAATTTACTCATTCAAATTGCTTGCAAAAAGAGTGCTGTTCAGAATAAAAGAATATAATTGTTGAATGGAATTTTTTTTAAATATAGCCCCTATCGTACAGTGGCAAGGGGTAATTAAGCATAGACGTACAATTTAGAAATATTTATGTCAAGTGGAACAAAATTGTGAAAAAATTCATTTATAAACAAAATATAAAATCCATTTTATGTATGCCTTCTTTTAATATTATCAAAGTTCTTTGAAAATCAGACTTTTGAACACTAGTAAGCTTTCATTTAGGTAGTAGCTATTTGTTGCTCTTTAGAGCAGTTATCATTCTAATGAGAAAAAGAGATGGAAATGTAAGCACTACAATACCATTCTTGTATTAACTCTGCTTTTCTTAATCCAGAGATAGGAAGCTGTGCTGAATTTTAATATACCAAGTAAAGATTAGGGTCATTTCCAAAAGTCTTTAAAAATATAATTGGTACAGGAATACCACAACATAGATTCTTATAAATTCCACAAAGCTTTCAATGCAAAACATTGCAGAGTCCATTAGCACTGGACAACCAACAAATAACCAACAAATTTTAAAATAATAATAATAATAATAACTCAATTATGGAACTTATTATCGATCTGAGCCAACAAAATGTGGATTTCAAAAGCACATGTTTAAGATTTGGATGGAGAATCACCTAGATATGGAAATCAGTGAACAAATACTTGTGGACTAGGGGTGTGTTATTTTGAAGCACCAGCTCTTCACTCATGCAGAATTACAAGTTATTGCAAGTAAAGTGGTTCAAGAACAAGACTCAAGTGTAACTGATAATAGAGATAATTTAGAAGTGGAGCAACAAGTGGCGGAGAAAAGGAAGGAAATCAGAGGAGCGAGTGAGGAACTAAAAACAAGAGCTGGATTAGATCTTGAAAAACCAACAGCTAGACTCAAATTAACTGAGAAAATTAAGACTCAAATAAAAAACATGGAAAGGATTTGATTGCCAAAACTGAATCAAGTTAGTAAGAGAAGTTTGGCTAAATTATTGAAGAATGTGAATGAAGCTATTCAGACTATTCCAACTGAAACATTAGCTCAAACAAATGTATGCAGCAGCTTATGTAACTACTGAAGAATTGAACTTGAAAATTGGAAAGAATAAAGGCATTAAGAAGGAAAGACAAAAGTGCAAAATCTGCCTGGAATTTAAAAAATAAAGATAATTCGATTGGTTTTAAGTAATTTGAAGAATTTGAGGCAAGAAAACAACAACAACAATAACAATCAGAATTAGCCTGAAAACATGGCTTAAACAACTAAATAAAGAAAGCAAAAGAACTTCTGCTAAAAGAGGTGAACAAGGGAAACCTCTTGAAAACAGTGAGATTGAAAGCAGACTATCAAAAGGAAACAACTGAGCATCAAGTTTCTCAAGGAAAAATAAAAATATGCACAGTCAATACCTGAAGGACAGGTAGGTAGATACAAAGCTAACATGGAGATGGTTGAGGTCGGGGTGCTTAAGAAAAAAAACTGAAGGCTTCATTTTGGCTGCCCAAGAACAAGCCTTGCAGACCACTTCCATGAAAGCAAAAATTCAACATCTCAGTAACAACCGCAAATGGCGCTTATGCAACAAAAAAGATGAAAGAGCAGATCACTTTATTAGTGGCTGAAGCAAAAAGTCACAAACTGATTAACTACAACGTCATGATCGAATTGCCAAAATCATACCTTGGAAGCTTTGGCAAAAGTTGGGCTCAAATGCAGCAAAAATTACTGGAAACTCCAAACTTGAAAAGTTCTGGGAAAATGAACAGGACAAGATCTTGTGGCACTTTCAAATCCAAATAGTCAGACATCTGGTTCACTACATGCCTGACATCACTATTATGGAAAAGAAAAAGGTCTGGTTCATTGATATTGCAATACCAAGTGATAAACTAATTGAAGAGAAACAACTGGTATATACTGCAATCTGCAAATTGAAGTTGAGCAATTGTGAAGAAAGAAAACAGTGGTTGTACCAATAGTAACAGGAGCCCATGGAGAAGTACCCAAAGGGTTTCCTAGACACATGGAAATTTTTAACTTATCACACCTGATGATGTGACTTTTCAAAAGACCACCTTACTTGGAGCTGTACCTTAATAGCTCTTAGGTCCTTGATTAGGACTTGAACTGTTAAGTTTTTACCAGTTCCAGACTGTGAATTGATTTGAAGATTAAATCTTTATTATTGTTGCTGTTGTAGATTTTATTTTCAATTTCATTGAGAGTCTGAGACTGGTAAAAACTTAATAGTTCAAGTCTTAACCAAGGACAATGAAGGAGAAGGAGAAGGAGAAGGAGAAGGAGAAGGAGGAGGAGGAGAAGAAGAAGAAGAAGAAGAAGAAGAAGAAGAAGAAGAAGAAGAAG
>NW_020769320.1:19950590-19962295 GCF_900518735.1 Pseudonaja textilis | reverse complement strand
TTGGGATGACATAATTTATTTTGCACATTTAAATATTTGCATATTTATTTTGCACAGAATTTTAATTTGCTAAATGATCAGTCCATAAACACTTGGATACATAAAATTGATATTTTTTTTTAACTTTCATCATTTTTATTTTTATTATATAAAATACAAAGAAGAAAAGAAAATAGGAAATTAAGGGAAGGAAAGGGAACAGGTGAAAAGGAGTGTCAGACACTAGGGAAAAGAGAAAAAGAAAGAAAAGGAGGTTTTATGCTGTATTAACGTGTAAAAGCAACAAGCTGAGGTTGGAGTATGTTTATCTTGTACTGTGCTAGGAAGAGTTGGAAGTGAATGCCCACATAAAATTGATATTGATTAGCTAAGCAATATTAGTCAGTTAAACTGCTTCACTTGTTATACAGTACATGATACAGTACATGATAGAATTTGGCCACACTTAAACTTAGACTTATTTGAATGTGAGAATAAAAGATTGAACTAGAACCGATCAGAGTGACCAGGATATTTAACTAGATGCAGAATTAGCAGTTTGTGACAAGTGTTGGCATAAAAATGACAGCATAGTAAAACATTTTTGGAAGTTTCTATGGTTTCCTCACCATATAGACCATATAGACAGAGTCTGGATTTAAATGGAATCCCTTTGCATTTCCTTTCTAAAACCACTGATGGAAGTTCATTGAGCAGTATAAGGGTCTCCTTAGTATAGAAACAGATTTTGTTTAAGTATCTGGCAGGTCTGTAAGGAGTATGAGACATAAATAAGACTTTGAGGAGAGACAAGTGTGTTTTAATATCAGTGTCCCGGAGACAGTTGGTTTAAGGAAAAACCCAAACTTGCATTTTTATAGCTCTCGCCAAAGCCCAGGAGGAATCACATTTGTCACAGAGAGACCCTAAGGGTTAGACCTGCCTATATGTGAAAATATGTTTCCAGGCACTGAATTCAATTTTACTAATGCCTACTTCACAACACAGAATTGCATTTGAGAGGCAACATAATACTTGGAATAAGTTCTTGAGAAACTGGGTCTGTCCCCTTTCTGGCGGGAGGGGGGAATTATTTACATGGCTCTATCTGTGCACCAAATAATAATTGTGTTTGGACTTGGCCTAAACAAACTTGGAATGCAGCAGGAACAAACTGTGTCGCTTTGCTGCAAAATAAAGTTTGAAGGGCAGATCTTGGAGCTTTTCGGATTGCATAGTCTATGTATTACCATTGCCATGAGATAAAAACATCAACATCAAATTTGACTGTTATTTTCTGTCTCTTTCTCTCTGAATGAATGCTTTCTAAGAACTGCAAGAGCCATGCCTGATGGCATACTGAATAAATCACTCTGTGTATATCTGGAATAAAAATAGTTCAATTTTTAGAGGGTTTGGAGACATTAAAAGGCTACAAAATATTCTCAGGACTTAATATACTCATTTTTGTATCATTTTGCACCAAATAATTTTTAAAAGAACAACACAAAAGAAAGTTTAGACTGTGCCCAGAGTGACAAAAAGTGAATGTGGCTCTATACATTTGCGTATTTCATGTTCAGTCCTACCCTGTCCTTATCAGAGAACAAAGAATTTGTAATCTATTGTTACTACATTTACAGATTCTCATGTGGTAGCTTTGTTTAAGGTGACACAAGATACTTAGGATCCCATATACAGAGAATGAGGGATAGAAGTTGATTTTCTTATGGAAATGCTTGTTCAGCCCTCATCCTGCTTTTTCATAAATGTATAAAACATTCTGGTTACAATAGGCTTTTGAGCACTAGAGATTGTGAAATATATTTTAATCAACAACCTTAAGTATAAGGTTGACAATCTGAAATTAGGGTCTCCACGATGAGATTCTTTCCTGAAATACAAGGGGTATTATAATTTTAATGGAGTTGTAGATATGGCTGATTTTAATTTGTGACCCAGCGATCAATAGTTATTGGATATAATAATCTGCAGAAATACGACTCTTCGTGGCACATTTGTATAATGAGGAATCATAACTAGTTACGGTCGCCTTTACTATTCATAACACTGCTATATTCAGTTTAATTTTATGGACCTGTCTTTGAGCTGGTGAAGTACATATTTTTCTTCAATGCATTTGGAAATCAGCAATGTTCTATGGCAAATGTATATTACTTTTCTACATAAAATTATTTAAAAGTTATTTTTAAAAATGAAATTTTTAAATCTAGAATAAAAATCTAGAATAAGTATAATGTAAATGTTTTAGAGCAAAATACTAAATCTCTGTGTGGAAGGAAGGTAGGAAGGAAGGAAGGAAGGAAAGAAGGAAGGAAGGAAGGACAAAGACTTTTTCCATATTTTTTTGACAAATTTTATTCAGTTTTTCACATAAAAACAAAAATCTCTTTTTTGTGGACAACATATTTCCGGGTCATCACCTTTACATACCAATATGACAGCAATTATACATTCATATATGCATACTTAATTCTATTATTACCTTTTCCATTCCAAATTTTCAGTAAGGAGAGATATAAAGACATTAATTCTAGCTTGTTTCATTAATCTTAATCGAAACATCTTTTTGTTTCATTTAAATTATTTCAAATATAATCCTCTAATATTTATTTTAAAAATAAAGATAAACAATATGTGTTTGCCTAATAATAATAATAATAATAATAATAATAATAATAATAATAGGTTGCCAATGTCTCTCCTTGTTTTTAATAGCCTATATTGACTTATTAATTAAGTTGGTTCTTTAGTCTGTCATATTTCCTTTCCATTACACATTCTTTTTATAAATTCTAAATTAATACAAGTTTTAACACTAAAGAAAAAAGAACAAATATAAGTTTCCCTCCATTTACTGCTTTGAGTGTGATACCTCAGTGGTTAAAATATACCTTTATTCCCTCATCTTGATTCCCAAAAAAAACATTATTTTTAAGAAGTTACAATAATAATCATTCCAGCTTTTCATTTGGATTCCGCAGCATATTTCCCCCCCTTAATTTTTAATAAGAGTTATCAATATCTATGTTACCCTATTTTCTAAATATTTTTAATTGCAGAAATATTCTTATTACCCCTTGTCACCCGGCAGAATCTCCTTTTTAATTCATCAACCATTATCTCTGAAAAAACAATTTCTTTTCACCATTTTACTATTTCCATATTTCTTTATTTCATGCACCTGTTTCTTACTGCTTCTCCTCCCCCTCTTTTCCCCATAACTTTTCTCATTCCAGTTTATATCCCTCTCTTTCTTAATATCTTCCTTTCCCCTTTTCTGCTGGGTCTTTCTGTCTTTCCTGACTTCACAGTCTCAACTTTTTAACCTTCCTTCTTTCCCCACTTCTTGTAGTGTTCTTTGTGTTAATTGTCTCTTTAAAATGTCTTCTCCTTGAGTCGACTCCTCCTCCTCTGAAGCGCTTTCTTCTTGTTCTTCAATCGCCATTTCCATTTTTTCTAACACAGAACAAAGTGATTCGCCTCTTTCCCGTAGAAATTCTCTCATATTTTTAAGTTCCATTTTTAATTCCTGAAGAGATATATCTTCATTACACACTCTTGTATTTTATGATCGTTATATTAAAAAAAAAAAACACTTTTACTTTCCTTCTTTCTTCTTTCAATTTTCTAAAGTTCTCAATTGTTCCAGGCCAGGGTCTATACCAAAAACATCAATCAATCCCACAGTCAGTCTTTCCTTGCTTTTTTTTTTATTCTGGTTCTGCTTTCACTTTCTAGGATTTTTACTTTGTTTCAATATTTCTTTAAGGTTATATCCACACAAGTTCATTCAGAAACAGGATGGTTTCCTTTGTTTGAGCTCAATTTTTTGTCAAAAGGTGGCACTCTCCATTATAGAAAGTCTTCACTTTTTTCCCCTATTTTTTTATTTAGGGTTTTTTGTACCTCAATATTCCAACACAGTCCAGTCTCCAATTTGTAAACTTTATTATTATTATTATTATTTGACAATCTTAAGTCCAGCTTTATTTTATGCCTGTTTATTGCCAAAATATTTTAGTCCAATTTAGTTAAATCTTTAGTTCTGGCTTCTTCCTTTCCCGGTTCGAAGCCCCAATAAGATGTCAAAAATATTTTCTTTTTCCTGTCCCTTTGTAATTTCACTGCTCAGTTTTCTTTTTTAAAAAATTCCATATTACCTTAATCCCAGGGTACTTTTGTTTAGTTGTATTGCCCAGTTATTCTGGTAAAGATGTTATCCACCTCTTTCTTCCCTCCTGCACAAATCTTAATCCAGCTGAGTCCTCCTCTTCGGGGTGGCCATTTTAAACTACCCCTGCAGTTGTCTTCGGGGGGGGGAAGACCAAGCCCAGGGGGGAGATGCGGTTCCCCTCAACCTGGCTTGTGGCTTCCCCTTACTCCACCACCCCTCCAAGGCAGCTTCAGCCCCTAATTGTAATAATCAGGGCTCTCCAACAAAAGAGCACGGACCATAGCTGCAGAGAGTCGCGATCTACGGTCCGTCAGCAAGGAGGCTCCGCCTTCTTCCCAAAGACTTTTTCCATATTGTTAATTTTAAGATTTAAAAACTGTTTTCTATTGGACAGCTATAGGACTCCTTAATTGCTTTTTCAAGTAAATCAATAACAAGTGGTATAAAGCATTTTATTCTTAGAGTTTATTACTAGTCACAAGAGAGAAATTATTTATGGTGTTTTCTGAGATCAGAAAGAGCAAAGAATTCAGGATGTCTTAGAGTGTATGTTTACATAGAATATGTATTTGTGTGTGTTTTTTAGATACAAGTTACATTTATTAAATTGTTAATATTACTTATTAAAGTAATGTCATATTGTCTTATTAGCACATGGTTTAAAACAGTATACATAGATTTCTAACTGTGACTTTGGATGAACCACAGGTGTATGTTCTTAGCTATATTACTAGAACCTAGTAAGAAATGTTGATAATTTGAGCAGCAAGAATACCAATTGATGATAGCAATATAGCAGTGGAACCAGAGATGGTATTCAGCAGGTTCTGACCACTTCTGGAGAACTGGTAGCAGAAATTTTAAGTAGTTTGGAGAACCGGCAAATACCACCTCTGACTGGAAATTTTACAGTATTCTTCACTTGCCATGCCCACCAAGCCACGCCCACAGAACCAGTAGTAAAAAAAATGTGAATCCCATCACTGATTGGAACCAAAATCTGATCTACTGAGGTGGACTGTTGTTATATGTACTCTGAACATCTGAATTCTTCTTTTTTTTTCTTTTCAGAAAAGCATTAGCAAAGAAAAAATTCAAGATCATATGTTTGGACTTGTTCCCTTTATAACATATTTTGACAGTTTTGTTTCTTTTTCTTCTTATTTTGAAAATTTGGAGAGTCCTATGCTAACTTCTTTTGCATGTGTAATGTATTGTAGCAAAGTCTTTTCACACACAAAGTAGGAAAAAAACCATGTTATGTATATTATAGCATATAGCTTACTTTACTTTATTGTCATTGCACCTCGTACAACGAAATCAAACACCAACTTCAGTGCACATCATGACCATGACCATGAAAATAAACACAAACACACACCCTTCACCCTTCACACATTGAACCGGAAACCCCCAACACCACACCAACACTGCACTATACAGCAGAATTCAACAGAGCTACTGCCCTGGGATAGAAGCTGTTTTTCAGCCTATTTGTCCTTGTTATTATTATTCTGTACTATCTGCCAGATGGTAATAGTTCATAAAAGGGTGCCCATGAGATGGATCTTTGAGAATGTTTTGAACTTTCTTAGGGCAGTGGGAGATATGAAGCTCTTCCAAAGAGGGGAGAGGGCAACAATAACACTCTGGAGTGCTGTTCTATCTGCCACTGTGCAATTGGCAAACCATACAGAGGTGGAGTAAGTTAAAATGCTCTCTATGGTTCAGCGGTAGAAGGTTACCAGCAGTTTCTCATTCAGTTGTTGTTTTCTGTTGTTTTCTGGGCCCTTTTGACCAAGGCTGCAATGTGGGCACCCCAGGTCAGGTCCTGTTTTAGGGTAACACCCAGAAACTTAAAACTGGCCACTTGCTCCACTTGGTCTCCATTGATAAGCAAGAGCTGGATGTCTGATCTGTTCCTTCTATAATCCACTATAAGCTCCTTGGTCTTATTGGTGTTGAGGACCAAGTTATTGCCTCCACACCACAAAAGCAACTAGTCCACCTCATCTCGGTAGGCAGACTCATCCCCCCCCCCCCCGGAGTTAAGTCCCACCACTGTTGTATCATCTACAAATTTAGCAATAGTATTACTAACGTGAGTGGGAATGCAGTCATGCACATAAAGAGCATAGAGTAAGGGACTCAACACGCAACCCTGTGGTGTACCGGTGTTAAGAATAAGGGCCAAAGAGCTATGATTACCTAATCTGACTCTCTGTTAGTGGCCAGACAGGAAATCCATAATCCAAAGGCAGATTGAATGTAGAAAGCCCAAGGTCCAGAAGTTTAAACACTAGTCTGTGTGGAAGAATTGTGTTAAACACAAAACTAAAATCCACAAAAAGCATCCTCACATAGCCCTCCTGTTGTTTTGGATGAGTCAGAGCAGTGTGAAGAGTGATGGCTATAGCGTCCTCTGTAGATCTATTTTGTCTGCATGAAAACTGGTGTTTATCAAATGTATGCGGAAGACTAGAAAAGATGTGCTGGCAGACCAATTTCTCAAAGCACTTCATGATGATAGGAGAGAGTGCCACTGGTCTGTAATCGTTGAGGTTATTGATAGGGAACTTCTTTGGCAGTGGAACAATGGTGGAAGCCTTCAAACAAGATGGAATAGTGGACTGGGATAAAGACCGATTGAAGATCCTGGTAAAGACTCCAGACAACTGATCAGCACAGTCTTTAAGAACTCGGCCAGAGATACCATCAGGACCGGCAGCCTTTCTAGGGTCCACAGCCCTCAGAAATGCTCCTCACCTTCTGTTCCTCCTCAATGAGGTGGGGGCTACAACAGGCTGGTGGCTGTATTTTAGCTGTCTCTCATGTCTCCACTTCAAAGCGAGCAAAGAAATGATTCAGTTCCTCTGCCAATGAAGCATCACCTTCAGCAGGGATGACATTGGTCGGTTGATGGTTTGTAATTTGTTGAATCCCTCAGCACACCTGCCTCATGTTATTGCTATGAAAATTATCCTCAATCTTCCTCTTATAATCAGTCTTGGCCTTCCGAATACCTTTCTTCAGATTAGCTCTGGCAACACTATATCTTGCCCCATCACTGGACCTAAAGGCCTTGGTCCTGTCACACAAGAGGCGCTGGACTTCCTTGGTTATCCAGGGTTTCTGATTGGGATAGATCCTAATATGTTTATCCACAGTGATAGTATCTGTGCAGGTCAGGGTGGTAAAAGATGTCCCAGTTTGTATTGTCAAAACAATCCTGAAGTTGTTGGGAAGCATCTTCTGCCCAAGATTTCACTGTCTTTATTATAGGCAGAGCCCGTCTCCTAAAAGGGATGTAAGCTGGTGCAGAACAGCAGCAGCCGTGAATATGCAAAAGTAATAGATTCCTTTTGTACTCTAGTAATCTTCACGTTTACTTCATCCATCCTCGGTCATGTATATATAAACAATCACTCTTAAATTATCATTAATATATTAGATTATTAGATTTGACAGTATAATTTATTTTATATTGTTAATTTACTGGGCTGAATGTATAGAATTGACTTATAACGAATTTCACAATTGTGTCTTCTGATTTAATCTTAAGTGTTGGTTTTTAGTGTCTAGTCCCAGTGTTATAGAGTGCCCTGCTGCCTAATGTTGCTTATAGTTAAAGTCATTTCATTTCTATGGCTGAATTTTGTTGTAACTTCTTTTAAGCTGGTAATTGACCAAAATGAAACTATCTAATCTACTCATAATAACAGTATATATGGTGGCATCCTTTCATTTGGATTTTCTATAGTAGTGTTTCTCAACCGTGTCTAGTTTAAGACACGTGAATTCTCTTTTCAACTCCCAGTTGAAGTCCATGTGACTTAAACTTTGTCAAATATTTTTCATGTCCAAGGAAGAATTTGCATGTGTTTCTCCTAGGAGAAGAGAGAGAAGGATACCACTCCATGAGAAAGATCTTACATATTAAAGAAAACAAGCAATACTGTAGCTGGAATGAAAAAAAAAAACATATGCTGCAGTTTCACTTATAAGTTTTTTTTATATATATAAAGGCACAGTTATTTTTAACTTTTATAAAATAAAATATACATGATATTTGAAATGACATCCGATTTACTTGGCTGGATAACAGTACTGGAACAGGCTAGTTGCATTTAGGAATTTTAACAGTTTAAACTCCATGTTGAAGCTTTTGAGGTTCATTATAAGAATGTGTTCTAATACGTATTCTAGTGCATGCAATCAAGATCAATATGTGATCAAGAAAATTGACACTTAAAAAAAAAATAAAACGCAAAACTTGTCACACTTCACATTGGACAATTTTGGGGTGTTGCAGATGACATTTTGCTTAGTAAAGAATATGCAATTTGCAATGTTTCCTTAAGTGATGTATCAATCAGCTGTAAACAAACTGTCTATCTAATATGGCATCCTAATATGGCATCTATTCTGATGTCAGATGCTTGGCTAGGTGGGTTCGCATGTTGAGAAATGAAATTGGAACTTGGGAGAATTAATACAAGGGAGGAAGCATGTTGTTCTGCATATAAATAACATGTCAAGGAGATGGTCACTTTCACCATCCCAAGGTCTCTGAAGGGGTGCTACATGAAATGCATTGATATAAACCAACTGCCCCATAGCACTTAAAGATTCAAGGCATTCATGTTCTCCACAGTTTCAGTTCTGTCTGTTGTTTTGAAGATTTTTGCTTTGAAATGTTAGATGACGCAAAACAGAGGTGTTATTCATCCAGTTCTGACAGGTTCTGGAGAACCACTGATGGAAATTTTGAGTAGTTTGGAGAACCAGCAAATACCACCTTTGACTGGCCCCACCCCCATCTATTCTCTGCCTCCCGACTCCCAGCTGATTGGCTTATTTTGTTGCCCTGCACAGGAGAACAGAGCTGGAAAGCAGGTTAGTGGGGTGGAAATGGAGATTTTACAATATCCTTCTCCTGCCATGCCCACCAAGCCACACCCACCAAGCCACACCACGTCCTCAGAACCGGTAATAAAAAATTGGAATACCACCACTGATACAAAGCCATGGCACTCTGTCAATAACCCTAGTGGAAGTACTGTCTTCACATCCGCATTCAAACAGCTTTAAAAAGCCCTTGTATAACCGTGTTATTCCTTCCCAGGACTTAGTTGCTTCTGGGCAGGAAGGATCTGCGCTTCACTCATGCCAGTGCAATAACAGAGACAGCAATTATGTTAGTGCTACAACATTAAAAACCGAAGCTTCTGCAATGGCTTTCTGTAACTGATTTTATTAGAATAACCTGAACAGGCCAAAGTCAGAATAGGAATCTACATGATATCCTTTAGCTATGCCTCAAAAGTAATGCCATTACCAGCAGATGGCACAAGTAGCAATAACTTGCAGGCAAGTTTAAATGATAGGAAAAACGTGGGAATTAAAAATGGTGGCACTGATAAGGAGGGGGAGGTGATTGTTAAGATAAAGCACAAAGTTCTTCCAAACTTGTCATTTTTTTTGACACTTTCAAAAGATCTTTTATTTTAGAGCTACACGTGCTTTTAATAGCCTATCATTAAAACCCAAGCTGCTTTGTTAATTAGTTTCATAGATTATATAAAAGCTGCTTCTTAAAAATACATATACTACACATGCAATATACAAGCAAGGAATGCTCATTTCAAAATTGTTTTCCACCAAAAATTAAACAGTAATTTACTAAGTAGTGCAGAACCCAGTCATTAAGTGCAATAAACTATTTATCAATGTATAAACACTGTTATACAGCTGTGCCAAATGTGTTAAGGACATAAATAGGGTTTATTTACTGAGACAGACGGCGCGCTGGCAAAAAGACTAATCAGAAATGTGTAAAAGAATAATTACTCACAGAAAGTGATGATAAAACTTTATATCTCCCACACTTTCCAATTACTTGGTATGACAGTTAGTCCATATCCCTAACATATCTTTTCAAGTGACCATTGAAGTTCCAGGCTGCTTTTTTGCTACTTGCATTATATACATACATACATACATACATACATACATATATGCATGCATACATACATACATACATACATACATACATACATACATATATACATATATGGTATTCAGTTTTGTTCGGGTATTTTCCATGTCATTATAGTTGTACTTTTAAAGTTGTAGCAACGTTTCGGCAGAATCTCATCTGCCATCATCAGGCTTCAGTATTGTGTTCATCTGTGAGTCAGACTTTCACAGCTGTTTCTGTTTTAAATTTGGGGCTAGCCTACTGCTGTGCTAGAATGGTTTTTTCTTCATCCTGATTGGTTGGGAGTCTTAGTCTGTGTTTATTGGGGTTTGCTGTGTTCTGCTTGATTGGTGTTTCTAATATCTTCTGTCTGGTTTTTTTTTTTTTTTGTCTTGATTGGCTGGCAACATTGTGTTTCCTGTATTGGAGACTTTTAGTATGGCTTGGCTCCGAGTAAACGGATGGCTATCATTTTTTAGGAAGCTAAGTTTCATCTGGGTGCCTGGTTGGGGTGTGTTTGAGCTGGAGGTATCAGGGGAAGTCTGTTGTGCCCATGTGTTTCCCTGGCTTGTGGTGTGGAGATTTTTTTGTTTGAGAGTGCAGGCTTCCAGATAATTGACAGTCTGGTGGAGTCATCTCTTCTATTCATGCTTTCAGGTCTTTTTTCAATCTCTATGGCTTCTCTGATAATTCTGTGGCTGAGGTTTTCTATAGTGGCTAGGGTTTTGGTGCCATTGAAGTCGATGCTATGACCTGTTGCTTTCATGTGTTGGACTAGTGAGGAAGTGTGTTCCAGCTTTTTGACTGCATTTTTGTGTTCATCCAGGCGGGTACTTATTCTTTTATTGGTCTGCCAATGTATGTGACAGGGCATGATGCACAGGGGACTTCGTATATGCCTTGGTTTTCCAGGTCAATTTTATCTTTGTGGTTTCTTAGGATGGTTGCTATTTTTCTGTCTGTTTTGAAGGCAGTCTTGATGTGATGCCTGTGTAGTATCTTACTGATTTTGTCTGTAGGTAGGGCATAGGTTCCATAGGTCTGTTCATCTTCTAGGTCTCCATTATGTCTCAGTGTGTTTTTGTGGATCAAGCCAGTGATTTTGCTTTTGTGGAAGCCATTGGCTGTCAGTACTTTAGTCAGGGTGCATAGTTCAGTGTTTATGTGTGTCTTGTCTGCCAGGTGTTTGGTTCTGGCAATTAGTGGAAACGGAAACAAACAATTACCATTCCTAGATGTACAAAAATCAGATGGCACACTAGGACACACCATATACCAGAAGAAAACACCCACCAACCGCTACCAGTTTATCTGTAAACTCTGTGGCCAAAACACTAATTGCCAAAACACACAATACAGAAGCCTGATGATGGCAGATGAGATTCTGACAAAACGTTGCTACAACTTTAAAAGCACAACTATAATGACATGGGAAAATACCTGAACAAAGCTGAATACCATACATGTAAGTACCCATGAAAACTTAAGAATATATATATAGATATAGATATAGATATAGATATAGATATAGATATAGATATAGATATA
>NW_020769320.1:19933531-19946437 GCF_900518735.1 Pseudonaja textilis | reverse complement strand
TAGAATAGAATAGAATAGAATAGAATAGAATAGAATAGAATAGAATACTTTCTTGGCCAGGTGTGATAAGACGGACAAGGAATTTGTCTTGGTGCATATGCTCTCAGTGTACATAAAAGAAAAAGGTATATTCATCAAGAATCATAAGGTACAAATAAGAGTCATAGGGTACAAATAAACAATCAAATCATAGTAGAAAATAGTCGATATAGATTGTAAGGATACAAGCAACAAAGTTACACTCATACAGTCACAAGTGGAAGGAGATGGATGATAGGAATGATGAGAAGATTAATAATAGTAACGCAGACTTAGTAAATAGTTGGACAGTGTTGAGGGAATTATTTGCTTAGCAGAGTGATGGCTTTTGGGGAAAAAACTGTTCTTGTGTCTAGTTGTTCTGGTGTGCAACGCTTTATAGCGTCATTTTGAGGGAAGGAGTTGAAACAGTTTATGTGAGGCAGGAAGTGAGGCATCTATAAGTATTTTCACAGCCCTCTTTTTGACTCGTGCAGTATACAGGTCTTCGATTGAAGGCAGGTTGGTAGTAATATTTTTTTCTGCAGTCCTAATTATTCTTTGAAGTCCGTGTCTGTCCTGTTGGGTTGCAGAACCAAACCAGACAGTTATAGAGGTGCAAATGATAGATTCAATAATTTCCTTGTAGAACTGAATCAGCAGCTCAGTGTGACTGAACAAATACTTGATTTTGGTACTTAATTTTGCTATTTTCAGTTGATAGCTTAGCAGAGGTGCAATTTAGCAATCTGTTATCACAATGAATTTCTCATTGTTTCTAGTCTCAGTGGATCATGGATTTATGTTAATGGTTAAGGGATAGCTGAGACATAGGATAATAAAGTTAATTTGTAATAAACAATTTCCTATGATTATTATTGATTATTAAAGTAAAATTCTTCTTACACCATTAATGATTTGGGCCTGACATGAACTATTCCATAACACTGAAAAACAACCTGCATGGATGCATTTACCAAAAGTTGATTTCAATTTAAGCCACCTCAAACTTCTATATGGGCAGAAAGTTGAATGAATGTGAACACTAAGCACAATGTTGGGCTATGCATGCATACTTAAAAATAAAAATTAAAAATATGCCATTTTCAAGCCCACAGTGCTTGATAACATGCTTTTCATTATAAAAATAAGAGTCTCTACTATATAAGCAACCCATCACATTTGGCAGGGCCTGAAGAAAAATACATGAAATACTATGAAATACATCTAAAGGATAGGATATTTAAAGGAAATATTAATTATAGAAAGTCATTTGATTTAGGAACCTTACCAAATTGCCATCTGTTAGAATCTGTTAAGCCTACATCATATTTATCAAAGTGAGGCTTCCCTGCAATTATCTAGTAAATGTGTTATGAGTGGAAAGTTATTGCATGTTAAGCAAATAACTACAGAAATGCCTATTAAATGTTAGGATAGTTCATTGATGTTATTGAAACTGTATAAAACATTACTATAACTGTCTGATTTGATACAGGACTAAACAGGACAGACTCCAACGGATAGTTTGGACTGCAGAAAAAAAAAATTGCACTGGTTAGAAGCAGGGTTGAAAAACAGTATCTACAGACCAAATCCTGGACATAAACTTTTTCAACTCCTCCCTTTGAGATCTTGCTTTAGGACATTGCATGCCAAAACAACCAGATACAGTTTCTTCCCCTTGTTCCATCTCTCTGCTGAACAACTAATCCTCACATATATACATATATACATATACATATACATATACAATATACAATATACATATACATATACATACATACATACATACATATATATATATATATATATATATATATATATATATATAATACTTAGACATAATATGCCGTATATACCCATGTTGTATGGATGTATTATTATTATTATTATTATTATTATTATTATTATTATTATTATTATTATTATTATTATTATTATTATTATTATTATTATTATCCTTCTCATCTTTCTCTTTCCCTAATTCATAGCTTGGAAGCATTTGTTCCTTGTATCTAATATATTTTATATTTTGTACATATTTTTACACTGGAAAAAGGTGAAATAATTGAGGCTAGCTAAATTTGAAATCTATATTGGTTACAAATGTGAAATTGAATTTTCGACATTAAAATTCAAGCTGGACTTCCCTATCGGATCCCATATATATAAACTGAATTCTGCAGCTAATATAAAACACTTGGGAGTTAAATACAAAGTTGCTCAGATACCAAAGTAGTAAATTCATCCTTTTCTTCTTTCCCACAAGTCCTGTATGTTGTTTCACATTTTTGATAGAAATTAACTTTAAGAGTGCTAGTATTCATTGTCTTGCAATAAATAAATGGAGACTGCAATTACCATGTTGTATTAACTTCTCTAAGCACCAATTAATTTTGGAAAATACGATATGCAAATAAACATATACAAATTAGCAGTAACATGTCCTCATTGTTTTGTCTATTTTCTTTTTTAGAGCTAAGAGCTGCACTGAAGAGATGTATGTGTGTATTTATTAAGATATTTAAAATTTAATAGCTGAACCAGTGAAGAATTGGACAATGAGTAAGAACACGCAGTTATAGCTAATTGCTTAAAGAGAACTGGCTACTCCATGAAGCAATCTGAGCTGTAATCGATTGCTATAAGAGTAAAGTTTGTGAGTTTCCTTGTTTTCCGCCTTTTTTGGCTGTGTGCTGTTTGTGCTCTCTGTGATTTACCTCATGATGTTCCTGCTGTATTGATTAACCTGATGATGTTCCTGTTTGCCTATTTTATTTGCTATAAATATATTTATTTATATAAAGCAGGTTCCTATCAGCATCTCTGACTCTATTTGGACTCCACAATAACCTTACATTATTTCATACCATACTTCCTACATATTCTTCTTCCTCATCCTGCATGTACAGATGCTTAAAAACTGAGCATATTGAGACATTTTTGAGCTCCCTCCCTTTTTTCTGCAAACCTTTAGAATATACTTCTGTAAACCTGTTGCTATACTTTTCAGGTGTGCTTGGTTTTAATTAAGCCTTTGTAATGCTCTATATGGGGAAAATTAATATTCCATTTAGTGTTCATGCTGATTTTCATTTCCTGCCCATTTATGATCTACTAGCTTTCAATAATAATAATAATAATAACGCTAATGATAAGAATAACAATAACGATAATGATAAATAATAATCAGAACAAATGCAATCAAAGCCAGAATAGAAAAATCTGCTGATGACCCCAATGCAGACTCTGCAAAGAAGCGGATGAAACCATTGATCAAGACCTAGACAAGCACTTAAAAACAATTCGCGCTGACAAGATCACCATTGGTCAGCTGCAGAAGGCCACCTTACTGGGATCTGCTCGCATAACCCGCCGATACGTCACGCAGTCCTAAACACTTGGGAAGTGTTCAACTAGTGATTTGTGATGTGAAACGCAGCATGGTTATCTCATCTACTGTGTATACTGTCATTTTTGTGTACAACAACAACAACAACAACAACAATAATAATAATAATGATAAATGCATTCACCTTAGTGATTATTTGAAAATAGCATCTGCAGACTGTGAAGGGCATACAGGCATACATAATCCCCAAACAATTTTGCACAAGCTGGGTTTCATATACATGAAGGTTCTTACTTTAATAGGCAGTCATTGGTACCTTGGAAGAAAATGTAAATTTAATTCCACATTCTTCCCCAAAACCAATGATAAGAAAATTGCACCTTCAAAAAAAGTACTTTTTTATGCCATGATGTATTGTTCCCTGATTAACTGAACAAAGTCTCAACAAAGACTCCTAAATTAGATATTGGTTATCCTCCAGGGTACAAGGTTTTCTAAGGAGAAGAAAATATTGATCCTTTGCCTAGTTTAAAGTCCATGAATATAGAGTGCAATCCATTTCAAGGGAAAGCAAAACCCATTAAACTTCTCAAGCATTCAATTAAACTATTACTTTAGCTGTCTTAATTGATGCTGCTAATAGTATCATATATAATTGTTCCATACAGGCAGAATACGTGTTTGGTAATGACTGTTAGGTAATTCACACTGTGACATTAAAGCAATAGTAGTAGCCCCGTACATAAGTTCATAATTAATGTGTGAATCATCACCTTAGCTGTGCACTGTGCTAATCTAAGATAGTTATGGTTTGTTTAAACCAAATGTGTCATATATAATAGCTAATTTTCATCACAAAGGAAAGCCTTAGAAGGTCATTCTTATTTTTGTTAAAGTCATAACAATGGTAGCACATAATTAGGAATGGAGGAGGGCAGCTGTTACTGAAGTTGAAGAGAAAATGATGAAGAACATGGGCGCTGGATTAGTCAGTAATGAAGACAATAATAAGGAAAAGGCAATCAGCTGCTTTATGTTATTCATCTGATTTTAACGGGCACCTAACTGTCAACCTGATGGGCTAACATAGAATAAATAAATAAACAAACAAGAGAAAGGACAATATAAAATGGAAACATAGCATACTATCACTGAAGCCAACTTACAAACATTCACTTTCTAATCATCGCAGATAGCACCACCCAGTACTCTGGTCAAACGCCACAAAGCCAGATCTTTATGGTCAGTAAGGAAGACCAACAGGGTTAGGATTGCTGAATTTTGGAAAATATGCTGTTTCAGAGGCAGAGTACTGTGAAAGAGAAGGAATGCTCCTTCTGTCCTGCAGATATCACTGGACAGCCATTTGTCTAAAATGATATAGGCTCTCTTGCTTGAGTAAGGTTTTGGAATAGAAGATGTCCAAGATCCCTTCCAACTGTGTTATTCTATTATTTCCTAAGGTCTCTCTAAGTTTATGGAAATCAGTTCTATTAAATGCCAAGACTCTAGTTTGACTTTGCTATATTGCTTGGGCTTGCATAATGTTGGAATTCTAATATTGCATGGTCAGTCCCCTTGCCAATGTTCCTGTAACTTCACTGCTTTCTATCATTTCATCTCTGTTATAGTGAGAATTAAGACCAGTATGGCTGACCCTCTAGTTTCCATCTCTACCTTTTGGGAGACAAAGTTGTCTGCTAGTTATGTTAGGAATCTGTTTGATATTATACTAAGTGTAGAGTTTGTGATTAAAATTTCCAATTGCTGTTGTGGTGTGCTTCCTACATATCTTAGTTAACTGACTATCAGAAAGTTCATCTATTTCCTCTGTTTGATTGGGTGGCGTGTAGTATGCACCTATGTCATTTCCTCCTCCCCTGATATTGACCTCAATACATTCAAGGTGTTTTTCATTATTGTTTTGCTGCATTTCTGCAGAGACTTTTGTTAAGTCTGTTTCTTTTAAACAATTAAAATCCATGTAGCTTTGCAGAGACTTTTATTAAGTCTGTTTCTTTTAAACAATTAAAATCCATGTAGCTATATATTTCATTTATGGGTTTCATTGTGCCAAGTTTCTGTAATAGCAACATTATCACATCTGTCCTCATGTACTTGGATTTCTAGCTCACCCTGTTTATTCCTCATACTTTGTGCATTAGTATATAGGCATTTGAGTACTTTTTGACTGACTCTGTGTTTGATGTTTACATAACATTTTTGTCAAAAGCCTGATTTTTCTTAATATTATTAATATTAAGCAACTTTAATATTTTAACCATACAAACATCTATGTTAGAAACATGATAACCCTATTAGTTTTAAATCAGTGGGGACAGAAATGTTCTGTATCAATTACTTCTCTGTTCCCGTTATTCAGTTTAAATGTTTCTCCAGAAAATCCCCGAATTTAGCATTAAATAGCTCAATGCCTTTCTGTGATAGATGCAAACCAAGGAAACTAGCCCAATGCCATAAAGGGCTTTATAGGGTTGAATAGCATCTAGACTTGATTATGGTCCACTAGTATTAGGTCTGTAGCTTGTAAAACATTTCTTTTTTTCCAGTTTCCTGAGACATAACATGTATTTATTTTCACGGGGGAAAAAAATGCTTCTAAAGAAGCAATCAAAGTAATGTTCTATTTGCCACAAAATGCCTCAGAAATTTAGAAGGAAAATAAGACTATCAAGGGTAGCACAATAGAGAAAAACAGAACTGGAAATCAACTAGATAAAAAAAGAAAGTAAATGTCAAGATATCCTTGTCAATCATGCTGAAAATCCAGAGAAAATCCAGCAAGCAGGATACGCTTGATGAAGATCTTTGGCAGAAATCAAAGGGGCTTTTTGCAGCAGATAGAGTGAAAAGCAAGACATTGAGAAAACAAGCAGCATGGCACTTAGAAATTGAATTCTCAAAGCCCAGTTAAAACAATCGTTTTCTCTTTCTCTTCATAGACTTTTAAATTTAAAACAATATAATATCATATAAAACTCTCTTCAACCTTGGGATAATCCAAATATTTACATTGTCCCCTTTCTATATAGGAAAGAACTGTCCTGATGAATTCATACAGAAAATTTTTATTCTTCTATATTTTCAAATACTTCTTCCAGTGAGGGTTCCAGAGTTAGCCACTGTTTATTGGCTATATGATCAACCTGGCAACAATGCACAGACTGTCAGCAAACCTTCCTCAATTTATGTACCACTAGAATGCTAGTGCTATAAGAAGAAGAATACAATGGTACAAATATATTGCTTTAGAGCAACCTTAACCAACCTTTCCTGTTATACTGGATCTAAAGGGCTCCAACTGAGCAGGATTAATTAATGAGAATTTCTTTGATAGCACAGAATAAAGGATATTTGATTGTAACACTTCAGAGGATATAGTCATGTAAACCAACCTACCTGCCTTTGCTTCTTAGAAGTCCAACTTTCACTTCCATAAAGTGTTACAGGAGATACCCTGACTTGCAGAGTTCTGATATTTGTAGATATAGAGACAACATAGCTGCTGGATTTCCAAGGCTTTCATGGCTGTTCTTCCAAGTGCTTAGTCTGTGGCATATTTCTTGACTGCTTGTTCCTTTACTGTTGTTGTTTGATCCTGAAAGGCAAAAGGGCATATCTACCATATCATTAATTCTAAGGCTGATCATTCTACTTGCTGTCATTAGTTTGCTCTTCTTTATATTTAATTTCAGAACATAATTTAATTAAATTATGTCAGTTGTACGTACTCCTTGTCTTTCCATATTTTACTCTCAAGCTAGGGTCATCAGCATAGATACATTATTGGTGTTTCTTCTTTCAGTTTCAAAACTATAGGTGTCTACAAATCCACTTTCCCTACATAATTGACTTTATTTTGCCCTCCTTTTGGATCACTTAAAAATCCAGTATAGTAATATAAGCAATCACTTATATACAATCAATATAAAGTATTATTTTGTAAAAAAAAAATGTTACATACTTTACCAACAGAGATATTTCTGAAGCATTGAGCTGCCAGCCATTATTTGGAAATCAAAAAATATTTTAGCTGCAGATATTGATGGTCTACACCATTTGGCCAATATTTACATTGCAGTTCCTCAAATAACAATGTCAAAAACATAAGAATCTAATCCTATGATTTGTTCTAACACATGTATTTCCTATATTCATCAAATTATTTTACAAAATTGCCTGGCTGTTTTTGAGTATGGAATTCCCCATAGTTTTAATTCACCATGATCATTAAACTAGAACTGGTTTATATCAATACCATGCTTCTTTCTTAGGTAATATAGTATTATATGCAAAAAGTTCCATATTTCCCAAGGTAGTTAAGGTAATATAAAGGGTAATATGCCAGTTCTGAGATAATGTAATGGTAAAATTCCAGGTAGCAAAAGTTGTCTTCATCTTTTTTTAAACAAATTTTATTCAATTTTTCACATAAAAACAAAAAGCTCTTTTTAGTGGACAATATATTTCCAGGTCATCACTTTTACATACAAATATCACAATAGATATACATTCATATATGCATACTTAATTCTTTTGTTACCTTTTCCATTCCAAACTTTTAAAAAGGAGAGGAACAAGCAAATTAATCCTAGTCTCTTAGATTAATCTCGGTCAAAACATCTTTTCATTTCAATTATTTCAAATATAATCCTTTAATATTTATTTTAAAAATAGAAATAACAATATATGTTTGCATAATAATAATAATAATAAGTTACCAATGTCTCTCCTTCCTTTTAATTTATTTTTTATTTATTTTGAAGATTACAAGATAATAGGTATAAGTATATACATAGTTATGAATACATGAAATGGGTACATATAAGAAAAATAAAAGAAACAATAGGACAGGGACGGTAGGCACGTTGGTGCGCTTATGCACGCCCCCTACAGACCTCTTAGGAAAGGGGTGAGGTCAATAGTAGACAGTCTAAGGTTAAAGTTTTTGGGTTGTATTAGTTTATTAATTTAAGTAGTTCTTTAATCTGTCATGTTTTCTTTCCATCACACATTCTTTCTATAGATTCTAGATTAATACAAGTTTTAACACAAAAGAAACAAGTATAGGTTTCCTTCCTTTACTGCTTTGAGTGTGACACCTCAGTGGTTAAAATATACCTTTATTCCCTCAGTTAATTCCCAATAAACCATTATTTTATAGTAGTTACAATAATAATCGTTACATCTTTTCATTTGGATTCGGCAACTTATTTTCCCCCCTTAATTTTATTTCTAATTTCAAAAAAGTAAAAGGGGAAAAAAATGATTATTCAATTTCTAATCACGGATATTGACCTCATTTTAGTCATCTTCACATTCATTTCCATTA
Source organism: Pseudonaja textilis (assembly GCF_900518735.1). The sequence continues at coordinate 19,937,711 of NW_020769320.1, read as the reverse complement.
TTAGAATTTCTTCAATAAACCTTAACTTTTCTTTTAAGAATAAAAATAAAAATGTATATTCATCTAATAATAATTATCAGTATCTATCCCTCCTTTAATAATCTATATTACCCTATTTTCTAAGTATTTTTTTAATTGCAAATATATTCTTGTTACCCCTTGTTCACCCTGCAGAATCCCCTTTTTAATTGATCAACCATTATCTCTAAAAAAAATATTTTCTTTTCATCATTTTACTATTTCTGCATTTCTTTATTTCATGCACCTGTTTCTTATTACCTCTCCTCCCCCTCTTTTTGTCTTCATTAATTGGGAAGGAAGGCAACACTGTATATCTAATTATTATGATGGAACTGAGCTTCTGAAAATTAAAGGTCCTTTCTTAACAATTGAAATATTTGAATGAAAAACGAGAAGGATAGTTTCCACAAATAAACTATCAAAGCTGAACATATTATTTCTGAAAGTAAGATCTAGAACATATATGACAGAATATATGACAGACAAGGAATAATGAATGGAAACTGAACAAGGAGAGATTCAACCTGGAAACAAGGAGAAATTTTCTGACAGCGAGTGCAATCAACCAATGTAACAGCCTTCAGAAGTTGTGGGAGCTTCATTACTGGAACCTTTCAAGAAGAGACTGGACTACCATCTGTCAGTAAAGGGATAGGGTCTCCTGCTTGGGCAGGGGATTGGACTAGATGACCTACAAGGTCTCTTCCAACTCTGTTAATCTATAATCTAATCTGAATTCCACATGAGGTGTGAATTACAGTGTGTGGACATGTTTTATTTGTCAAGTATCTGTTCTAGAACATCCTTTGGAAAGATTATTATTTTATTTTTCTTATTGCACCTTTGACCATCCATTGGGCATAACTATTGAAACTGAGAGTGGAATTTTGCTATATGTTGAAAAGGAAGGTAGAAAAAGTATAAGTCCTAAAATAGGATATCAAAATTAAACAAAGGATTTTTTAAAATTTCTTCCATAAGCCCAGCCTTATCCATTTGAATGATGTGACGCTTCCTACTTTGCGATCCTGAACTCCTTTTTCAAATACAGATTATTTTCCTTTATTAATATGAAGGTTCCTTTTCCTCATTTATGTTAAGAATGAATTTATTGCTGGAACTGAAAATATAATTTTAAGGTAAATAGAAATCATTTCAACCAAACATTATCAAAGCTTTTGTGAATATAACCTGAAGCTTTCTAAATATTCCAGCTGGTGATATCATATCATGTCATATTCAAGTTTGTAATAACAAACATGATATCAATTTTGAACCAAATCTGGCAGCAGCCATTTTTCTGTTCCTCAGTTGCCACACAAAAAGGGAAGGGAGGCAGACAAAGGTTGGATTGCTTCACTAGACACAACAGTGAGCTTTCTCATGAAAACCAAGGTAATCTCTACTGACAACTAATAAGGTTGGAAAAGGAGTGCCTGAAGAACCTGCCAATTAACCCAATTGGACAATGTGACCTGTAACAATTGGGGATGGGCTTATTTCTTAGTTTATTTATACTGAAACTGTGGAAAAGATTTAGAGTTGGTTTTCCGTTGAAGCTATGTTGATATGATGTACTCAATAAAGAAACCTTTGAGAAGGAGCCAAACCTCAGAGTTCGGATTTGCTTGGATTCGTTAGTTGGAGCCTTGACACATGACAGTCATGGAATTGTACAGGAAAAAGCATAAGAAAGAATGGTCAAGAAATGTTCCAATTCTGTGTATCCCTTTGGTGTGAAGGAAAATTCCACAGAGAATTTAATATCAATTTATGTAATTTTACAGCACATTCATAATTCAAAGAATCCTATGATTCTATGAAAATCTGGCTTTCATCCTGAGTGGGTGTAGTTGGTAGAACCATGTTATCAACTGGCCTCCAATAAATACCAGAAAATATTCTCTACCAGGAAATATTCTCTACACAGTACCACTCTTTTGTCTCCTATTTTTCCTGTACAAAAACTTTAATTATGTATTCAGATTTGAAAAGAATAAATAAAATCATAAATATTTAAACTTGAATGCTTTGGAATAGCATTCACTTTCTTTTTTATTTATTCTGTATGCACCCATCATGGATCTTGCTTTTAAATATGTGCTCAATTAACCCATTTGTTCAGGTGGTTTGGTTTCAACTCAAGAGTGTTTATTTCGGAATTAATAATCACGGTACTTTTTCTTGAATTTTCATCCTTCATAGAATAACACAAAAAGACCTATTTTCTCATTTTATTCAATTCATTTCTCTGGTATAAATTTACTGCATTTATAAATGCCTGATTCTTAAATGGTTGTAACACTTGTAACCACAACTATTGAGCCTTTTTTTGTTGAAGCAATAGCAACAGGTTTGGTTCTAGACATTTGGTGACTCTCCATTTTTAAGAAATCTGTGAGCCAGGATCACACTCAGGCAGTTAAGAACTTTGGGAAAAGTCTCTCTAAAAAGATATATGACAGAAGAATATTTGTAAATAAAAAGGATATTTAATTTGGTTTTGAAAGTAATGGCATTTCTGATTGAATGAAACTATGGTGTGCTCACCCTATCATGCACTTATGATAGGGCGAGCACACCATATACTTATTCTTACGTGTACACAAATATGAATGGGTACAAATGAATTCCCAACCAGTCAATAAAGCTCTCAAAGTTTTTTTATTAAAGTCTTTGCTTTTTCAATGAGGTGTCAGTTCTCACTGCTCTTTTCTTCTCCAAAGACAAACTGATTTCATTCCTGTGAATAGAAGAAGAGGAAGCATCACATACCAAATCCTAAAAGCCATCTTTTTTGCTGATAATACACATGGACGGAAGTAAGTTTCATATAACTAGCAGAGATAAAATAATGAAAGAGTATGAATCAAATTCATGGAACTCTGCATATTGGATCATTAATCATGACAAAGTGAATGAGCTGCAGCTTTTCTGCATTTATTCCTCTGCTAAATACTCTTCTGATGGCCTGTAGTATCACATCCAACTCTTGTACAATCAGCACAGCCACCACCACCCAAGGCTGTGTGCTATCTTCACTTCACTTCTCCCTATATACCAATGACTGCATCTCAAACAATCCATCTGTTAAAATACTGAAGTTTGCTGATGACACAACAGTGATTGGTCTCATTCGAGACAACGATGAATCTGCATACAGACAAGTGGTTATACAACTTGCCTCGTGGTGTAACCGGAACAATCTGGAACTGAACACACTAAAAACCGTAGAAATGGTAGACTTTAGAAGAAACCCACCCATTCTACCATCTCATACAATACTAGACAACATAGTATCAACAGTAGAGACCTTCAAATTTCTAGGTTCTACTATATCACATGACCTAAAATGGACACCTAACCTCAAAAACATCATCAAAAAAGCACAACAAAGAATGTTCTTTCTGCACCAACTCAGAAAGCTCAAACTGCCCAAGAAGCTGCTGATACAGTTCTACAGAGGAATGATTGAGTCTGTCATCTACACCTCTATAACTGTCTGGTTTGGTTCTGCAACCCAACAAGACAGACACAGACTTCAGAGGATAATTAGGATGCAGAAAAAACAATTACTACCAACCTGCCTTCAATCGAGGATCTGTATACTGCATGAGTCAAAAAGAGGACTGTGAAAATATTTACAGACCCCTCACAGCCCGGACACAAACTGTTTCAACTCCTTCCCTCAAAACGACACTATAGAGCACTGCACACCAGAACAACTAGACACAAGAACAGTTTTTTTCCCAAAAGCCATCACTCTGCTAAACAAATAATTCCCTTAACACTGTTCAACTATTTACAAAGTATACACTACTATTACTGTTAATCTTCTCATCACTCCTTATCACCCATCCCTTCCCACTTGTGACTCTAGGACTGTAACTTTGTGGCTTGTATCCTTACGATTTATATTGACTGTTTCATAGTATGATTTGATTGTTGATTGTACCCTATGACTATCATTAAGTATTGTCCATTATGATTCTTGATTCTTAATGAATGTACCTTTTCTTTATGTATACTGAGAGTATTTACACCAAGACAAATTCCTTGTGTGTCCAATCACATTTGGCAAATAAAGTATTCTATTCTACTCTACTCTACTCTACTCTACTCTACTCTACTCTACTCTACTCTACTCTACTCTACTCTA
>NW_020769320.1:19885178-19933521 GCF_900518735.1 Pseudonaja textilis | reverse complement strand
TACTCTACTCTACTCTACTCTACTCTACTCTACTCTACTCTACTCTATTCTATTCTTGGCTGTCTATAATTTCTGATTTGGGGAAGAAATACATGCAAGAGGGCATTAACTTAGGATACCCATTCCTCTAGGGTTTAAATAAAGATGGTGAGCATGTGCTAATTTCTAATGATGTTTTTAATTATTCTTAGCATTCACATAGATTTTATCCATAATGATCTATTCCTTAATTGGCCCCTTTGGGCACTGTAAGGCATTCAGTGCACTGTAAGGCACTCAGTGTGGGCTGCTGCCTGGTCGGGTGAACTCGCAGTTGTGATCACTTGCTGGGCCCACCCAACCGCCCTTATGCTATCCTTTCCATACATAACTAACTTGCCCAGCTGAGTTCCAGGCCCTGCTGTGTTCACTGGAGCTGCCTGAGTTGATTAGCTGCATATTTGAAGCTCCGTTTCAGTCCCAAAGGGGTGCATACGATCTCACAATCAGCGAACTGGTTGGGAACGTAGGTACAGCCCACCTCCGAAGGCACCTCACAAACATAGTTACAGGCTCAAAAATCTATTTCAAATTATCTTCTTACTTTAGAAATTCTGGGGATGGGAGGAAGAAGAGAAAAATTCAGCATCATGCTTCTTTTCATAAAAATGTATTATTTATCATTCATAGGAAAATCTCCTCATCCCGAACAGAAAATAATGGATTCATTCTTACTACACTTCAATCAGATCAAATTGTGTTCAGAGAAACAGATGAATAGTCAACTGCTTCTTTTACTTCTTCCTTTAAAACCGACATTCAGTCTCAAAACAGGATTATGCTACTGGACTGGAAAATAACAGGACAAATTTTTTAAAAGTCTCTTGTTTATTTTCCATCTCAATAAGATCTTTGTTACATAAATTCTAAGCTATGTAGCATGTAATATTTGAAAAGCACTTTAGTCATGAACACTGGGTAAATGTTTTTGTTCTTAAATTGCAAGAGTCTTGGGGGAAAGAAAAATCTCTAGAAGACTTTTAAATAAAATAAAATAATCAAATGGTGTCACTAAACTATAAGCACATAATTATCTTCCCACTACTATTCTTTCTTTGAAGACTGAGACAAGTGACTAACTTTTCAGTACATTGAAAATTGGATTAGGAAATTATAGCCGTGTTTTGCATTTTTGTTCTTCTTTACCTAATGAAGCTCTAGGACAACACATATCCATATTCCTTTATTCAATCCACAAAGGGAGATATAAATTTTGCATGCTAAACCTATGGATGCCCATTGTTACTTCATGCTTCCTTGTTATTTATTGTTAGATTGCCAAGTTTGTATTGATAGATTGCCAGTCTCCAAGGAGACTGTCCCTCCTACCCTTCACCCCAACATACCAAAAGCCAGGTCTTCAAACTTGACACCTTTAAGACTTGTGGACTTCAACTCCCAGAATTCCTCCTCCAGTCATGTTAGCTCAGGAATTCTGGAAGTTGAAGCCCACACGTCTTAACACAACTTGATTTTGCCTAACACAACTTGATTTTGAAAAGCAACCTTCCAAACAGGAATAGAATGATAATCCAACAGAATATCTTCTATTTAACAGACCTTGCAAAAAGATCTCGTCACCAAAAAAAGGACACACTCCCAATATCTTTATGTTATCCAAACATACACTACAGGGTGATCGATGCAGTTTCTGTTAAATTGGGTTCTTTAGATTCTTCTGCTTTTCTTGTTTCAGCTTTATAACATGGGATAATTTCTTCAAGGACAGTTTGAAAATGAATAGTTGCTTAATCCAGGATGTGATTAAAACTAAGTCATCTTAAGGAAAGTTTCTAAGTTTTTAGCTAAGGTTATTTTTCCTTAGGGGACAATGTTTCTAAAAATAACAGAATTTACAGCTGCCAAAAGGTAAGAAAGTCTTTTTAAAAAATGCCTGATATATTATTAGATATCAATGAAAAACAAGGAATGACCTGACTTCAGTGTGTCAGGAGCTGTCTCAGTTTTCTGGACTATCATATCTTCTAGAATAAAGCCATGATTTGTGGAAGGCTAGTTGTCTTGTTGCTAAGATACCCAGTTGAGATAAAATTCAAACTGCCATTCAAGCTTGGTGAAAAACTAATATGGTTTTCTAAGTCGCATTTAATTTTTGTCTGAAATTTATTATACTTTGTAAAAGCTGTGTGATGAAACAGAAAGAAATAAGGTTAAAAAAAAACATGAAGGAAATGAAAATATAACTTGAAGAATTAATATTTATTGATTGCTTGAAAAATGGCAGATATTCAGCTTTCTTTTTTACACCTGCCAGCAGAATCATAAAACCCAGATTATTTTCAAATGGGTTTCTGTGTTATTTCACTCAACATTAAAACCTTGCCAAGTATCATTTCTTTCCCTAATATTCATAAGCTAGTTTCAATTTTACATGTATATTCTCCCTTTTCAGTGTATCTGCATTTTTTCATTTTTTTTACAACAATGTTCTTATGAAGATTTTTTTCTATTGCTAACAATTTCTTTTTTCTTGGAAGTTTGGCTTTTTTTTTTTTGATAAGATGAAGGATTAAGTATCCAAAAGAATTAAAAATAATTCAATAAAACATGTGGCTACATTAGAAAGTATAGGGTACTGATAGCCAATTTGAAAAGACTGTGGAATCTGGTTTGTATATGGTAACTACAGAAAAATGATTATATGCACAATGATGAAGACATACTGAAATATCCACAATGGAGAGGTTAATTGTGAATTTATCCGAACTGCCAAAAATTGCAAAATTGATCTGTTTGATCAGGGATAAAACAATATGTTCATTTATAAAAGACTGGAGACTTTTTACATTTTGCAGAAAATAGAAAAAATGAAATGATAGTTTTTGGATTTGTTGATTAAAATTGTTGATAATGGAAAGAAAAGAACCATGTAATGTGTTAGGGAGAAAAGATTAGGTTTGTTTGTTGCTATTATATTACTATGTTACCATATTCTCTCTCTTTCTCTATCTGTATTATTTCTTGCACTTATTTCTTACATTTTCTTCACATACAGTAGTTTCATATTTATCTCTAGCTCTAACTCTTTATCTCTTTATCTATCAATGAGGGGTCCTTGGTGGTCTTTGAGCTTGGTTGTTTTCTTGTAGACATTTCATTAGCCAAATTGGGTTAGCATCATCAGGGATGGTAAGGGGTTTTGCTCCCAATTTATATTCTAGTTGTTTGCCCTGTCAGTGTTGGTGAGAGTGGTCTTATGGGTTCTTTGGTTGGGCTGTTTACTGTTAGCTTGTTTGGCAGTTCCTTGAATAATAATATGCTTGATATTTACTTTTAGATTGTTGGTCTGATGTTAACCTTGGTGTTAATCTCTGTTTATCTGGGTGTTGATTGCTGGTGGGGAGGTGTTTTGGACTGTTTGTTCTCCTTTGACTTGTTGATTTTCTTTTTTGAATGGTATATGAATGTTGTTTATGCTAGCTTGGTCTAGGATGGTCATGGTTCCCCAATTAAAACTACGGTTAAATCTGGCTGAGTATTGCAAAATTAAAGAGTTTTCATCATGTCTTCTAACTACTTGCTGCTACCCATGGATGCATTCTAATAGTCTTCTGCCTGTTTGTCCCATGCAGTTGTAGTTTTTTCACTATATGTTGTAGGTGACTCTATTTTATATGTCTGGGGTTGTGGGATCTTTTAGTTTACTTGGTATCTTTTGGAGTGCTTTAGTTGGTTTGTGTGCTACATTGATGCCATGTGGTTGTAATGGCCTGTTGATGGTTGCTGCAATTTTTTTAATGTATGGCAATGATTTACAGCTTGTGTTGGTTGTGCTATGCTGGGTTGAGTAGTCAAGTGTTTTTTTTAATGGAGTTGCATGGATATTCATGTTGCTGGAAGATGTTGTATAGTTGTTTCCTTTTTCTGCTGTTCAGAGTTGTAACAGTTCAGAAACTACTGCATAAAATTGAAGGATTGCAACAGCTAGTACATAAGGACAAACTATCCATGAACACTGACTAACAGCCAGAAATCATGAGGAAAACTCATTATTTTCACACACACACACACAAACGTATATGTATTTATCTGTTTTTTATTTATTTATTCAAAGGGAAGTTAAAATACAAAACTCCAAAAACAAATTAAACAAAAATACAAAATAACCAAGGCATTGTTTATTAAAAAGTGCATTGAAAAGAAGAAAAATCAACATATATACACATATCTCCTTTAATTAAATACTGACAATAATTGGGCCACCTCTTGTGAAACAGACTCCCAACTAGTAAATATATTTGAAGGTATTGTAATCTGTGGGCTTGAGTATTTTAGTAAGATTCTCAGCCACAACTACCTCCCAAGACTGATTATCTGGACTATAGATGGCTAATTCTTTTATGTTTTCCCTATATTTAGTAGTCAGTGACCTACATGTGTGAGGAGAGAAACACATTCTTATTACCTACATATGGTATTATTTAGATGTGGACAATTGCTTGGTATGTGTAAAAATTGTATTAGGCATGTGAATGGTTCCTTTTGAAGGAAAACTCTGACAGTATCAGAAATCACAGTGTAACTAAGGATTAAAGGATCCACTTTTTCAAAGCAATAATTTTACCATGTATCTTCCAGGACAGGTGGTCTTTCAGCTAGTTGCTATACTGTTGACCCAAATACCTTCAGCTTCCTTAGTCATGCTAACATGGTGAGCTGGTTTTGTTTATTTATTTGTTTGTTTTAAATGTCACAAGCTTCATGGAAACAGCCAGGCTGAAATAGATACATCAGCTTTTTCCACCTTGGAAAGTTGATATTGCTTCTCCAACAATACGGCCTCCCCCAATAGGAAGTCCTAGCATGTTTCATAGACATGAAATTAAATTAAGCCCCTCCCCCCAAATTAAGGCCTATATTAAAACATGCGAAATGGGGGGGAATGGTGGCGGGGCTTGCCGTTAGGAAGTACTTTTGTTGCACACCCGGATATGGTGCTGCCTGCGTTGACCCCGCTACAAAGTGCCCCACCAATGCTGAGGTCAACATCCAAGACGTCGCCGCCCGCCCGAAGATGCAAGGGGGGGAATTAAGTCACCCCGAAAAGACAAACTAGCCATTTTTTCGAGGCTCAAAAAAAAAAAAAAAAGACCCGGCCTTATTATATGAGAAACACGGTAGACCATTACTTCAAATAGCTTCAATTTATTTGTCAGAACATGATATATATTTGTAACATTATTTCTGAAATTGCAACTTATTTTTATCACCTCAACCGGCTGGATGACTCTGTCACAATTCACAGTACATACTGAAACGACAGAAAAGAAAAGCGCTAGAACAATTTCTGAAGTTACTAGTTATCATAACAGAACTACTGTATTTTTCCCCTAGACATTTACTTTTATAAGAGACGGGATGAAATTGGATTAGGGCAGGGAATGAAAGAGAGTATCTAGTTTCATAATATTCATGTTAGCCTTAATATTATTTCTCAATTCATGTCCCATTAGATTTCATAGCTTGCCATGTAAGTAAGTCCAACTGATTTGATGTGTGGAAGTTGCTAACTAGCTTTTTATTGATTGTCATAGAACATAAAATAATAGGTGGCATATTAGATACTTCAATTTTTTCCTTCGATTTTCTTCTTGTTATTATTATAGTTTGTCACACAGTTAGACAGATGCTTAGACTGGATTTAACATTTTTATCCACCTATTGAATCCTTCCCACATAGGCAGATGTGAAAGTTTGATGGCAAACAAGAACTGGTGGGATCGTAAAGTAGAGAAAGTAATAGAAAATGGAGAGAAAAAAAACTTAAAGTACTCTGGGACTCTAGAATTCAAACAAATAAGCATCTACTGTGTAACACTTTAGACTTAACAAGTGTTGATAAAAATGTCAAAACAGTGGATGGTGGACATGGTAGTACCAGGAGACAGCAGAAGAGAAGAGAAAGAACTGGAAAAGATAACAAAATACAAAGACTTGCTAAAAGAGATAGAATCACTGGCAAAATAAAGCAAAAATAGTACCAGTAGTAATAGGTGCCTTGATTGGAATCACAAAATAACTGGAGCACCACTTCAAAATCACCAACAGGCAGTTGCAAAAAAATGGCTTTACTCAAAACAGCTTACATCTTGCAACATTATTATTGTTTTAAATTTATTGGCATACTTTGATTCTGATATGAGAAGAAGATAGCCTGTTATTTTAAAAGTTCAATTATTTCATATAAGCCGAAAAATAAGTTACAAATCCAGGTCACACATGAAGGATCATTCAATAATATATGTAACTGATGTACTATATGTATCTGGAAGTACACACAGACACACACAATGGATACAGACACATACATCCCACCTTTATTATTTTATATAGTATCCTCTCATCAAGGTCTCACACCAAACTGACTAGCTGTAAGGTGATTGCATATACTAGTCCAAATATCTATTTTTAAAAAATATAAGTGACGCTACACTTCAATGATTAGATGGCCTAGACCAGTGGTTCAAAAAGTGGGTGGTACCACCCCCTGGGGGTGGGTGGGATGCCTTAGGGGGGCACTAAGAGACAGGAGGGGGCGCTGGAGGTGAGCGGCAGGGCACAATTCAGGGGTGAGAAAAAATCCCAGCGCCGCGTGTTCAAGGCGAGGGCCCACAGGATCACCCTACTGACTTGCACATTCTGGTGCAAGGAGCTCAGTAGGGTCATCCTGCAGGGCCTCGCCCCGAATGCAGCATTGGGAAAGAAGAGAAAAGCCAGAGTGGTTTTGCTCTCCTTTTCAAACATCCCACCACATTTGGGGTGAGGCCCTGCAGGTCCACCCCATTGAGCCCCCTGCACCGGAGGCATCTGCCCAAGTAAGTCTGAATGGAGCGGTGCCTGAAGTCAATGGGGTGAGCCTGAGAAAGGGAAAGAGAGAGAGAAAAGAAAGAGAGAGAGAAAAGGAAGAAGAGAAAGAGAAAAGGGAAAGAAATAAAAAAGGACAAAGAAAGAGGGGGGATGGAAGGAAAGGACAGAAAGAAAAAGAAATAAAGAGGAAGGGAAGGAGGGAGGGAGGTGAAAGATAATGAGATATCTATTCTAGTCCAATCATCTGTTCTAGTAGGGTTAGAAGGGAGTGTGTGTGTGTGTGTGTGTGTTCTCCTTGTAATTTACCAGTACATTTTGGTTTTGCCTTCTTCAGAATTGGCACTGTAATACATTGGGGAAAAGTAATTTTTTAGGGTGGGGGTCTGGTCCAATGGATCCTGTTTAAAGCCTCAACAAAATATGAGAGCTTCCTGATAGTCTTGGCCATGTTTCGACCACAAAACTTTTAATTAACAGAAGCCAAAGATGCTTCAATATGCTGGCAAAGATGTTTCAATGTGGAAAAGGGCTCTAAATTAGGCCTCATTTCAATCTGATGCATCAGGTCTCTCTCTCTCCCTCTCCCCCCCTCCATCCCTCCATTCCCCCATTTCTTTGTCCCTTTTTCTTTCTTTCTCTTTTCTCTTTCTTTTCTTCCTTCTCTCTCTCTCTTTCTTTTCTCTCTCTCACTTTCCCTCTCCCAGGCTCACCCCATTGATTTGGTGCACCGCTCCGCTCAGGCTTGCTTGGGCAGGTCCCTCCAGTGCAGCGGGCTCAATGGGGTGGACCTGCGGGACCGGCACCTAGAACGCAGCAGTGCCAGCACATTTGAAAAGTAGAGCAAAGCCAGAGGTCGGTAATTTTTGCTGCAAAGAACCACAAAAGCTTCTGAGTTGTGCACAAGAAGGGACACATATGTCAATGCAATTGACATAACATAAAGAAACACAAATAAAACAAATCAACAAGAATGAGCAAAGCATCTCTGATTAGATTTTATTCACTACTAAAACCTAATCAGAGATGCTCTGCCGATTCTAGTCCAATGACCCGCTCCAGCAGGGTTGGAAGGGTATATATGTGTGTATATTGTTAGTGTTTGGGGATAAACCCCCGAGCTGAGTGCACAGCAGCAGTCAAGCCAGGCAGCCAAATGAGAGTGAGGCTGGGCCCAAGAGTATACACACACTTGAGACAAAAACACTGTTTGTGGTTTTAAATAGATATTTAATTCACACAGAGATTAAGAATAGTCATTCAGTCCATATGTCAGTATCCAGTATATCCATCCAGTTATCAAGTTCATTAACAGTCAATACAATGTTCTTATCTGCTTGTAAATCTTCTCCTTCTGATACCTTTCTCTCAAGGACAACGCTGAATCCTCAGCTCACCAAGCAAACAGTCCTTGTGTTCAGTTGAAATGGTATCTGGCACAGTAGCCTCCAAAAGCAAGCAGATAGACGTTCCAACAGGCAGCAGACCAGAAACAGAACCAGGTGCATCCAGAAGCAGGGCTATTACGTTTCCCTTCCTACCTATATTGCTGCCTGCAACCGCACCCACAATGACATTGCAGTTTCTTGCTTAAAGCTACATAACACTTAATCCTAGGTTTACATATTTATTCAACCCAAACCTGGTTGGTGTATCCATATACCCAACATATATGTGTGTGCATGTCTGTCAAAACTCCAAAAACAGGTCAAGTAGTTCTGGGGAGGCCAGTCATAAATTAGAACACTGACTAAGCAACTGGCCATTAAATGACAACGACTTATATTTGGTTTGCCAGTCACCAAACCATACCCACCCAGTCATGTGACCAGCAAGCCACGTCACCAGTCATGTGACCAGCAAGCCATGCCCACCCAGTCACGTGACCAGCAAATCACACTCTCAAACTAGGCCACACCCACAGAAGTTTGAATCCCACCCCTGGGTGGGGGGCATTGAGGATGAGTTTGTATCACCAAGGGGGTAGTGGACTGAAAATGTTTGGAAACCACTGGCCTAGATGTTTGTATTTAAACATAGCTATTTTAACATTTATATTTGATCGTGTTCTACTAATCTAGATAAAGTGTTGATATATATTGCTAGTCCATGTATGATATGTTAGATGCTAAAATAATAAATAAATAAATTTATAAATGCTCAAGGTAGTCAACATGCATAATACTATCAACTTACAGCTTGTAGTTTAATGTGAGGAACACTACCTGCTTGTTCAAACAACAGGATACCACTTCATTGCATTTAAGTAATTTAATTAGAAAAGAGTGCAGAGAAGGTGAAATTATCCTGCTAAAATATTTATATAGATATTCATTTATCAGAAGATGTTCCATGATTACTAGAGCAGAAACTTGATGAAGTGTAATTTATCTTTCTATGGGTTTACAGAAAGAATCCCTAACTTGAAGTTTGCCTATCGTTTAGCATCAGAGTACAGTAATTTTTCCTGTGGCTCATTAGGTGATAGGGTTGTGCATCTCAAAGGATGCCCTTCCATATATAAAGTAGAGGTCTGAGCAAAGTGTCCTTTTGAAACAATGGGATGAAGCAAAGTGTTTTAGATACCAGGGGACAAAGTGGCTGAATCATTTCACTTGCTTGCAGCATCTGCTATGCATCTGCTCCACATCTTCAGAAGATGTGAGACCAATCTTCCCTCAAGGCACAGTAATGTAATCTCAGAAATGACTTGTGTATTTGTGTTTGCTGCTAAAGCATAAAGCATACCAACGAAGAATGTGTAGAGTCTCTTTATCGTGTTATTTCATTGTTCTGAGATTCCAGATACTTTCTGATTTTTATTTGGATGAATCTTAGTGTGATGTCTGGATGTCAGAATGCTAGAACTGTTTTTTTCATGTGTTTGAATATGAAATGGAATATAACCGTAAAGGAATGGTTTTTAATAGTTGTGATGAAATATGACAGAACCATGTTTGATCTAAATGAGACTTTTTGTTTAAAAAATGTGGGGTGTTTGAGTTCTACCTGTTATTTATTCCCAATGTATTGCTCATGATGTGACTTTTCTGTCACTTGAGCAAAAGATATTACAGGATTTCTTCACAAATTCTAATGACCTTGTCAAGGGCTAGGCATCTTTTATGCCAAGTATCACATCTGGCTTTTCACCTTTTGATTTGTAAGCATTCCTTTAATAGTGCAGAGTTGTATGAAAGAAGATGCAAATAGAGTAAGCCGCAATAACAAGGACTAAAGCAATGTTATTCTGGGAGATTCTGGAATTGAAATAAAAATTAAGATGAAATAATGGTTAGGCTCTGGGACAAGACTAAAAAGTCTACTCTGAACTACAGAAGCTCACTGGGTAACTTTTACTCTCATTCCAATCCATTTTACTTGACTATTTATTTACTTGGAAATAAAATTGCAGGAGGAAATGTTATATAATCATACCGAGCTATTAAAACAGAGACGGACAACCAGTAGTCTATATTCAGCTGCAAGTCTTACAGCACTCCTAAATCATTTCACTTTTAGAGATAACATTATATTTACCAAAGATCTCCTGTGCAGCCTTAGTGATTCAGAGGGCAATATTTATAATAATGATGATGAACTGCAAGGCACTGGGCTGAAAATAAAGTATCTCCTTGTCCAAAGAAAAGGAAGATATAAACTTAAACAAGAACATATGTAGCTTTATCATTCACTTCTATTGTTTGCACCAAGATTCATAATCTGCTTTCTGCATAATTCATCATCATAAATACTTGAAATGAAACTGAGAGGAGAAAAGGACTATGAAGAAATTGTGAACAAAACAATACAAACCCAGGCACAACTTAAAGTAGGCAAGAAAGCAGAGATGACTAATGGCATATTTAATTATTAGATGGCAACGTGCTGATGGAAATATGAATGGAGGGAATACTAAGGTGCACCCATATGACAAGTATAATAAATTGATGCATAGAAGAATCTAAGAAGTGGTTTAAGAAACAAAAAGGAACATTAACAAAAGGTAATTGTTTGACTTGACTTTCCCAGACTCTTCAAGAAGACACCTGTCTTAATAAAAGACTTCCTAGTATTTCAAACACCGAATTTAGTGAATTATTAGCAACTCTTAGCTAAACATGTAGAAAGTTCAATTTTAATGAAGTTAATTGAAATGATCACATTTTACTCATTTGGATCAAGGAAAGAAATTCTTTCATGGATCTGATTTTTAAACTTGACTTTCCATGATATTTAGATTCATTTTTCGGATCTGAAGCCACTTGTTATGTTGACTATATATCTGGATTAGAGGTTATTTATGAGCACATAAATACAATTTACAATTTATTTACAACATAAGAGTAAATGGTGGTTTACAATTCAAAAGTGGAGGGGGGGGAGAAAAAAGACAAAAATAAATAGTGAGTGAACATGCAGAAATCATGAAGACAAACATATACACTAAAAAAGCCTGATCTAACCAGAGTTCGACATTCATCCTGCTTAAAAGCTTGGAAGAACCCTCAGGTTTTTAATTCTTTCTTCAGTGTCAACTGGCTGAAAGCTGTCTAAATTAAGTGCGCCACAATATCAAATCTCACTGGCAACCAAATATAGATAGTTCCTCATACAACCATCACTATGCCATGTAGGTTATATAAGTCATAATCATCACCTTGAATTGCACATGGAATTAATGCAGCTTGTGGAGCATGGGGTCATGGACATAATTAGACATGCTTATTACTGACTACACTGCATTCTGGACTAGCCCCATGTCAAGTACATTACAGTAATCCATTAATGAGGTGGTAAGGTGTAGGTGATTGTTTGAAGTCCAGGAAAGAATACGACTGATGCACAGAAGTAACTGTAGAATCAGAGCAAAAGCTGTGTAACAGTAGAGTCTATTTTGGTGAACCAAAGAATATAGTCCCATAAAAAAACCACAGTATATCTTTTTAAAATCCCAGGCGGAGTAGGGGTAGCAATTTATTTTGTGGCAAAGTATGTATACAAGGCAATTTGCAATACCATATAAATAGTAGCTTTCAACACCCAATTGTAAGATAACGATTACTACAAGACTAAACTTCATTTAATAGTCAAAACCTTTGCTGTATTTTAGTCCTGATAAAATATTCTTCAGTAGTATCTTAGGATATTATACTATTACTATTTTTAATGTTTTCAGCCAGTGTCTATTATTTTATTGTAGGTTATTGTCCTGAAAAATGAACTCCTTTACATGAAATAATAGACTACCAATAAAATCTACATAGCCAATTCTATAATTATCTATTATTTATTAAAATTATCTACTGCCTGTTGTCATGGATTCCAAGCAGGTCACATATATTAAAATGGAAATAAAATGACATTTTAATGCAATTATTATTGTACTTTTATCTCACCCTTTCCTCAATTGCTGAAGTTGATCAACATGGAATATCTGCATTTTACGCTCACGTAGAAGCATGTTGAAGAAGGGTGAGAAAAAGAATGAGAACCAGAAAGAAATACACTAAAATCCATAGTCAACTGGAGGCTTTAACACATTAGATGATCCAATTTTTGCAGATTCTGTTAATTATAGGGATTAGGTCAATTAGAATTTATAGAATCATTCTCAGTTATTACTATCCTGAAAATGGACAAGAAGTTGGAAGATGTAACTAGATAAATCTGGAGAATGCTAAATTTTGCTTGTTGTAAGGCAAGATACTTATTGTCTTAAGGGAACGTGTGAAGATGCCTGACCAAGATCCCACCAATCACTTTCTAGATGCAAGTATGCAAATCTATTTTTGTCTAGCTTCAAGTCTGCATAGTGGCCCTGATTTAGGACCTTCACTCCAAGAGAATCGTGAGGAATGCGTTTAAACTTTATTTTCTTGAACCTATTGGTTATCTACAATGCCGTTTTGCCATGGGATATTGTTTAGAAAATAGGGAATGGAAATACAGCGTTATGATGCTTTCATTTTTGCCTCAAGGAATGACAGATTTTTGTTCAATCCTATGCAGTTTGAATCGCAGGACCCTCAGAAATTAATTCTTGCTTCCTTTCTTTTCAGCATCTGTATGAAATAGCAGGGGAGACATTCAGATATTTGAAGTATGTATACTGTTGACATGCCATTCAAGTAAAAATGAAGTACTTTGAATAGATGACTCTTAGGCCTCAGGCTAAGAATGTAGCCTATACTGGATAGCTAGCATCCTCTGTGATGGAACAATTCCCTTTGAATCAAATCTACCATTAAAGGCAAGATAGATTTAGTACAGAGAACCCCTCGTCCTAGTAAAATTTCTCTAATAAAAATACTAGGCTATTAGAATAATTAAATGAAATAACGCTGAACTAAAACGATTCCCCTGGATCAGGGGTGGGATCCTACCGGCATAACAATTGGCCAAACGCACGCCAAACGCATGTGCGCACTATTTGTAAATCACCGGCTCTGGCAAGCATTCACCTTCTCCTGCTGATGCACAGCACTCAGCTGTGCCGTGCAAAGCAGCCGAGGAGGACATAGCAGGGAATAAAGCACCGCCTTGAGCCCAGGTGGGTGGGTGAGCCAAACAGAAGACCAGAAGGTCATCACAGCAAACTGGTTCAGTGTCAGCTGCTCTTCAGAGTTCTACCAAACCGGTACAATCCCACCCCTGCCCTGGCTTGTCAATGATCCGACCCTGGATCCCTCTCTGGGTGGGAGTTCAGAGGAGGAGGAGTTGACAAAGAAGGTGTGAAGTAGAGCAACAGCCTGGATCAGGGCTCGGATAGTGCTAGCCTGATAGATCACTCAGCTGGGTCATTCAGATGAGTGACAGGCTGAGGCAGAGTAAGATGAGATACAGCTACAGCAAGTTGGCTAGGATGCTCCAGGCAAGGACCGGGGGCAGCCGTCCACCGTTAGCAATGAAGAGGAGGTGGAGTCCATACCTCCTCCCAATTCAAGGACATGTAGGGCAACAATGAGACATGCACAATGCTGGTCAGCTAGACTGCTCAGGAAGAGGCAACCTTGCTCTCATGAAAGGCTGTACCAATGTCGCATACTTAATCCCACCCGAAGGACTTGAGCATTACTGGGGCAACATGCCCAGTTCTATGCCTTATGGGCTTGTGTCATATATCCTGACATGTTCGGTTCATGGACGGCTTTCCAGGACTCTGGGTGTGCCCATTGAACTTAGTTACCCAGCATTTCTTGCTGTGCTGAGCTCAGAATCTGAATCTGCATTGCAGGGGTGGTTTCTGAGGACTTCTTTGGGGGAAGGGTTCAATAAACACCAATAGAACTCTTGCTGTGTGTGTGTGTGTGAAGGGAGCGGGGTGGCACGTGGATATATATTCCTTTGTCCAGATGTACCTATTTCATTTTTCCATTTTATGTACAAAAGTGTACTGTTCTGTGGTTGAAGTGCCACTTAATACCCCAAGATATGAAACATTAATTAGGATAATGAAAAATATCTAAAATCCATCCAAATATCCAAAAGCAGATGAAAAACCATATGGTTTTTCCTTGTGTTGTGAACCCACAATAAAGATAAAGGTTTCACATGTCCAGTCATCTCCAACTATAGAGAGTGGTGCCCACCTCTGTTTCTTTCTCTGAGGGAGACACCATTGCCTGAAGACATTTCTGTAGTCATGTAGTCAGAGTTACTGTGCACCACGGCGTACAGAATACTGTTAACATGTCACCAAAGTGGTACCTATTTATCTAATCACATTGGCGTTTTCAAGATGCTAGGTTGGCAGGAGCTGACGCAAGGACGGGAGCTTATAACCATTGAGCCATTGTTCTGATCCAGCCTTCACGAGCCCCAAATCAACAGCCAACTTGTGAGGAAAAACCCCTTTTTATTTAGAAAGGCAGGGATTCACAGCATTCATTGACAAAGCCAAACCTCCATAGTCACACCTCAAAGTCACACCTCCACAGGTGATTCACAAGCCTAACAGTCTCACAGTTCCACGCAGGGAGCCTCAATTAGCACTTCAGTTGCAACACAAAGAGTCCTGGCAACCTGGTTAGTGGCAAGGAAATCCGGACAAGGAATCTGCTGGAGGGAACTCTTCTGGGTCATAAACTGATGTGCCTGACACCCACACCTCCCACAACCCTCTTCCTTATATCTCAGCTGGGGAGGGGCTTGTTAATGACTCCTTCTTTCTCTGAATAGCTGGCCCTCAGTCCTGCATTGCTCTCCTCTCTGCACTTTTCTGCACATACACACATCTGGGACAGGGCCCAGTTGTTCCTCCCCTTCACTCATCTAAGGCCCTGAAAACATCAGTCTCTCCATTTGAATGTGAGTAGAAGGGCCCTATTCTGCATCTGGCTTTGAGATCTCCTGTCCTAAGAACCCTCTACAGGCTCAGATGGTAACCCAGGCACCATCTTCATCTCCTCTGACTCATCTGACTCGACTGCCATCTCTGTTGGCAATTGATGAACCAAAACAGCCATTGAGCACAAACATACACCCCACAGTACGCACAATATTTATCAAGTAATGGGATGTATTCTAGAAACTTTTTTTTTCTATATCTTTCATGGGGCTGTTGAAAGGTATCAAAATGCCTTTTTTTCGAGGATTCGGTTTTCCCACTGGGAGAGCTCTGGCGCAAGGATACGGACAACTGCTTGAAAGCTGGATCTTTTTTTTTTTTCAGGAAGGCAGACAACAGCGAGAAGTCTGCGTTCCTGGGCTAGCTAGCTTCCCATGGTAAGTCCCTGGTTTTTTATACCCTTTTTTTCCCTTTGTAAGTTGATTTTGTGTGAGTGTTTGTATTTGTGCCTAATGTTTCAAATCCTGTTTGAATTTGTATTTCCGCTGGAGGGCAAACTCCGTGGGGTGGCCAGATTGTATTATTGGTTTTCTGTACTTTCTTTTAGCTTTAAGATAGTTTTTCATATTTGTTCTGTGGCAATCTCCTGTCTGTCCCTTTTGTAATTTGTACTTTGTGTCTTTTGTCTGTTTGTTTTGCTTATTTGGTATGTCCTGTGTTTGTAAGGGTTTTCTAAATTATCTTTTGTTTCCTTTTCCTATTTTTCTAGTTTTCTTAATTACTTAGGCTTTTGTCTATAGGGATTCTTTAATATTTTTTATTTGATTCCTTTTCCTATGTAAGTTTGTTTTCTGGCTGACCTGATGTTCCCTTTGGGCTTTTCCTGTTTTTGTGACACTACTGTCTTCGTGAAGTTCCCTTTCCACAGGACAAATAATCTCAAGTAAAAATATTCTGGAATTAAAATATAAAATAAAATCTTTATTATGCTCAAATTCCATCATAAGGAGGGAGTGATAAAAATCAATTAAAAAGGAAAACACATCAAAAGCTGACAGCAAATAGAAATTTAAAAGATATAAAACCAAATTATATACAAAAAGTCAAAAGTCTAAATAGAACCTAAAATGGGGTATAGGCAGGGGTGGGATTCTACCAGTTCGCACCTCTACGCTAGAACCGGTTGTTAACATTCTAAGCAGTTTGGAGAACTGGTTGTTAGAAGAAATTACCGGCCTAATCCTGTAAGGAAGGCAGGAAGGAAACATTCTGGTGTTGCTTACAGAAACTGCCTCTCTATTAACCCTTTTTACATTCTTAGCAGGACTATCCTGTCTCTGGAACTTCTCTGGAGTTTTTTTTCCCCTCCTTTGCTGGTACTCTGCTTGTGTGGAGTAACCATTCAAAGTTACAGTGGCACTGAAAAAAGTGACTTATGACCATTTTTCACACTTACGACTGTTGCAGCATCCTCACAGTCATGAGAGGCCAGGCGAGGAGATGCATGCCTCGATTGATATTGAGTGATATTGAGTTGGCCACGCCCATGATCACCAAGCCATGCCCACCAACTAAGCCACACCCACAGAACTGGTTGTTAAAAAATTTGAATCCCACCCCTGGGTGTAGGGGAGCATAAAAGTTAGTATATGGCAGGTTAAATCTATCATAGTATAGAACACTTTAGAATGACAAAAACTAGATACACATTAAGACTGGTTTATGGCATTGTCTGATAAATCTTAGCACTACTAAGCAAAACCCCACATTATATATATTGCAGCAATGTTAGTATATGAGACCAACAGGGAGGTGGTAGAATTATCCTATGAACATGATGAGGCTACTATGAACATCTCTGTAATACTGGCAGGAGAAACTTAGGCTCTGTTGTTTCGCTATGTCCAGACCAAATTAACACTAAATTAAAATAATATTCAAAACCCAATAAAAGCATTTTACCCTCCTAGGACACTAATTGTCCACTATTAATAAAAAAGCTTTAGAAAGACTCTTCCCCTGGGCCTTGACTTTGGGTAAAGATATTCCTTTTAATCATACTATGTATGAATTATTATATTAACACTGGAATCACTAACATGCTTTTAAAGACCATTATAATAGGTTTGAATATTGTATATTATATTCCCTTGTGACCTAAGTATTCACAATTGCTGCCAACCGCATATATCTATATGCATTACTGTGTGTGTCCTTGTGTATATTTAGGATAACAGTTCTAAGAAAGATTATTTTTTCAAACTCCCATACAAATTTAGAGACATACATGAATGCTAATAATGGTAAAGATGCTGTTCAGTTATCTATTCTTGCGATGTGGGGAAATGAAGAAATTTTTGTTAATTCATAACTGAGTCACTTAATGTTCTGGTTAGCGAGCAGCAGGTGTGGACAGCTGAGGAGACCGAGGACTCAGATGAGGGGCCAGGACTATTAGAGAGTGGACTGCTGCCTTCAGAGATTGTGGGGGCTGGCAGTAGCGATGAGGAAGTTCCCGAGGAGCCTATGCAAGTGCTCACAGGAAAAAGCAGCTGCAACAGCACGGGTGACTCGGAAGTAAGGCTGCAAGGTAATGGACACTCTTTCAGGAAGATAAAAGCCAGCTGTGAAGCGAACGTTCTTTGCAGAAAGCAAAAACGTTTTGAAACTCAGCCTCATGGACATTACAGTATCTTAATTTGGTATTTGAAGACTCTTGCGTTGTGAAATATTTCTTATCTGTGATTCTTGGTAGTCTTGCACAGTTTTGGCAAGGTTTGTACTTATCAAAGTTAATTAGTTTGCAGAAGCCTTTTAACTGGGGATTCGTAAGAATCATTCAAAGGTTTCTGTTCACTTTGGTTATTGTTTGTCTTATTAGAAAAGAGTTTGGGTCAGAACACTTGGTGAGGGAATCACAAGTTGACTCGAAGCACATTTATCTGGTCAGTTTAGAAGTGGCTGAGGAAACCGATGAATGTCAATGATTATGGCACACATGCAGCATAGATATGGGGAGAACAAATATGCAAATATTCCAATTCACTTAATCATGGAAAATTAATAAACTACCTGTGTGATAAATCTCTTAGAACTGCTTTTTCCAGTTTTAATGCTGCACAGCAAGTAGGATGCTTCAAAGAGTTTCTGGATACAAATAATGTAAAGTAAGCAAAACAAATTTAGTTGGATTTTTTTTTAATTACCTTACCGGTGGTGGTGGGGGGGGGGGACAGACCTAGTGAAATATAACTAGCCACCCTCCCCCGTCCTTCAAGACAAACAAAAGCAATTAAAGTAACTGACATCTGTCCCATCAAAGGAAGGTAGGTTTTCAAACACTTTTTCCTGAATTTTAAAAATAATACTATATTAAAAAAAGCATCTATGTTTTTATTTGTTTTGCTATTCTTCATATCAGTTTCTGGGAGGATGCAATGTATAGTTTGAGGTAAGTATAGTTGATGATAACAAAGATTTTTCTTTCATCTTTAGAACTGCATCATATTCTTTGCAACTTTGTTGTGATCAAAATAGCTTTATCTTCCTGAATTATAGCTATAGCTTATATATATATATAAATCAACTGCTCAGCACAATTATTTTCAGGGTTAGTGTTAATGCAGACTATTCCATTTTAATTTGTGAAGAATAACAATCTTTTCTAAAAATTGTGACTTCATCCTACATTTTAGGAATTTAAGAACCAAAATTGCTATAATTTGGCACTAGTGTCTTGCTGGGTACAAACAATTAATTGTTTGGGGACTTCTCTTTCCTTAAAATGTAGGATATAATGGCATGATGTATCTAAAGACACAACAACTTTCATAGATTATTTTGAGGGATTTCAAAAACCAGAAACAGAAAGAAGCACCATAAAGAATTCCAGGCATATCAGAGACCGTCTTCTTTCTCCCCCAATAGACTTAGTATAAACTGTTGATAGAAAGACAATAGCTATTAAGATATGCAAATATAATCAAATTGCCAAAATATATGGAAAATAAATAAGACAACGTATAAATAATAATAATTAAAAAACTACAAAGGCTGTATTTCATTGGCTATTTAGTAATTTTTCTTTTGTCCATTATTCTTTTGCAGATAAAGTGGGGTTTATGTACATATAATATTGTGTACCTATATTATCTTGATCTCAAATAGGACAGTGAAGATATGAATTCAACAATAAAACTGAAACAGATTCTGTCTGTCTGTCTGTCTCTGTCTTTCTCTATGTGTAACATAATTGAAGTAATGTAAATATCAAGGAAAAAAAAATATAGGGAGGTTTCTAGTCTTGTCTCACCAAAGTGGAAATGATACGCTGGACAACATTCCATCAAGTTGAAATCATAATTTAGCCTATAAAATTAATTTTGGATTATAAATTGGAATCTTCAGCTGGAACTAAGAGAGATGCAAAAGCAAATTACAAAAGAAGATCTCACGGGTATTCAGCTTAGATTTTTCTGAGGAATTTGGTGCAACTTTCATCTTCACCTTAACTCATTTAATGCCCAAATATGTACATATTTCCAGGAATAGTATCTGCATAAACCAAAATACAATTATCATGGCTTTGTGGCTTTCCAAATTGTTATGATAAGTTAGTACTAAGAAGAAAAAACTATCAATTCACCAGCTTGATCTAATAACTTTCACCCAAAATGTATTCAGAATGTGTTCATAAAAACTAGGATATTAATTATACATTAAAATATGTATCTAAACAACAACATTTTACCACCTCAGACTTAATAGTATGCAAACCTTAGAGTAAGAAGCATTTTTGTTGGTTTGATTTCTGTCTATCAGGATAAGCAAAGGACATGTCATAACTATCAGAGAAAAATGTACCAAGACATATGATACTATAATGCATGGGAGCCAAAACAATATTGCTCATCTCATATTCTGAAAATGCTTTTTGTGATAAACATTTGAAGATGCACCAAAATCTCTAAAGGACAAAGACATTTTGTCTGAGTTTATAATTAGATTCATAACTGGGCATGCAACTGACAAACTATGACAAGGTCAGTTCACCGGTTACACATTTTTCCTTGTCTTAATTTGTTTCCTAGCATTACTGTTTGCTACTACCAATTTAAAAGAACAGAATCTAAGTTTTAAAAAAAACAGTTAAGAACAAACATTAAAACCAAAGACACCTGGAAAGGGTGAGGATGGAGTGGGAGTAGGTGGGATCTGTTATTACTCAATCAACCACTTCCATTGTGCTGTTCCCCCACTGGGCTCCCCAAGCTGACTGGTAAGACCACATCTTTGGGCCCTTATGAAAAGATAGGAGGGTGTTCTGAGCCAAACCCTTTTCCAAGAAAACAAACAATAACCAAAGGGAACAGAAACCTTTTAATGAGTCTTATGAATCCCTAGTTAACTAATTAACCAGAGATTGGGTAATTAAAGATTGATTGCTGCAAACTAATTAACTTTGATAAGCACAAACCTTGCCAAAACTGTACGAGAATGCCAAGAATCACAGATAAGAAATATTTCACAACACAAGAGTCCTCAAATACCAAATTAAGATACTGCAATGTCCACGAGGCTGAGTTTCAAAATGTCTTTGCTTCCTGCAAAGAACGTTCGCTTCACAGCTGGCTTTTATCTTCCTGAAGGAGTGTCCATTACCTTGTAGCCTTACTTCCGAGTCGTCCGTGCTGTTGCAGCTGCTCGTTTCTGCGAGCAATCCTGTGCTCAGGCGCACTTGGCACAGGCTCCTTGGGAATCTCCTCATCATTGCTACCAGTCCCCACAATCTCAGAAGGCAGCAGTCCACTCCCTAATGGTCCTGGCTCCTCATCTGAGTCATCGCTCTCCTCAGCCATCTGTACCTGCTGCCAGCTAACCACAACAGAGGGTTGGGACCACCATACAACTTATTAACACTTTTTTTTTTTGATATATTGGTTGAAAGAGAGGGACTAGCACAAATTCACTCAGCATGCTTTGTGCCCAACATGGCACTAGAGCTCATGGTCTTCCAATTTCTAGCCAGATGTCTTAACCACTATACCAAACTGTCACATACATTATAGTCACAAATATTTACACGTTATATTTATCTACACAAATTGCTGGAAATTAAAATTATAAATATCTATACCAAGTTCAAGCATTGAAAATATAGCTTGGGTTGACCTACATGATAAGCAACCTGAGAAATAGTTCATTTAAAAGAACTTGAAACACAAATAATGTAGACACAAAACTTTAGCCTTTCATATTAATGAGCGCTCCAAAACCACATGTATGTATTTATATCATTTATATGCTGCTTATCTTGCCAAAGGTGACTCTAAGAGATTTGGATGATTCAGTAAAATGCCATAGAAAAACATTAAAAGAACAAATAGAGATATTAAATTTAAAATTCAGCTAAATTTAAATTGATGAAGATGGGGAGGAAGGAAGCACAGTGTACACAGGGAAGAGATGGGGTGTTATCTAAACCAGTGGTCGTCAACTGATGGGCCAGGGACCACTGGTGGGCCATGAGAAAATTTTGGTGGTCTGCAGAGAAATGTCCTCCCCAAGCACTCCGCCCAAAGCTATTAATCCAGGCTGTGCGGGAACACAAGGCTGTGCTTCCCACATGGCCTTCCCACCTGCTGGTCCCTACCCTTTGGCCAAGCGCAAACTTTATCTTGAGTAGAGCCACGTGAGCTGGAACTGAAAGGTAAGACCAATGGTGGGGGAGGGAAATCTGTCCCAGGGTGGCTTGCTGACGTTGGTGGGA
The DNA here is from genome assembly GCF_900518735.1 of Pseudonaja textilis. The sequence continues at coordinate 19,911,598 of NW_020769320.1, read as the reverse complement.
AAGTCAGTTCCATATTCCAAAGCTGCAGTAGTCACAGGACTGGCCCTTTGGTCATCCTGGAGTAGCTGCTCCTTCATCCAGGTGCACCGGCCTGCCATGGACTGGAGGAACTACTCTGGGATGACCAAAGGGACAGTCCTGTGACTCCTGCATCCCTGGAATATGGGACCACCTTTCCTACCAATGTCAGCAAGCCACCGTCAGTCAAAATTCATATTAGTGATCCACAGGATTTAAAATTATGAGTTTGGTGGTTCCTGAAGTCCAAAAGGTTGGCGACCCCTGATCTAAACCATTAGCCATGGTAGAGCCATGTTTCTGAGCCTTTTAGGAAAGACAAAAGGGTGAATGCAGGTCTCATCTTGATGGGCACAATCTTCCAAAAGGCAGAAATGTTTCTTTTGCTGGACCCCACCAGTCAAAATTCCAACAAAGTCTGCAACATGCCCCTTGTGCCAGCATGGGTAGGGTGGGCTGATGCTATTGGGGTGACACAGTTCCTCAAATAGCCATGCCATGAAGGGCTTTAAAAGTGATAACCAACATTTAAACTCTTATGATTATGGTGGTACTTCTTTAGATGTTCCTTTCCTTTCCAAAGTCAGGGAAGTGGAAATACATTTTTCACTTATTGATTATATAGCTGATGACTTTATTACTGAAGTGTTGACCTAATTATGTCTTGCTTTAATTATAATCTATAATTTGGTGATGGACTGAAATATATATTTTATACAAACAATATCAGTTTGCATGAATGCAATTGGATAGCTGACTTGCTTAAGAGCAGATGCAAGAAGGAAAATTAAAAACGTAGAATGTATCTCAGAAGTACACTTCTTATTTTAATGCTAAAAAGCAAGGTATTTCTTAGGCAGGAACGATTACTCAGAATCTGTCTAAAATTAAGTAGGTACAAACTGAGTCTTATATAGCATATGCATAAGGGCACAATTGGCATTATGTACAGAGATTGAATCTAGATGGAAGCTGCCATTGTTTAATTTGAAAGCATCTGTATTACTAGGCCGTCTTAAACATATGGCTTCATCAAAAAGAAGAACGAACCAAAAGGATCTACCCTTATTAAATCATGATGGAGTAAAGCTACATTTCAATCACAGAAAACATTAATCTCAAAGTTAAACTACTGGAGCTTTTATATCTCTTCTCTGCTACATACATCCTGCATATGTGACATACATAAAACATAATACCACCAGATGTTTTGCTAGGTGCAAAATATCTGCAACTTTTATGTACCAAGAAGAGATATCAAAATATTCAGGAATACAAATGCATCTACATACATGAATAGGTCTGCATTATACCAGGAGCACAACAATATCCAGAACAGCAACAATGAGCACATTCCTACAATTGGTTTCATATGTTTAATAATGCATATACGGTACTATCCAGGGTCTATAACTCCACAAAGGGAAGTGCTGGGGAGGTTATTATCTGCTCAACTTTTCAAAAGAGGACACGGAGCAAAACATTCTATTCATGGTTACTATTAAAAGAGATGACAAACAACCTATCCTCTTGGTACACATATACAGGAATATTTAGCAGGTATAGGGATGTGAAAGATTTAAAAATGTAACTGAATTTCCATAATCTTGACTGGTGTAGGTTAACCTGGGAATATTGTTCTGCACTATTGTGCCAATGAAGATTCTTTCAGCCCTGCCTAGCATGATTTAAATTAAAATCCTTCCTTTCTGGTTATGTTCCACCCTCCATCAAAGTCACTCAGATTGGTTGGTTTATCAAATGCTGCAACATATGTTTGTAGGAGGACAACTCTCACATGAACGTAGAAATGCCTTCACAGAAACCAATACTATAAAAGCCACATCAGTGGATTCTTACATGTCGAATATCCAATATTTATAATTTAAGCAGAGTTTTGTAGTAAGTTCTAGAATTTCTCAGAAGGTTTAATGTCATATTAGAAACTATCCTTATCTAATCCTGACCTAAGTCCAGCTCCAAGTAGAACTAGATTGAAAACTAAATGAAAAGAGATCATCATGTAACCATTTGGAAAGTTAAATAACCAAGTATCTCATACATTGCCTCCTACTATAAGCATATGTCACAATGTTCGAAGAGATGGCGGATATGCAGACAGGACACCATGTCTGTTCTCTATTATGTGGAACAACTATAGTACAGTAATGTCTTTCTGGAAATGTACCAAATACTTTTTATTTAGTACTTTGCTATTCATATCATGTCAGCATCTTGCTTCACTAAATTTTCTAATGTTCCAAATTTATTGAAATTTGCACTTTTTAAAACCTTTGTTCAGTTCCAAAATTAAATTAAAGAACATCATCTATTTTAAAAATGCTGTACATGAATACTAATTACAACAAGGATACAAAACTGGTGGGTGTAGAGAATTTCCAGGACAATAGGTGATTATGTTGGCATTAGTTCCTGGCAAATTAGCATTTTAATATAATCTGAACAGCAGGATGCAAAGATACTGTGCTGAATTTTTTTTTTTAAATGGCACATGGTTAAAATCTTTCAGAATGTCAATATATTCCTGTCTTTTAAATACCATGATTAAAAGCAGCAGAATTGAGGTCATACAATATAGGATCAAAATGGTACAACCTCAGGGTTTTTTTAATATGAAGTTTTCCTTACTTAAAAAGATGTAATGAGAACTGAAATTTAGAAATGCTAGATGGACTTCTGGCTATAAATAGGAATACTATTTTGGATGTACAGAAGTCATAGTATATAGGACATCTGAGAAATTGCCAGTTATCTCCACATTTGAGAAATTTAGTTTGCTAAGCTATAAGATGGACCTTTGACATAAATAATGAAGACATTCTTCTTTATTGATGCTTTTTTAAGCTGACCAGCATAAGGTTGACTGCATTTACTATAGGTTCAAGAGACTGGACTACATTGATTTTTTTAAAAAAAAAAATGCACACCATTTTCCATGCATACTAAAATGTATTTTAAAGTTTTCTATCTAGATTTGAACTGAATATTCACAAAAAATTCTAGTCAGAAATGTTATCGCTTGTGGAGAAGCTATGCTCTTCTAGCCTGTGATACGACTATGATATAAATAACCAACTTTACCCTACAGTATTACTAAGAAACACAAAGCAAGATGTCATTAAGCAATAGAAAAATTAAAAGGGGCACCGTATTTAAAAAGTAAGAATATAAACACAACTTCACTTTCTTGTCTACAGAAGGCAAACTGATAGTCAATAGAGATTCAGTATTTATCTATGCTGTCTTGAGTAATGAACAGATTTTATGGAATAGAACAGACTTAGATTTTAGAAGTTAGAGTTGTGCAAAGAAGGGGCCTTGACAACACTCTCAAACAAGATTCACTTCCAAGATTCTACTGCTCTTATAGCTATAAATAGTGCTAACATTCAGTGATATAAATATAACGTCAAGGGTTTGTTAGTCTGCAGCCTTGGTATTGCTCAGGGTATCCCATCAAAAAAGTAATTAGACCTAACTCTAATTAGCTTCTGAATCCAGATATGATTACTAGCTGCTGCCACATGCTAAAATGATCACTGAACTACAATTCAGAATCAAATAGGATAACAATTAGTTCCTACTTTCTTTTAAATTCATTGTCAGTTAATATGAATGCTTCCATAGTCATGGTTTACTTTTTTATATGAATAGTTTTTTTAAAAAAATGATGACTCTAATTATATAAAATCTTCATATGGGTGGAATAATTCAGCAAACAATTGGTTTTCTTAAGCGTGTTTATGTACTTCATTTGGGTTCCATTTTTCCTTGGTTAAAACAGTTCTTACCAACGTCGTGGGAAAAGAATAAATGGCCTCTAAACCAGTGGTGGGATTCAATTTTGTTTTACTACCGGTTCTGGGGTGGGGGGGTTTCTTGGTGAACATGGCAGAGGAAGGATACTGTAAAATCTCCAATCAGAGGTGGTATTTGCCAGTTCTCCGAACTACTCAAAATTTCCGCTACTAGTTCTCCAGAACTGAATACCACCTCTGCTCTAAACTATACCTGTCCATTTATTATTGCATTATTATCTTTTTTTTAAAAAATACACCACTTTTCAGTTCTACTTTTGATTTTAATTATGACTGTAATTTTATGATTTTATTTCATGAGTTCTTCATTTCCATTTTTTCATAAGCCATCTAATTTAGTTGATGGGAGAGTTCATCAGGTTCATGAAAAGTTTATATGATCTGATGAAAAAATGGCTTATACACTTATGTAATTTTCTGAATTACTCTATCTGATGAAATACATTCCTAAAGATATGCAGAACTGTATTTACATAGAAACATCACAGAATCCCCAGTGGGGCATCTTCTATCTACTTCCCAAAGTACACAAACCATGCAGTCATGCTGTTCAAGTCCCTTAGCATTGAAAGTATCACAACTGGCATATCAGATTTCATGGATTCTTTGTCAACTCTTTTGCTTCTATGCTCAACCATTTGCTCCCAGCGCTCTGAGCTACGAGGCGTCCTTGGTGCTCTCTGAGTTTGGATGTTTTCTTGCAATCCCAGAAGAAAAAAACAGAAGTCCGCTACAATATGCAATATGTAAGAACTGCAACAACAGTTATGTAGTACAAGCAGGCAGAAGACTGGCAGAAAGCATCCATGAACACCGAGTGGCAGTCAGAATGCATGATGAAAATTGTTTAATTTCACAACATACACACAGATTTAACCATAGTTTAAATTGGGAAAATGTGACAACCCTAGACCAGGCCAAATCCAAAAATGCCAGGGAATTTCTACAAGCCTGGCACTCTTGACAAATCAGCCATCAATAGACACATAGACATTAACAACATCAAGAGACTATGCAAAAGAGACAATCAACCATCCCAAAAGAGAACAAAAAGACTTCAGCACCTCTCCACCAGTAATCAGGACTCAGTACAGCATAGATTAACTCCAAAGTTAACTTTGGAGACCAACATTCATGTAATTGATATCCAATCAAGAAACTGCCAAAGAGCCATGAGTAAACAGCCCAAGCAAAAATTTCCTATAACCTCCCCCAAACATACAGACAGGCAAGAATATAAATTGATAGCAAACAACATTCCTTACTAACACTGATGATGTTACCTAGTTAGGCTAATGAAACGTCTGCAAGAAAACAAGCAAACTCAGACAGCACCAAGGACCCCTCATTTCAACCCTGAGCTACAAATATCTTCCTTTATTGGTACTCTGAGCTACACATGAGACACCACATACTTCCTAATAAGGTTGAAATTCATATGCAATCTCCCTTAACGTTTTACCACCATGGATGTTGAAGCACTATGTAATTATTATTTAAAAACATGGGCTTTGATTCTTCTAAGGTTTCATCACTGAAGTCACAATAGTTCACCTTTGATAATTGCATATACCTATAAAACTGTCACAGAGCTACAATATGCCAATATTGGCAGATGTTTTCCTCAATATGCTAACGTCATTATCACTGCCATAAAACAACACTTTCTTAACTCCTGAAATTCATCCTTTTCTTGAGATTCACTGATGACATTTTCATCATCTAACCCAGGGCTGTCAAACTGGCCACGTGCTGGCCACACCATGATCGGTTTAGCAAAGGGGAAAAAAGTCCCGATACGTCATGTGACGCCGCTGTGATGATGTGAATTTGACACCCCTGATCTAATCCATCCTCTGGATCCATCTCACCAAATTCAATCATGATTTCAACATCGTCCACCCATCATCAACCTCAGCCTTGTCAACCTAGTTCTATCTACAGAACTAGTTCACTTCCTTGATGTCACTGGAAAACAACAAATGCAGGAGACCGCACCACTCTCCTAACAAGATCAATAGAAAATCAATACAGCTCGATCAATTCTCATGGGGCCCGATTAAAATACAGATCACAGAAACAGAGAAATATAAGTGAGACTTATTAAACGAGTTTTGCCCCAATTTTACCATTTTTCTTGACACAATTGTTAAGTGAATCACTGCAGTTGTTAAGTTAGTAACATGGTTGTTAGGTGAATCTGGCTTTCCCGTTGACTTGTCAAAAGGTTGAAAAAGTTGATCACACGACCCCAGCACACTGCAACCATCATAAATATGAGTCAGTTGCCTAGCATCTGAATTTTGATCACATGACTATGGGGATGCTGCAACAGTCAATAAGCGTGAGATTACATCAGGTGAGAGCCATAGCAAAATGAAGGGCTGGTTGGTGGGGCTTGCATGGGTTGGCTGAGATTCGGTGTTGTCTCCAGTTGGCTATGTGGTTGCTTTAGATTCTAAGTGGTTCATAGGCTGGTTGTAGATTGATTGTTGATGGAATTGCTTGGGGAGTGGCAGGCTTCAATGAACTCATGAGCATGTTGAGTGGTAGCATGGGCAATGACTTTTGTGTTGCTCCAATTGAACCAATGCTATTTGATGTCAGTGTGGGCAGAGATTAAAGATTTGGGATCATGCAGTTTGACTGCCAACCAATGTTTGTGGATCTAGTTTTTTAATTAATGTGATGCTTGTCCCATGTAGAATTGGTTGCAATCCTTACAGTTGATTTTGTAGACTACACTGTTTCTTTCATCCTTCTGTATCTTGTCTTTGATTCTGAATAATTCCTGGTAGAGTGTGGCTGTGGGTTGTTGAAGTGAAGATGTTAACCTAGCCTGGCAACGAAACATTCAAAAACTAACCCACAAGCTGGGACAACAAACCTTCACTCTTATCCTACACCTGAGCTACACAAATTTGCCACTCTTGCAGTTGTAAGTGAGAACAGTCATAATTCACTTTTTTCAGTACCATGGTAACTTTGAACAATTACTTAAAAACTGTTGTAAGTCAAAGGTTTTCTTTTCTTTGAATCCTAACCCAGTTTATTTAATGAGTTTTTTTAAAAAAACAGACATGAATACAAAAATGCCCTTTAAATTTTTATAGCATTGTTTTTCAAGTTAATGCAATATATTTCCTGATCGGAAATTCCCCTTGCAGTACTTGGAACGACATTCCGATCTGCACATTCATCCAGAGGAGCAAATATAGTTAGTTCATTTCAAAATGTGCAAAGATCAAAGCCTCCAAGTATCCACAGGTCTTTGCAGCACATGTATCATCATGTCCAAAAATTAGCCTTTATGATTCTTTACAAATGGAACATTCTGAAAGGTTTTTTATACTTGCAAGATGCCTCTTTAGCATAGAAAATGAGATATGGGCAAAATGCCAACTTTAAATGAACATTAAGAGTTTGTATTTAATGTAAATGCATTGAGGACATTTTTTAAAAGCCTGATTGATTTGATTACATTTGCCCAATTAACAAGAATTGATTAGTTGTTCTTGGAATCTATAGTACTATCAAAAGAGCAGCTTTGTTGGTAAAAAGCATTCTTAATTATCTGCCAGGAACATGTAAACAAGTTTGTAATTGCTATAGTAAAACAGAAAACACATACGAGTTTGTGTTTCCATTTTATATTGGTTAACCATATATTGGCAGTAAATCACCTGCTTAAAGCACTATATTCACACAATATGTAAAAACAGCAACATTTTAAATTCAGCATCAACACCAGATGCTGTTTAAACAGTCAATTTATACCCAAACTTTCATTCAGTCTTGATTTTATGAAAACTTAACCTTGAATCAATCTTTGATCCCTTTTTAGATTTAGGAACTACTTGGTAACTTTTTAAAGAAGGTCTGAGGTTTGTGTAAAATATTCAGTTGGTTGTGAAATATTCATTAAGCAGGAATGTCTGAAAAGGGTCTACGACAATTTGCCACAGCCAAGTCACCGTGGCCAAGTCGCTATAACCAATTCACTACGGGACAATTTGGCATAAACAAGTTGCCACGTGACAACTCACTGTGGGACAACAGTTACACTAATATTGAAGAAATAGTGGAACAGAATCATTATAGTAAGGATGCCAAAAGAGGGACAAAATGAAATGTGACTGAAAAAAATTAAAATAATTTTTAATTATTTTAAAATAATTAAATTGAATTGTTGAATCGTCCTGCAGCGAGTTTTAACATAGAATATAGAATAACAGAGCTAGAAGGGACCTTGGAGATCATCTAGTCCAAGCCCCTGCTTAAGCAGGAGAGTCTAGCCTCTACCTGGATCGAACTCACAGCCTTCTGATTGTGAGACAAGAGCTCCACCGCTGAGTTAAACATAGGAAATTGTCTCGCCAAAGTTAACTATGGTGAGTTGGCCAGGACAAATTGGCTGTGGGGAGTTCTCCCATTCTGGCTGGAAATTGTATCAATTCATTGTGACTCTTGAAAGGTCTTATCAAAAAGAGGCACTTCAAAAGTTAGGATATCACGTAAGCAAATAAGGGATGTAATTGTGGGAAAATAAGAGGAGGAAGGAGTATTTTTTCTGCCTTGAGTTATTTATAAAAACAATAAAAATATTAAAAAAATAAAATGGCAGAGGAATGAGGTTGAGTTATTGGATGGATGACGGCAATTAGGTGCTGGAGAGAACCAGCTCAGTCCTTATTTTACCTGGTTGCGAGGTAAATTATGATGTGCCCCCACACCTGAAGATGAGCAGGTAAGAATCATGGATGTTGGGTAGTATTTGGGTGGGAAAGATATATATTTATTTATTTTATTTGTCAAGTGATTATAAGTTAACAGGTATAAGTTATGAACATAGTTCTGAATACATGAAATGGATATATACAAGAAAATAAAAAGAGACTATAGGACAGGGACGGTAGGCATGTTGGTGCGCTTATGCATGCCCCCTACAGACCTCCTAGGAAAGGGGTGAGGTCAATAGTAGACAGTCTAAGGTTAAAGTTTTGGGGTTTGGGGAAGAAACCACAGAATCAGGTAGAGTATTCCAAACATTGACCACTCTGTTGCTGAAGTTGTATTTCCTGCAATCAAGTTTGGTGCGGTTAACCTTGAGTTTGTATCTATTGTGTGCTCTTGTTATGGTTGAAGCTGAAGTATTCATTGACAGGTAGAACATTGCAATGTATGATTTTATATACTATACTTAGATCAAACCGAAGGCAGCGTAGTTCTAGGTTTTCTAGGTCTAGAATTTCAAGTCTGGTGGCATAAGATATTCTACAACGAGTAGAGGAGTGGAGAACTCTTCTTGTGAAATATTTCTGGACTTTCTCAACTGTATTAATATCAGATACATAACACAGGAAAGTTCTCCAGTGGATAGAACTGACGTCCCATTCTGGCGCCCTATATTGACCCCTGGGGCTTAGTCACCAGAGCTTTACTGGCTCCTGGATTTGATGTGTGACATCAGCCAAGATTGTGAGTCAGATGTGGAGCTGTTGGCAGTCAAGAATTTCTGGTAGCTGTCAGAGACACTGATCTGCAGATAGCGAGGCCTTGTTTGTGAAGCTGGCCCGTAAGGATCAAATTGGATTGTTGCTTGTTTACCAATCTCACTGCTGCATGGCATCTTTCCTGCATGTATTGTTTGACTCTGTGGCTGACTTCCCCAAGCATTTGTAGCTTTATGTTCAGCAGAGATGTGGGTTTTATTTAGAAAATGCCTATGAAATGTATACTTGTAGAGATGTATTACATTAGTTTTATGAAATTTCATATTTGTTACTCATTCCCACATATTTCACAAGTTTTCATAGTTTTTGTGAATATTTTATGATGTACATTCTTTCAAAAATACATAATGAAGAGAAAATAAATCTTTTTTCTTTTTATTGTTATTTTTGAAATACAAATTAGCAAATTGATCCATACAGGACTTGGCTGCTCAGTTCTTTTAACATCTGGATTTGAATACCATGTGTTCTTGATACTTGGGGCCCTGAATTAAAGTTGCAATGCTTTTTTTAAAAAAAAAACTCCAAATCTTTTACCACTTACAAGGCAGGAAGAGTTGGAACTGTATTTGCTGAATTTGGCAACTGGAAATAGGTGTCGGTTTTATTTTGATAACAATATAGTCATATCTCAATTTTTCTTCATTATTGGGACTTGAGGACTTAAATTACAATGTAAAAAAGATGTTGGGACTCTAGAAAGAGTGCAAAGAAGAGCAACAAAGATGATTAGGGGACTGGAGGCTAAAACATATCAAGAACAGTTGCTGGAATTGGGTATGTCTAGTTTAATGAAAAGAAGGACTAGGGAAGACATAATAGCAGTGTTCCAATATCTCAGGGGTTGCCAAAAAGAAGAGGGAGTCAATCTATTGTCCAAAGCATCCAAAGGCAGGACAAGAAGAATGGATGGAAACTAATCAAGGAGAGAAGCAACCTAGAACTAAGGAGAAATTTCTGACAGTTAGAACAATTAATCAGTGGAAAAACTTTCCTCCAGAAGTTGTGAATGCTCCAACACTGGAAGTTTTTAAAAAGATGTTGGATAACCATTTGTCTGAAGTGGTATAGGGTTTCCTGTCTAAGCAGGAAGACCTCCAAGGTTCTTCCAATTCTGTTGTTCTATTCTATTCTATTTTAAATGTGAAATTGTTAATTCCTATTTGCAATGCCTCTCCTTCCCTGCAAATTAACTAAAACTCTTGTCCTACTCTTTTGAGCATGTTTCTCAATATTGTGTAACTTCTAAACATCAGCATCTATTTGTTCTTTCAAATCTCTTCTTATTGTGAAGAATCTGTCATGCCCCTGCTGGAGACTGACTCTAAGGAAGAGGAGGAATAGTCAACAGGGAGTGGAAGTGTGGCTCCAGAGGTGGTGGAGGAGGCTGGGGAAGGGCAGAGGCCGGCTGAGCAGTCAGAGAAGGACCCAGGCCCATCCCCTCTCCACCCTAGAGCACACAAGGAGGAGAAGATCAGGGTAAAACGTGCTCTACTCAGGAGGAGAGGGCCATGATCCTCTTCATGGGTTGCAGGTGTGAGATTTTCATTAGAGTTTGGACCTGCGTGCTAACAGACGCTGGAGACAAATTAGTGTTTTATTCCTAAAGAAGGTTTATTTTGGTTGGTGTTCTTCTAACGGACTGTTCCTGGTTATCTTCCTGCAGTTGGCAGTTATCTATCCTGGTCTGTCGAGGAACTTTATTCAGTGCAGTTTGTTTTTGGTTTTTGCTTTGTTATTGGATCTTTGGATGTGAACTGTGTTTCTTTCCTTTGAAATGTTATTTTGAAAATAGTTTACTCCTCCACTGTGAACAATTAAACAGTGAAGCCAAGTTGAAGGCATTAAAGGACTTTTATTTACGTTTTGGTTTTTGTTATATTTCTGAGATACTCTGGGTCATCACAGAATCAGGGCCATCCCTATACTCAGCTTTGGGTAAGGGTTAGGGTTAGGATTAGGGGCACAGTGGAGCTATGGCTTAATGACACTAGAGATGGTCTCTGCTCTAGTGGTTCAAGTCTCACCCATATGGTTGGGTGAGCTTCTGTCACCCACCTCAGCTTCTGTCAACCTAACAGTTTGAAAACATGTTGTATGCAACTAGATAAATGGGTACCACTTTGATAGGGAGATGAACTGGTACTCTGTGCAATATGATTCCTGCCGTTTCTGAGCCTTCGAGGTTGTGTCACCTGTTTGCGAGGCAGATCCAGGAAAGGGCCTTGGGTAATGCTGCAGGAAGAGCTGCACGTGCTTCTTTCTGGTGTGAAGCCAGTTCATCCTCCTATGAGGCACCTTGGGAAGCGTGTGAACCGTCCTACAGCAGAGCTGGTACCTTGGCAAGCCAAACTACTACTCTGAAATAGCATTGTGATATCCTGGCTAATGTAATACCATACACTAACAACAACACTATCAACAACAATCCTCAGTGAACACACCTTTAACATAGTTGTGGGGCTTGTGGACTCTGAGGAAGATGAGAGCTATGCAAGAGTTCAACCATACTGAACAAGTTTCATCAGATGAATCAGATAAAGAGTATCTTTCCTGCAAAAAAAATATGGTGAGACCTAAATTACAGGAAGCCATATGTCAATAGTGAAAACTGAAGAAATCAAAATGCCTTACAAAAATAACATCAAGAATCTGGATGAAGAAGATTACTACAAATACCTGGGTATCCTTCAAGCTGACAACATCAAGAACATTGATGGGAAGACCAGAAAAATAATGAAATGAATATGACACTCATCCTTGAAGCAACATTCACAAACTCTACCTACCAAGCAATATGGGTGGAATGTTGCAAGTACATCAGATTTTTGAAGGGAGGGGGAAAAGGGGACTTTGGAAGAATATCTCAAGGACAATGAAGAAGATGCACTGATGTTAGTATACCAGGAAGGCTTCCTGACTATTCCTGTGGGGAAAGAAGATAATAACAAGATCTGGCAATGGCTAAGAGCAGGAAAGTTGAAGAAAGTGACGAAGGGACTAATTCTGGCTTCGCAAGAACAAATGTAGCCACAAAGCCAGAATCCAGAAAACAGCAACAGACAGTAAGTGCCACTTATGCAAAGAAATTGAGAAACAGTGGACTGCCTGGGAAGCTGCTGTAAGAGGATCACACGGACTGACTACAAGCAATGGCATGATAAAGGAATAAAAATGATGCATTGAAAAATCTGCAAGATTTTAAGATATAATTGGTCTGCAAGCAAGAACTGGTAGGACCATAAGATAGAGAAAGTCATAGAACATGAAAAAGCTAAATTGCTCTGGTACAGTAGCATTCAAACAGATGGGTACCTGCCACATAACAGTTAACAATTGTCAATTAAAACAGCCAAAAAAATCTTCCTAGTAGACAAGACGGTACAACAGAAGAGAAGACAAAGAGCTGGAGAAGAGAACAAAATAAAAAGATCTACGAATAGAAATAAACAACCTGTGGCAAAAGCAAGCAAAGGTTGTACCAATAAGGCCCTTGGGTGCAATCCAAAAACAACTGGAGCACCACGTGAACACCATCGGCATTGACAAATTTGCCATCAGTCAGTTGCAAAAGGCAGCTTCGCTTGAAACAGCTTCCATCTTGCAACAATATCTGTAACACCAACAAACATCCACATCTACCTATCCCAGGTCCTTGGAAAGAACTTGATAGGTAGACCAAAATGCCAGACCTAATCTGTCTGACTGTGCGACACATCATCATAATAACCTGTTCATAATTAGGAATGGCACCTTCTGGTAAACCTTTTTGTTAGCATCCAGAGCTGGAATATACAGTTTGTGAGTATATGTGTGTACGTGTGTAGAGAGAGAAAGAGAGAGAGAGAGAGAGGGTGGGGATGGAGGAGAGGGAAGGTGAGAGAAAGAGTGCTAATGCTGGAGAAGAGATTAATCTTAATCCAAATTTTTTTCTGGCTAACGCAGCAATTCTACCATTTAGTTTCCTCTTGAGAAGAATATGGCAATGTGCCATCCCAGTTTCTTGTGTTGGTCTGTTGTCTAGCAATTCACAAGAAAAACATTTTCAAACTATATGAATAAATATGGTCACTTTTCAGGAGATTCAAATTTGTGTCTTCTTTCTCCTCAGGGTCAGTATTTTGAATCCCCATTAGGGTCTTTCTACTCTTGGTCCCTGTTTATGCTGGAATAGAATCAATTCAAATGTGGCCTGACCTGCACACCTTCTCGTTCTCACAGCTGCTTCATCCACTATTTCATCTCAAGGAGTGGCTTGAAATGAGAGCAGGTGCCATGCTTTCCAATAATTTTCCCAGTTTACCTCGAAGCAATAAACATAGCTGCTACCCGCCCCCCCAAGCATTGTGATATCTCACTTCTTCAAATATGAACAGCCTAATTATGCCAAGTAATTGCTAATTATGCAAATCAAGCATCTTCTTTTTAGCTACTTTCTACATACCGTGTGCCTCCGAGCCAGTATAACACATATTTGAAAAGAAGACAAATCTTTAGACCTGATGAGTTAGCCTCACTGGAAAAGTCTTGAATTAACTCTTTTTATGCTCTACATGAGCTATTAAGTTCAAGAAGGTACATGAAGGGGAATCATTAGCTTTTCTTATAAATCTTGAACTTCTAGACTTCCTTCAGTGCCATAAAGTAAATCCCAATGCCTTTACAGAATCATAGAATAGTGATATTGAACAGTGGTGGGATTCAATTTTTCTTTTTTTTACTACTGATTCTGTGGGCGTGGCTTGGTCGGTGTAGCAGGGATAGGATGTAAAATCTCCAGTCTGAGGTGGTATTTACTGGTTCTCCAAACTACTCAAAATTTCTACTACTGGTTCTCCAGAACTGGTTAGAACCTTTCCAATACCACCTCTGATATTGAAAGGATCACATGGATTGTATTGAGGAACCTTTTCAAAAATGCAGGAAAATCAATTAAATCATCCTTAAGGGGTTGTTTTCCAGGTTTTTTAAAAAAATTCTAGACAAAATATTTTAATTTTCAGAATAAAACAGCAGGAAGAGAATAATAAGGTGTGGAGGCAACTTCTAATCATAATTTAGTGTTAATTGCTTTTATATCAAACCTGGTGAATCCAGAGAATTTTATTTACTTTTATCCTTTCTTTATTATTTTTATAAATAACTTAAAGTAGCAAGTAGAGTGGTCCTCCTTTTTTCCCTCCTACAACAACAACCTTGTGAGGTGAATCTGGCTGAGACAAAATGACCAGCTCAAAGTCACCAGGTGACTTTCATGCCTAAAGCGTGACTAGAACTCAAACATCTCCTGGCTTCTAGCCTGGTGCCTTAACTATTGGACCAAACAGGTGGACCCAAGTCAGCCTTGAATGCAACAAAAGGCACTAACTTGTTTAAGGTGTGTTCACAGTGGTTGGGGTTCAAATTTTTTACGACTAGTTCTGTGGGTGTGGCTTGGTGGGCGTGGCAGGGAAAGGATACTGCAAAATCCCCATTCCCTCCCCACACCACTAACCTGCTTTCCGGCTCTGTTCTCCTGTGCAAGGCAATAAAAGAAGACCCAGCCAATCAGCTGGGACTTGGGAGGCGGAGAAGAGATGGGGGCGGGGCCAGTCAGAGGTGTCATTTGCCAGTTCTCAAAATTTCTGCTACCGGTTCTCCAGAACTGGTCAGAACCTGCTTTATACCACCTCTGGCGTGTTGGTTAACATAATAGCTTTTAATCACTAAGAACCAGAGTAATAACATAGTGGGCTCAGCATAAGATGGTGTTACCTTTCTTTAAGTCAACTCAGAAGAACTTTTTCATTCTTCCATTAAACAAGGATATTTTTGTGCAAATCTACTCTGCAATTCAATTCTCATTACTCTTTCAGCAATCTTTATTTTCACAGAAGCATTTTTATTTTCACACACCTGTTGCATAGGTTATTTTTCCTTTCTCGAGAATAAAACTAATTTTCTTGGGGAAATGATCCCAAAGAATTGTAAGAATTATAGAACAAAGGAAGCCATCTGCACAATTTTCAGGCTTCAATGTAGGCTTTTGCCGCTTCTTCTTCTCTCCACCAAAAAGGAAAGAGATTTTTTTTAATATTTGCATTTCTATTTCATACCAACTCAAATATTTCTTCCTTTCTTCCAACTATCATGGATAGAAATATGAGTTTTTAATCTAGTTATACAAAAGGCCATGTACCTTAAGGGAATATTTCATAAGATTGCATCAATTCCACTTTAATTTTATTTATTTCTTTTTCATATAAAGTAATTTCATAATGCTTATTAATGCTCCCATATATGTCTGAAAGAAATGTCAATAGAATCCAATAATTGATGCAACAAGTTTCTTTTACAGTCTCTGAGTTTATTCAAACAAAATCAAGTTCTCTAATTAAATTGAAATAAAGGTTAGACAAGAATCTCTTTAGTATTCTGTAATTACTTCCCTGTCCATCTACCTTATAACTTTCACTTCTTCACTTTTGGTGGCTAAACAATAGGTGTGTCAGTTGAAAGGGAAGCTTACACAAACAATATTGACTCATCTAAATTTTATTAAACTCTCATCTTTAATATGGGAGGGTTGGGAGGAAAATTCTCAAAATGAATATAAAGCTTCCTCTGGTACTGATTGGCTAATATCAGGAAATCAATAGATTTATTAAACATTCCAAATCAAGAAAGCTAACAATGAATTTTGCCAGCCTATGTTGAAGTGGCATGAGGATAACCCTGTCTGAGCTGCTGAATGTGTCTGCAACTGGGACTAATCGATTTAAGAAATGCTTTCTGTTTTGATGCAATTTGTTTAATAGAGAGAAAACGGTGGTTCTCATTGGAATTCTAAAATGTAGATATTACCATTACAGAATCCACCACATCTTAAACATAGCCCCCTTTATAAAAGATTGCCAATCCAAATTAGGCTTATTGAAACTTAGACTCAGATTTCACTTGTTTAATCTGTGCAAAACTCCCATTCAAGCAAAAAATATTCCCAGAGATTCACAGAAATGTATGGTTGAAAGATCTTCTTGTCTCTTTAAATGGTGCACTTCAAGACTACAAATTATAAAGTTGTCAGGCAAAGTAGGATTAAAGCCAAGTCATTAGTTGAAGGATATACCTAGTGTCCATAAGCTTCAAGGAAAGGTCAAGGCAAGGCATCAATCAAACAAGACAAAAAGAAGGAGGAGGTAACAGACACAAGCAAGAGAAAATTTGGCCACTGGGAAAAGTCCCTTCAATAAGCAGGTGACTTGTTGTCTTATTTCCTCAGAGAAAGTTAAGAGCTGAACAAGAAACCTTCTGTTTTGTTATTTCTCTCAGTCCTTAATTGGAAGTATGCCATTGAATTACAGGACAATTTAACAAAAAAGTTCACCCAGTGATTCTAAGACAAACTTCCAATTTAGGAATGAAGAAAGCTCTAATTCAATCACGTATTAATTATTGAAAGTTATATTTTGTAACCTTTGCATGTGGAAATACTCTCAAGAGTTCCTTAGGCATTTTATCAGTCTGCCTGTGAATTTGCATTGTTTCAAGTAGAATAAATAGCATTATCTATTCCTTTTTTATTCAAAAGTTTACCAGCATTGCTGTATTCAAGACAACATTTGAAACTCTCATAAAGTCAACAAGGCATTAATTATTTAGATTACTGCATTGTCAATTCTTTGTTAGTACCAACAGGAAAAAAGGCTAAAGGTGGAAAATAATGAGAACCATCCCTTGTATCCTAAAGAGATTGAGTGTAAACAAAGTCTATTTTAGCTTCATTACCTTGAAATATATAACTTTGAAAAGACTGCAACTTATCTATAAAACTAATCCGGTAAAATTTTGTCACCAGCTAATGACAAAACAGTTGTTTAAAACCTGAAGTATATATGATGAAAGTCTTTTTAAAGTTTTCCAGTTTAAACTGCTCTGCGAATACTTTCACGTTATCATAATTTTTATATTTATTTGTATGTATTGCACTTTTCCTCTAACAATAATCCTCAAGTCAAATAACATAAAATGTAATTAAAATAGGTGTCAGAAAGCATTAAAACTATGATTTTATTTTACAGATAAAACAGGTAAAATGACATATTTCAGAATGTTAAGAAAATGAAGATGGAATGCAGTTTCTGATGGAGTACAGCCTTAAATTTTCAACTGATAGAAAGGAAACCTTGGCCTATCTCTCAAACCAGAATGTTTATTTAAAGAATTTATGCCTCCTCTTAAACAATGTGACTTTGTTAAATGTATCAACAACAATAAACAAAAGTAGAAGAGAAAAACATACTCATATAAATAACAAAAATAATTAAATAGTGATCAGAAGCTAAAAATTGTTATATCTCACAATTTTTTTTTACTACTGGTTCTGTGGGTGTGGCTTGGTGGGTGTGGCTTGGTGGGCATGACAAGAGGATACTGCAAAATCTCCATTCCCTCCCTACCCCAGTAACCTGCTTTCCAGCTCCGTTCTCCTTTGCAGGGCAACAAAAGAAGACCCAGCTGATCAGCTGGGACTCAGGAGGCAGAGAATAGCTGGGGCAGTCAGAGGTGGTATTGGCCGGTTCTCTCAGCTACTCAAAATTTCTGCTACCAATTCTCCAGAACTGGTCAGAACCTGCTGAATACCACCTCTGTATCCCACCCAATGGGAATTCTGCTAACCAATTATTCTGGTCAGAAAAAGGACGAAAAAGAAAAGGAATAAAGAATAGGATAAAAAACGTTAGGCATCCAAACTTTTTAAGAGTTAGAGAGACAAGACCAATCTGCCACCCAGATCAATAATGCCTGACTTGGAGAAGAATACGGGCTTGGGAGACAATCTGGGCCCTAATAGAAATGTGAACTAGAGTCATGGAGAAGGAAGAAGCTCAGAGATAACATGCTATGCAGGGGTGGGATTCAAATTTTTTAGCAACCGGTTCTGTGGGTGTGGCTTAGGTGATGGGTGTAGCTTGGTGGTCATGTGACTGGGTAGACATGGCTTGGTGGTCATGCTATTGGATGGGCGTGGCCAACTCAATATCACTCACATCGAGGCACGCATCTCCTCGCCTAGCGTCTCGTGACTGTGGGGATGCTGCAACAGTTGTAAGTGTGAAAAATGGTCATAAGTCACTTTTGTCAGTACCATTGTAACTTTGAATGGTCACTCCACACAAACAAAGTACCAGCAAAGGAGGGGAAAAAAACTCCAGAGAAGTTCCAAAGACAGGAAGTCTAGCCCTGCCAAGAATGTAATAAGGGTTAACGGAGAGGCAGTTTCTGTAAGCAACACCAGAATGTTTCCTTCCTGCCTTCCTTACAGGATTAGGCCAGTAATTTCTTCTAACAATCGGTTCTTCGAACTACTTAGAATGTTAACAACTGGTTCTAGCGAATAAGTGCGAATTGGTAGAATCCCACCCCTGTACATGGATAAGCTAGGATGGAAAATGGCATTGATAAAGAATAGAACAAATTGGTTTGCTAAGAAAGTAAAATAAAGTTAGGCTACAATAGGATGGATAATCCAGAAGGAAAGGGGACAGCAATCTGGGTCCTCATTTTACTGAAATCAGAAGAATGGAAGGGTGAGTCAACCTTGAGTGAGATTTGAACTGTTGAACTGCTGACAGTTGGCATTCTAACCACTGCACCACCAGGGCTACATAATAAATTCTGTGATATAATCATAGTAAGCTGCATATGCGGATGATGTAAGAAGAGAACTATTAACATATTGAGATGGTTTACTTGTGGATAACTGTGTGACTTTTTAATGTTGCTGATTATCAGAATGTTTTTTCTTCTGTTCTACAGAGGAAAAAGTAAAAAATAATGAAAACAATACTATTGGAGGTTTATTTGTGAAGTGGCCTGACAAGTTGTATAGTAGAATTCATAGTGAAAGGACATGTATGTATGGTGACAATGAATAAAAATGGGCATTGTGACTTTATAGTGTGCTGAGTGTACAGAAGGAAGATATTCTTCAGCAGATCTTTGAGAAATGTATAAATGAAATTTTACTTTATTTTTGTTTTATTTAGATAGTGTCTGTGGAGACACTGTGATATTGAGGATTGGTTATAAATCCATTTTTTATAGTGCTGCCATAACTTTCAATGCTTGCTGAATGACATGAATTGAAAACTCTATAAAAAAATAATCTGCTTCAGGAAACTCAAGCCTCTTTGGAAGTCATATCCAAATTAAAGTCAATGAATACCACAATAATATAATAATAGTGGATCCTTATTATTTAGGGAAAATGAAACATTTACTAAAATCAGAAAGTGAAGGATGATAAAATTATCTAACGGGTAGAGAAGTAGTTTTGTTTTGTAATCTGGTTAATGTAAATGTTGTATATGTTATAATGTTATATATCTCTAATGCAAAATTTATAATTTTTAAAAAACAAATTATATTGATGCTTGTTTGCCAATGTGACTAAATTGTACTATAATTAATTATAGACACACCTATATTGCTTCATGCAATTTAGATTTCTGTAATAGGGCTAATCTGCAATCAGTTCTCAAAATGACTGGTAACTAGGAACCTTTATGTCTTCTTTTTTCAAATAATGTTATTAAATTTTTGAATAAAACATTAAAATATAACGTGTTAAGGCAGAGACTATATGTGTGTGTGTGTGAAGGGTGGAATTCAATTATTATTTTTACTACTGGTTCTGTGGTGGGTGGCTTGGTGGATGTAGCTTGGAGGGTGTAGCAGAGGAAGGATACTGCAAAATCCCATTCCCTCCCCACCCCACTAACCTGCTTTCCAGCTCCATTCTCCTGTGCAGGGCAACCAAAAGAGACCCAGCCAATCAGCTGGGACTTGGGAGGCGGAGAACAGATGGGGGCGGGGCCAGTATTTGCTGGTTCTCCAAACTACTCAAAATGTCCACTATCAGCTCTCCAGAACCTGTCAAATCTGGCTGAATGGTGTGTGTGTGTGTGTGTGTGTGTGTGTGTGTGTGTGAGAGAGAGAGAGAGAGAGAGAGAGAGAGAGTGTGTAAACCTTCCTTCATTGACATATTTATATGTATTAATGTTATTCATATTATACCTGTCATGCAAAGAGCTTGTCTGTGCTTTAAAATAAAAAAGTAAACAAACAACCCTGAATATACTTCAACCATACATGTGCAAGAAAGCTGTACAAATACCTATATTGAAAGGAAAGGTTTTGTCTACGTCCATTCTGAAATTCTGATGCTCTAGAAAGTCTCTGCCATGAGTTTAACTGAACGGGATAGTTAAAAGACTGTGCTACTTTGGTAATGCATCCAATGTTTTTACATTTTATAGGCACTGGAATATGAAACAGATGAAGAATTAATTTGACCAGATTTTTTTTTTAATGGCCCTTAACCTGGATTGTAATCAATAAGGGTAAACAGAAATCAAGGCAAAATGCGTTTCTCTATGGTTTTGATTGAAAGCTTACGTTACTTTTAGCTTTTCAAATGTATCAGGAAATATCTTGGCAACTGTTTGATATTATACTCACCTTTTACTTTTAGTTAGGCTTGACTGGGTGAATCTGGAGTTCAAAAAAAAAGTTCCCCGTTGAGGATAGTAATATGGATTGTAGGCAAATCCTCCTGCAGAACAGATGGCCCAATCCCTCTTGCTTTGCTTGTGCTTGCCATAATTTTATGACTCATTATGTCATAACTCGTGCCATAAATTTTGAATTTATTTTCGCTGTATAAAAACAAAGCCATTCATTCTATTTAAATAGCACTGTAAATATGTTTTTGCCAAGGAAACAAATTAGGTAAGGTCTTCTGCTTGTTGCAGTGGGCCTACATCCCTTGAAGTCATCAAAACTATGCTGATTTATGCAGGCGAGATGGTGGTGAGGTAACGGTATGCCACAAGGACAGATGGATTGTAGCTAGGTTTCTTCCAAACCTAGAAGATATCCCTTGTTTTCAATATAGACATCACTAAAAACTGAGTGATTGCAAACTCATACTATATGTTTCTTAAGTGAAAGAAATTCAGAAACTTATTTTACACCCATCGAAATAATTTTATAGATGGCTTTTAATGGTTTTATAGGATTTTGTTTTTTTATAAAGAACCTAATCTTGATCCCTTCAATATATGCACTCAAAGAAAAACTTTGAGATTCTAATATGAAGGACTAAATGAAGATTATTTTAATAATCTTGTGTTGTAATGATGAGGCAGTCGAGTTGCTTGATCATGATCAACTGAATCATGATGATCTTTATTGGAGTCTAGTCTTG
Organism: Pseudonaja textilis; assembly: GCF_900518735.1. Next base: position 19,889,978 of record NW_020769320.1, on the reverse strand, counting down.
CATTTATACACATTTTTAGTAATCCTCCAACATTGGTTAACTTTGGTTTCTGCTTAACTTTTGTTACTGTTTAGCATAGTAATTAACACAATTAATTATCTCTAGTTAAATTCTAACGTATGTTTACTTCCTCTCTCTAATCCTCCTTTACATTAGTGACTTTGTTTGCCTGAGTTGTAATTGCTTGTAAACATTCTTTATCTGAGGTTTGCCATCCAAGATAAGAACATTCCTGCAATTACAACTCTACAATCTTGTATCTTTTAATTTCTACACAAAGCTAGTGTTAGTATGGAAAATACAGTAAAACTCCATGATTATATTTAATTCCCCTATAAATGAATCACTAGATCAAATGTTGATTTCCATTTTCTGGTCTGCTGTTTCCCATTGATTTTTTTTTTCTTGCTGTTCCTGACCTATATGTATTCTACAGTTTACATCAACGGTGTCAAACTCGTGGCCTATGGGCCGGACACATCACATGCTGGCCACTGCCACCCCCAGTTTAGCGAAGGGAAAAAATAGTTGCAACACATTACATGATGACAATGTGCCACTGTGAGTTTGACACCCCTGGTTTATATATATAGTTTTTCTTTCCACCAAAAATATCTTGCAAAAATCTGGATTATTTGTGCTTTATATGGAAGACTGAATGAAAACACAAATGTTTGTAGTTCCTGCCTTCAAGATTTTCTTCAAGTCCCCATTTTTACCATATTGGCTCCATGTTCAGCAAAGCCAGCCAGGCAGTAGAGTGCCAGCATACTAAAGTGCTTAATCAATATCCATATCTGCAGAAAACTGAAAATCAATAGGATTGTGGTTATCTCTTTTCTCTTATGTGGTTATGTATCCTGGATTTTCTACTGAAGCCATCAAACAAATGGAGATGTTTCACACGTGTGCCCCCTGCTCCATCTCAGTGTTCTTTGGCAAGAATGTGTTTCCAACCAGGAAGTCTTGGATGAGGCATAGACCACCTGCATTGAGTCTTTCCTTATCAAAGTCCAGGTGTGATGAGTGGGACATGTTGAGGTAATCCCCCGTTAGGGGAATGAGCGCATACAGGGAGACGTATTTGAGAGTAGTGCTTGAATAATACACACAGAGCACACAGATACACTGTACAGTAAATGTAGGTTTTTACTTCCAGAAAGGTTTAAGCAAAGTCCAAAATAAGCGGTCCAAAATCATTCACAGGTAAATCAGTCAGTTTTTCAATCCAGGGATAATCCAAATATCAAATTCCAGTGTCAAAAACAAGTTTCAGTAACAGACTTACATTAAATCCAGTAATATCAGTCAATTAGAAGAAATGGAGCAACGGCAATATTTTCCAACAGAAGGAAACAGAGATACTCACTCAGACAGACTCTCTTCTGAGACTAAGACTAAACAACCCAGGTTTCTGGCTCCATCTTATGGCTGTTTGAGAAACCACACCCAATTGCATGCTCTTGCATTCCCTTAAAGATATAGTACTAAAATGTTTATCCTGGTTTATATATTTCTAACCCATATAGCTGTTAGGTGACTCATATTCCTAACAGGACATGTCCTCAGACTGAATGACTACTGTATGCCTCGTCAGTTGCTCTATAGCATATGGAGACTGGGAAGAGACCTGGAGATCAACCATACAAGCACTGCAAAAAGTGTTATGAAATTAACCCACTGTGACATTCAGGAGCTTCAGCTGCTGTCAAAACCTTCTGGCAAGCTCTGTGATATGAAGCCCTCACCAGGTTTGAAGACAGACACTGCCAGAAACATCATGAGTGGTGTTACAGGATAACATCCACAGATTTCACAACAATGGACTTCCAATGCCACTATTGTGCTAGACTCTACACTGCCAGGCTGGGACTCTGGAACTATCTTTGTGTCCACAGATGAATCCACAGTAATGTCATGCCCCTGGTGGAGACTGGCTCTGAGGAAGAGGAGGAACAGCCAACAGGGAGTGGGAGTGTGGCTCCAGAGGTGGTGGAGGAGGCTGGGGAGAGGGCAGAGGCCGGCTGAGCAGTTAGAAGAGGATCCAGGCCCATCCCCTATCCACCCTAGGTCATGCAGGGAGGAGAGGATCAGGGAAAAGCAAGGTCTACTCAAGAGAAGATTACCATGAGCCTCCTCATGGCTTGCAGGTGGGAGCTAGGTATATAAGTTTGCAACTGCGCAGTTAGAATTTGCAGGAGTCAATTTTAGTGTTCACCTTGAAAGAGGTTTATCTGTGCTGGCGTTCTTCCCATGGACTCTCCTCAATTATTTTCCTGGAGTTTATGATTAGTTATCTTGGCTTGCATTGGAACTCTCATCAATGCCATTTGTTTTGGTTTTCTGTTTGCCTCATTAGTTACTTTTGTGACTTTAAACTGTGCCAAATAAAACAGTGAAGTTAAGTTGAAGGCCTTACCAGACTTTAATATATGTTTTGGGTTCTGGGTTATTTTGAGACACTACGGGTGATCACAAGTAGCATGTCTTCAAAAGGATACGGTATGGATAACTATGATTTCTTTTAAAAAAAAGGAAAATGAAAACTAATACACACTAATATAAAGTAAGAAAAAAAGAAAGCAGTCAAAAAGAAAGTGCAAGAAAGTGCAAGAAAGGAAAACATAAAAAGAAAAACAGAAAAGAAAGAAAACAGATATAAAGAAGCTGCCAAAATTCCAGCGATCGCCCTAATTAAATCATGAGCCTTGAGCCAAACTTCAAAGAATTTATTAGGAGTGACATACCAGCATGATCTGTAGGAAGCCGACTCTGAGATATATAATTTACAATCACTTATGACCCTGTTTCCTCCCACCCCTCTGGATGTTTCATAATTCAGATTGTCCAACGGAATACAGTCATGGGCTAGGTGTCATCAATCACACTCTCCAATAAAGGATTTTTGCACCCAGAATACCCGGTTGCCTCAATTACAATCTCTGCGAGAGAAGCTTGAAATGTTCATCTGCTGTATGCTCCTTCAGGGGTTTTCTCACCACTCTTTTGTATGGTAGCTTGGAAACCGGCATAGGTATGTTTTACAAGTTGACAGAAGCAACTTTACAGCAGCTATAAGTACAATTATAAATGTACTTCTTACTCTATGATTACAACATAATTCTCTCTTTTTTAATAATCTATTCCGTCTCTAATCATCAAAATCATAAATCATAAGTTCTTTTTTTTTTCTATTTCATGCAAAAGTCTATACCATATTGTTATGTGCGGAAAATACATTGTCTTTCTGCCTGGCTGACCTCCAGAGATTAAAAATGGGAAATAGAATTATAAGGCTTTTGCTGTATTGTCTAGGACAATAGAATTAAAACATAATCATGATATAGTAAGTCAGTAATGGAACAGTGTATTGTGAACATGGTAGAAGATTCAATTCATGACACAGCAATTCACAAAGCAGAGCACTTTGAACATGATGTTTTGAATACAAAGAGTAGCATAGGTTTGTAAAATAGAAACTATATGATTGGAAAATGGTAATCTATACAGTCTGAATTTGTCATCTAAATTTAAAATATAAATTTACTATTGTCTGCACTGAATGTTAAGAACTCCATCCACACTGTATTCTGTTACAGGAGAAAAAGTTTTCTTTGGTAATACCAAATCCAGATCATGATACAATAATTCATCCATTAATGCCAATTTACAGAATGAGTGTAGAAATATTCACATCAAAGGCATATTTGAAGGACTCCTCATTTTTCTCTAAATACTTTTACATAGTGGAAGTTATTCTAAAATTTGTTCAAAATGAACCCACACTGTCCTTCAACAACTATGCAAACAATTAGACATGATTATCTTATTTTACACCTGGGTAGTTGAACCTTAGTGACTTGCTTAGGGCTTTTATAGAATGTTCATTGCAAAGTGAAATATGAGACAGAAGTTTCTAGTTTGTGTCTCAGAACCCTAACCATTGTTCTATACTAGTTCTCAATTAATATTAGTCTAATGAGGGCACTGAAGACTTTTTCCCGGTAGTATAAAATTTCAGTAGTGATCAGTCTGCATATTTATCTTGCTTTGTGCATTCTGCATCAGAGGAGGCAACCAGCTTGAAGCAAGTAATTTAATTACAAATAAATTAGCAGAATGGAAAAGTAGCAACATTTTTAGAATCCCATGGCTATGATAACACCAAGGAAAGCAGGAAACAATCCAGGAGCCACTTATAGCCTTTGAATCTAGTACTCATAATTAAAATTATCAAGCTCTGCCCGGGGATTTCATTTAAGCCTGCATCTAATTGGAAAGTTGCTGTTATATATATATATTTAACCCCCTGAGTGCTTCTCATTGCAATAGCTCAGGACTTTGATTGGGAGTCAGTCATTCCTTTTGGCATCTAAGTTAAGATCATGAAAGTTAAATTCATTTAATTTTGTTCTACCAAGAGTCACTTGATGAGTTGGCAACCATCAAAAACTAAACTAAACTAAACTAAATCTAGTTCAATCTGTTGCTCAAGCAGAAGACTATGCCAATTCAGACTGATTAATTGTTCTCACGGTCAAGAAATTTCTCCTTAGTTCCATGTTGATTTTCTCTTTGTCCAGTTTCCATCCATTGTTTCTTGTCTTGCTTTCTGGTGCTTTGGAAAATAAGTTGCCATTTTCTTCTTTGTGGCAGCCCCTCAAATGCTGGAACACTGCTATCATGTAACCCAAGTCCATCTCTTCATTAGACTAGACATATCCAGTTCCTGCAACCAGTCCCCTAATCGCTGTTCTTCTTCTTCTTCTTCTTCTTCTTCTTCTTCTTCTTCTTCTTCTT
>NW_020769320.1:19788059-19879814 GCF_900518735.1 Pseudonaja textilis | reverse complement strand
ATTCTATTCTATTCTATTCTATTCTATTCTATTCTATTCTATTCTATTCTATTCTATTCTATTCTATTTTCTATTCTATTCTATTCTATTCTATTCTATTCTATTCTATTCTTATTTCCCCCACAACAGCAACCCCGTGAGATGGGTTAGGTTGAGAAACAGTGACTGGCCCTTTCGCACAAGATGAGACTAGAATTCCAGAGATCTTGGTTTCTTGCTGTGAAGCACTATAAAGTGATATATAAGTCTAAGCACTATTGCTATTGCTACCCTGCCCATAATAGACTAAACTACTTTGATCAGAAGTGGTTATTAGAAAATGGATGGTGAACAAACAAGCGTTTAGATTTGGAACTGGTTTGTCCACTGGTTAAAGTGATGGACTGGGAGCATTAAATGCACCATCTTGTGTTGTACTAAAGGTGAGGAGAAAATAAAGATAATAATGATTTATTCAATGTGTATGTTGCCTGCTAATGATGCTGATGATATGAGATGTTCTAATTTACTACGAGAGGCACTTTGATATAGAGTGGAAAATACATAAATGGATAACAATATGAATATGCTTTAAATGTGATTGGAATCAGATGTGTTATGCCCCTGCTGGAGTCTGATTCTGAGGGGGAGATTGAGGAGCTGACAGGGAGTGGGAGTGTGGTTCCAGTGGCTGTGGAAGAAACTGAGGAAGGGCACAGTCCAGCTGGGCATTCAGAGGAAGACCCAGGCCCACCCCCTCTTCATCCTAGGACATGCAGGGAGGAATGGATAAGGGAGCAACGTGAGTTACATGGGTTACGGGGGAGAAAAGGGCCCTGATTCCCTTCATTAGCTGCAGCTGGGAGAACAGGATTTAAAAAGGGTGTTTGCACACAGCACCTTGCTGGAAGCAAAGCATGAATTATTTTGGTTTGTCAAGTCTTATCTGGGTTCTGGAGTCCTCCCAACTGTGTGTGTTTCGTTATCTTTTGAAGTCTGCAATTCCTTATCCTGCCCTGTCTCATTAATTGCTTCAGCGTGGTTTGTGTTGGTTTTTATTTATAATCTATATATACTTTGGGTTCCGACTGAATTTCTTCCCTGTTCTTGGGAGAGTTTTTTCTCCAGCCAATGATAACTGGACATTGGGGGGCAAGTTGGAGGAATTAAAGGGACTTTACCTACTTTTGTGACTTGGCTGCTTTTGTGCCACGCCCCGGGTCATCACAAGACAACTACATTAAAACAAACATTTTTAAAATATTTTGAAACTATTGCTGCTAAATCAAGGCATCAGAAGTTCTGATTATGTAATCATATACTATCCATATGTGTTGTTCTTTATTTCTCAGACATGTTTGTAATGCATTAAATAAAAATTGTAACTGCTATGTATTTCATACATAGTGTTAGGAATGATAGTCACCTAACAGTTGGGTTGGAAATATATAAACCAGGATAGTAATTTAATACTGTATCTTTAAGAAAATGCTGTAATTGTGATTGACTGGAGTTCCTCCAGCAGCCATAAGATGGAGCCAGAAACCTGGTTTCTTTCTCCTTGCATTTCCTGTTTTGCTGTATTGCCTGATTGTCATTCTGCTTGGATTGTTGTGAGTCTTGCAACTGTTAGCAAACTCCATTTACTGAACTTTGTTTATGATACTTGACTTCGTTTTTGGATTATCCCTGGACTGATACTAACTGCTTTAACAGTGTACGATTTGGACTTTTTGTTGGACTTCATTTACCCGTTTACTGGAAATAAAACCTACATTTTACTATTCAGTGTATCTGTATGCTGGTCATGTGTTATTCAACACCACTCTCACTACGTTTCCCTGAGCGCAGTCATTCTCCTAACGGAGAATACCTCAACACATAGAAAAGCAGATTTATGTTTAGAAAAAGAAGTGTTCAAACATGAACAATGTCTGTATGCATATTATGTATGGAAGAGGAAGAGGAGGATCTATTTTATGCCGGTAAATGTTATATGCTTTACCTGGATATGGGTCTTCTGGCACAAAGAGGCAAGGAGAGACATATAGTAAATAAACCTTTTTATTTGTGAGGTTCATGCAGCATCTGCAATCAAGGAATTAATGGTAATGTTGGGTAATGCTTTTACTTAAGTTAAATGTCTTTAAAAGGACACCAAACAGGTTGAACCCTACTCAATTAAGTTCTTAAATGGCATACTTCTGATACTTCTATCAAAATGGAAACCAACCAATTGAAATCAGTGATAATTAGAAAAGGTGCATGCCAAAATACTGTGAGTGAGACATGCAGAAGTACTCATATTCTACTGTGACATTTCTAAAATATGTCTAGGCAAATAGTTGCATAACATCCATTCTGCTCTTTACCAGTCAAGCCAAGTGTGCAATACTACAATTAGTTCTGGATGGGATGTTTTTATTCGTAAAAAGAGTCAACATGGAAAAACTGAGTTGGTTTCAGGAGAGGGCAAGCCAAGCTGAGGAAGTTGCTAAGCTTCTGTGAAGGAAAACTAAAATAGCTGTTTACGTCTAGCCTGATAAAGAGACAATTAAAAGAAGACAGGAAATGTTTCTCCAAATACTTGAAGGGCTACCATGCAGAAAATGGAGTATACTTGTTTTCTATTTCTCCATGGGCTTAACTACATCCAGTGGTTAGAAACCACAGAGAAGTAGTTTTTTGGCTAAACATTAGAAAAAACTTAATGATGGTAAAAGTTGATAATAACACAGCAGGATGTTTTAGGGGACAATACAATGGTACGAATGCTGTCTTAGAAGCCTGCTTTCCAGTTATTGCATTAGTTAAGGTTTAGATCAAATGGGCTCTAAACTCCTGTCTAGTTTTGCATGATCTATAATAATTAATACTATTAATGTTTAGCACTGTGTCATTGAGTTAAATCTTAATTGATTCTGTAAATTTAACGGGAGAACATAAAAAAACTGGCTCCTGGAACTTTTTTTTTTTTGGTAATAATATGTGCTACAGCATCTCATCTCTGAAATACCAGCTCAAACTACTTGGTGATTGAAATAGATATATCCCATTTGACATGCTCCCAGCTGGAAAAGATCTCTTTAGAGCAGGAAATTGGGACAGAGCTTAGCGTGGTTTAATCCAGTCTTCAAGATTCTTTCCCAAAGTATATATCGATAACTATGTGTAAGTTGTATTTATTTTTATCTTAAGCTGAAGCAATTATTTTACTAAAAATTGAGTTTGGCTATTTCCTCTCTCTTTCCCCATTCCATCAATTTTTCAAGCTTCACTAAAATACAGCTTGGGGACTTAATGTTCATGGATTTTGTTAGTCCTACTGCTTCCATAACAAATGCAGAACTACAGAGTAAACATGCCATTGGGCATGTTGGGTGTGGGTAGGGAACAGAGAACAGCGCATTTAAATTTCATGAATTGACTACATTTTGAACATAACAACTTATTTAGATGGCCTTCACATCCTATTGAAGTCTATAATGGTGTAATATGTACATAGCATATTATACATTGTACAATAGCGATAGCACTTAGACTGAGGTATCACTCCATAGTGCTTTGCTTCACTATACTCTGAGCAGTTTACAAATATTGTATTTCCTCCAAAAATATGCATCCTCATTTTACCAACCTCAGCAGGATGGTAGGCTGAGTGAGCCTCGAGCCGTTATGGATTATACTCCTATCCGAGGGCAGAGTTAGCCTGCAATACTGCATTCCAACTACTCCGCCACCAGGGCCCCTAAGCTTGCTGGTCTCAATGTTGAACAAAAATATTAGGGAATCTATGACAGTCTGATGTGATTCCATCCATCTGTCTTCCATTTCTAGTCAGTTCATATATTTGTAACCTGATTCATCATATCAAATGTGCATGGGCCATTGAGAAGGACTGAGATGTGTAATATAGTAAGAACAGTAAAGATTTGTTTAAAAATTGATTAGCAACTAGTAATCAAGAATCACTAAATATTATTTATTTGCTTCGTTACTGTCATGCCTCTGTCAGAATCTGACTCGGAGGAGGAAGCCGAACAGCTGACAGGGAGTGGGATTGTGGGTCCATTGGCTTTGAAAGAAACTGGAGAAGGCCAAAGTCCAGCTGGGCAGAGCAGAGGAGAGGTAGAGCAAGGAAGAGGAAATCCAGAGGAAGATCCAGGCCCATCCCCTCTTTATTCTAGAGCACGCAGGGAGGAATGGAGAAAAGAGTAATGTGGGTTGCATGGCTTATGGGGGGAGGAAAGGGCCCTGATTCCCTTCATTAGCTGCAGCTGGGAAGACAGTGTATTAAAAAAGGCAATGCGTGCAGCAAGCTGTTGGTAGCAAATGTAACTTTATCTTGTGTCATCGTGGCTTATCGATGTTCCCAGCGTCTTCCCAACTGTGTGAGTTTTGTCATGCTTTCAAGCCTGAAATTCCTGCTCCTTCCCTGTCAAACTAACTATTTCAGTTTGGTTTGTTTGGATTTTAAGTTACAGTTTGTGTGTAATTTGTTTTGGACTGAATTTTCTACAGTTAAAGGCTGGGAGAGTTTTTTCTCCAGCCGAAGGTAACCAGGACATTGGGGGCAAAGCTGGAGATAATAAAGGGGCTCTTATTGCTTATTTGACTGTGTTGCCTTTGTGCCATGCTCCGGGTTATCACAGTTCCATTTATATCTCCCTTGTCTGCTTATTGTATATGCTATCGAGGCAGCTTTAAAAATAAAACAAAATGGGTATCAAATGTTATGGTAAAATAAATACAATAAAATTTCAGATCAGGATTATTTATCTATCATATAGATAACCTTCATCTATCTATCAGAACTTGATAAGGGGGTCGGAGCTGGCATCTCAGTGGTACAGTGTGTGATCTTGAAGCTCCAAGATTGCCGCTGGTATCTCCTTTGCAGGACGGTCCCACTGGACCTAAACCATCCCATAGAGATTGTGATTGAGGAGGGCACATCCTGTCAATCCCAGGAACATCGCAAAGTCCCTGGTTGATCCAGGAAAAGCCCTTTTTGCTGGCTGTAGAGAGGTAATCTTTCAAGCTGCTGAAGCTGGGACAGCTCTGGAACAGAAGAGATTGGAAAGAATGTGTGTCAGTTTGGTGAGATGAACTTTTACTTATTATTTCTTGGAGAGAACACCCTGAAAAAAATTAAAGTGGACTAAAAGCGAATAGAAAAGAATTTAAGCGGCTTGATTAATTGTCAAAGTGAAAGTCTTTTTCTTTTTTCCCTTTTTATTGCAACTTTGAATTTGGGAAAGCTGTTTAACTTTAAGCTGGACTGGTGCTTTTTAATCTTTTTATCTTTCTTTGTATTTCGTTCTTCCTTTTTTAAACAACCCTTTTGAAAATCTCTTTTTGACTAAGATTCTTCTGCTTGACTCAAGATTTATTTTCCTCCTTTTTAAAAAAAAAAGGGGGGGGGAAAGACTTTACTTTTTTTTTTTTTTTAGTTCCTGGTTGTAGATTGAGGAGGGGGAAGTGAAAATGAAGGAAAGTAAGTAGCGCTGCCGCCCAGAGGCTTGGATCCATTGCTTCTTTTTTCTTTGACTAGTTTGGACTCAGAGCTGGACTTTGAGCTGTGTATTGGAAAAGATAGAGATGAGCATGGCAGTTTGTTTGTTCAGGTGCTCATTTCCGAATAGATAGTTGGAGTCCGGAGTTGAAATTGAAAGAGAGAAGATTGAAGTGACCTTGAAAAATTCTGAGCTGACTTATCAAAGAGCCTTGGATATTTGGCGGCAGAGGCTTGTTTTATATTAGAATTGCTTTTTACCTTTTGCCTCCCTTCCCCCCAAATGGGGCACCCCCTCCCCCCAAATGGGGCTCTTTTTTTCTCTTTAATTTGATTTTTAACTTTTTAAACCAGGAACTAGAATGTAAACCTTTTATTTTGGTTTTCTTTTTGTTTATTAAGAGGAACATATAGAATATTTTTCTTTTTCCTTTTTTACTTTTTACATCTACCATTGCAACTAATTGGATTAAGGTATACATATAAGTGCTTGAAGATTTATTTTTGCCTTCGTTTTTTGCTTGCCTTCGTTTTTTTTTTCTTTTTTCCTCTTTTCCCCCCTCTTTTTTCTCTCTCTTTCTTTACAGATAAGCATTACAAGATGAGTAGAAAGACAACAGCCCCAGCTTCTTCGATGCCAACTCCCTCACCATCTGGAGGACAACAATCTATACAGACAATATTACAACAGGAAAAAGAAAAAGAGAAGGAAGTGACATTACAGATGATTATGCAAGGAATTCAGAAAATTGAGCAAAAAGTGAAAAGACACATGAAAAAATGGAAAATATTCAACAGATGATGATGAAAAAGAAGACAGATTCAAAAAAGTTGAAGAAGAAGATATACAAAAAGATAAGAAAATTGGAGATATTAATATTCATTTGAGCGATGTCGAGAAGGGTAGATTTGAACCTTTTGGATAGGAAATAGACAAATCAGAATTTTATCTAAGATTTCAAAATATTGAAGAAGGAAAGGGCAAAAATCTTGCTGAAATACTGGCAGAAATATTGGCAGAAGCACTGGAAATAACCAAAGAAAAGATGATGGATGGGATGGATGAAGTGTTTCGTGTCTACACAAGATAAGCAACGAGGAATAGATTACCAAGAGAAGTTCACATTAGATTTACTAAGAAGATTATTAAGACACAGATACTCCAGGTGGCAAGAGAGAAAACACTAAAATATAAAGATAAAGAAATTGTGGTGTTGAAACAGATACCAAGAAGAGTAAGAGAGATGAGAAGAGAATATTTATTCTTGACTAAAGAGTTACTTAAAAGAGGAGTAAATTACAGATGGCTGATGCCAGAAGGCCTCTTGTTCACTTGGCAGGAACAAAGACACAGAATTGATACAGTTGGAAAACCTGAGCTATTCTACTTAGAATACTTTAGAGAAAAGGAGGAAGAAGAAAGAAAGGAAGAGTCACTAATTGAGTTCCAAGAGGAGTGAATAGCACTAAAAAAGAAAAAGAAGAAGGTGCAGTAGGCGGTGAACCCAGAGAACAATGACTATTGAATTCTACTGGAGCAATAAAACCCTCTTATAAAGCTTAACATGGATGAAAGAAAATTGATTATGATTAACATAAATGGACTTAACTTGGCTACTAAAAGAAGGAAAGTATTTCATAAATTAGAAAAATTAAAATTTGATATAATCTGCTTACAACAGGTACATATTAAAAAAACAACATGAATATATACTAAAACAAGGAAAACTAGGTAAATTATTTATGTCGCTGGCACAATCTAAAAAAAGAGGTGTGGTATTATGTATTAAAGAAACAGTTTTGGCAGAACTAACTTACACAGATGATGATGGAAGAATTTTGATGGTGGAAATAATGGATAACAGCGTTAAAACACTTTTAATTGCAATTTATGCCCCGAATGATAAACAAGAAGAATTCTATACAAAATTACATACGAAAATAATTGAATTGTACTATGTTAATATTTGTATGAGGAAGATTTTAATGGAATAATTAATGACTGGTTGCATTATAAAACCAGAAAACAACAAAGAAAGTTAGAAATATACTACCAAAATTCTTCCTTCGAATAACAGAAGAATTTAATTTAAAAATGCATAGAGAGAGAGAAATGCGGAAAGTAAGCAATATACTTTTTATTCAAACAGGCACACATCCTGGTCTAGAATAGATATGATATGGATGTCAGCAGAATTATTGACAAATGTACGACAGATTAAAATAGAAACAAGCACTTGGTCAGATCATAATCCAGTGTCAGTTATTTAGAAAGGATACAAGAGAAGATCTGGATGGACTTTAAATAATATGATATTAAAAGAAAAAGACTTTAAGCAGAAAATAAAGAAATAACTTGTTTTCTTCTTCAAAGAAAATAGAAAAGAAGATACATCTTTACAGAATCTCTGGGACACGATGAAGGCCAACACAAGAGGTTTGATAATAGATTATACTAGGAGAAGAAACAGAAAACAGAAAAAGACATTTAAGACGTTAGAGGATGACTATAAAAGACTGGAAAAGATTTACAGATGTTCCCACAAAAAAGACATTGAAAATAAAATGGATATAATTAAACATAAAATGGGACTAATGGAAAAAGAGGAATTAGCACAAAAAATTAAAAATGCTAAACAGAATTACTTTGAAGATGCAAATAAACCAGGCAGATGGCTAGCTTATAAACTGAGAAAGGAAAGAGAAACACAAAGAATTAGTCAATTGATAAATAAAGAAGGACAGGTTTGCTATGGAAATGAGGAGAAGAAAAAATTATACAAGACTACTACGGAAAACTGTACTTTCAAGAGAATATTCAAGAAGAAAAAGTTAAACAGTATCTTCAGAAAGCAAACCTACCTCACACACCCAAAAACATTGAAACAATATTAGAAGGAAGTATAACAATGATGGAATTAACAGAAGCCTTAAAAAACAGAATGCTGGGAAATCACCAGGTCCAGATGGTTTGCCAGCAGAATTTTACAAGACTTTTCAGGAAATATTGAATTTTCATCTTTTAGGAGTTATGAAGGAAGTTATGTTAAAGAAAAGAATACCAAAAACACGGTCAGCAGTATACATTATACTTATACCGAAAGAAGGTACAGACCAGCAAGTTAAAAATTATAGACCTATATCTTTATTGAACTCAGACTATAAAATCTTTGCTTCAATTTTGGCAGAAAGACTAAAAAGATAATGAAATAATTTTATTCATACTGATCAAAATGGATTTCTGCCAAAGAGACAAATCAAAGACAATGTGAGTATCATTTTGGATACTCTGGAATATTATGAAGCACACCCTGAGAAGCAAATGGCCCTGATGTTTCTAGATGCTCAAAAAGCCTTTGACAATGTGAGTTGGCGATTTATTTTACTGCAATTGATACAAATGGGCTTTGGTAAGAAATTTATGCAAGCCACTGAAAAAATATACCATGAACAAACTGCAAAGGTAATGGTGAATGGAGACTTAACAGAATCCATAGATATAAGAAAAGGGACAAGGCAAGGCTATCCATTGTCACCTCTGCTGTTTGTGTTAACATTGGAAGTGTTGAATAGGAATATGAGAAGAAAAAGAAATAAAAGGAATGAAAATTAAAAAGGAGGAGTATAAATTGCAAGCTTTTGCGGATGACCTTGTATTTATATTAGAAGACCCATTGGAAACAGCACCCAAATTAATAGAAAAAATAGAAGAATATGGAAAAGTAGCAGGTTTGAGAATAAATAAAGACAAAACAAAGATATTAACAAAGAATATGTTAGCAAGACGAAAGAAAGAGTTGGAAGAAATTTTAAAAATACAGGTCACGAACAAGGTTAAATATTTAGGGATTCATATTACACCAAGATGTAGTATGCTAAAGGAAGATAACTATGTTAAACTCAAACAGCAAATTGCAACAGATTTGATGAAATGGGAAAAAAATACAACTATCATTGATTGGGAGAATATCCACAGTTAAGATGAATATATTACCTAGAGTTTTATATTTTTTCCAGACAATTCCTATTCGATTAGGGAAAGAGTTTTTTGAAGATTTAAATAGAATTGTGTTGAAATATATTTGGCAGGGTAAAAAAACAAGAATAAAATTAAAACTGTTACAAGATGCAATAATAAGAGGAGGGTTTGCCTTGCCCAGTTGGGAGCTATATTACCAGGTGACAAGTTTGATGTGGGTAAAGGAATGGATAACACTAAGGAACAATAGATTATTGACTTTAGAAGGCCATGACTTGCTGCTGGGATGGCATGCCTTTCTCTGGTATAAGGGAACTAAAACACAGGGGTATTTCAGAAGACATTGTATTTGTGAGGCATTGTTTTTGAACTGGGAGAAGATAAAAAGACAATATTACTTAAAAATTCCAACATGGATATCAACTATTGAAGCTTTTTCTTATCCAATAATATTTAAAAAGGAACAAACAGTTAGATATGGGGAGATATTGAATGAAAAGGGTGAACTTAACTCTATGCAAGCATTGGAAGAACAAAGTGACAATGAATTGGTTTTCATATTTGCAAATACAATCTAGGTTTGATAAAGATATATATAACCACTGGTTGAAAGTATAACACAAATTTTAAGATAAAACTTGGAACATCTCATATAAAATGATGGAATAAATAGTTTAGTTGTGGATGATTAATAACTGATAAATATATAAGCATATGTTAGTTTGACAATGTGAAGGCTGAGATATAAGTTGTGAGTAAATGACTACAAAAGGATAGCACAAAAGATATGTAACCAACTGACACACTGTATGTATATAAAATGGAAGATGGTTTTATGTTTTTATGTTTTGTATGTGTATATTTGTTTTTTAAAATTAAAAAAATTAAAAAAGGAACTTGATAAGAGATTTTCAGACATGACTCTGATAGATTAGATGAGCCCATAAATCTGTGTGCCAAAATTCAAATCCCAGATTTTTCTTCTTCTTATCCTTCAAATTAACAGGTACTTGGCTGGTCTCTTGATAGCCTTGGAAGTCATATGTTTACACAACAGTTTAAATCTCTCTAGTGTCAACTCTCATCTCCTTGACATCAACAAGCTGGAAATAATTTATATGAATAAAACAAGCAGTTGCAAATGTTTCCTCCATATGACTTGTCTGAATACTGCTCCAAGCTGATGTTAATCAAATTGACTCTGTATGTGGAAAAATGATTAAAATTGATTATAGCAAGCCTCCCTAACATTTTCATGGAAGATGGAAACCTTAGTACTCTTGTAAAGAAAACAAAAAAGAGGCATTTCATACTTTTCTTGCCTCTGAAAGCATAAGAAGAACTAACCCCAGGAAAAAAGGAAGCTGTTTCTTCAAAGAAATGTAATTATTTAAAGAAAAAAATAGGGGTAGTAGGGTGATAGCCGATTTGTGGATTTAAGGATATCAGAGAAATGAAACTGGATTTCAAAGTATTGGAGCACAGAAGAAAGCAAAATTAAAAGGAAGAAAAGACCTGGAAAAAATGTCGGAGGAAATAAAATGAAAGAAGTCCAAAGGCACTTTGGGAAAAAAGGGAACCTGTAGCCAGCAATATGCAAGCATGCCCATGTGTTGTAGTAGGAAGTTAGCACCCACCCCTCTGCTAGAAAAATGAAATATCCTGGGAAATATTAAAAAGGCAGAATATTTCCCCTAAAAAGAGTAAAGCAGAAATTCAGAGAAGCAGAAACTCGCAGAGGGGTGGGTGCTAACTTCCTACTACAACACATGGACATGCTTGCATGTTGCTGGCTACAACTCTACATAATAAAGCCCTTACCCATCTCACCACCTGGCCTGGAAAGATTGTATCAGCCAACACTTAGGTGAAGCCATGAGATCCAGACAAAGCCTACAAAGTTAGCTAAGACCCCCGCCCCTGGGAGTCTGACAGCCAATGGGATACATTTCTTACACAGGAATAGGAAACACTAAGGTGGGGCCCAACAGAGGTTATATGAGGGTCCCTCAGCATCTTGGTCTTCCCTTCTTGACCTTCTCTTCTCACCTTGAAGCATGTGATCATCCTTTTCACTTTGGAGGTCCAAGCCATGTGGTCTTCCTGTCCACCATTAAACCATCTTTCCAAACAGCCTCCATGTTTCCAGTGTCTTTTTTCCCCACTTGGAACTGAATCCAGAAGGATATTTCTTCCAACACTGTATAAGATCATTAAATAGTTCCTTCATAGTTGAGGAGAAGCAGAAAGACTTAGATAGAATATTAAAAGGGAAAGGAACTTAAGGATGCAAAGCTGGCAAGCGTATTAAAAGGAATATATATTCAGCAGAATTGTTAAAACATGGAGAAAACACTGAGATATTTTGTAACAAGATAACCTCCAGTGACAAAAGTTACTTCAGATCTCAGAGCAGCGGAAAGTCTCGTAGGGATGGGTTTCATTCATAGACAAAGAACCAAGTCAGAAGTAATGGTGGGAAAAGAGGTTAGCCTTCTCTTTTTCAAGTGGCAGGTAGCTATTATAAGGAAGACCCAGAAAGGTTAGAAGAAGAAAATCAAAAAGATATTAGAAAGGTTTGTATTATTGTACAGCGCCAGCCATAATCATTCAGAGCTGTTGTGACATATATTAACATCCAAACAAGCCAGAAGCTACAGTATAATAACTACCGTGTTTCTCATATAATAAGGCTGGGTCTTATTTTATTTTGAGCCCCCCAGAAATGGCTAGGCTGTCTTTTCGGGGGTGACTTAATTCCCCCCCATTTGCATCTTCGGGTGGGCGGCGACGGCTTGGATGTTGACCTCGGCGTTGGTGGGGCATTTCGTATCGGGGTCAACGCAGGCAGCACCATATCCGGCTGTGCAACAAAAGTACTTCCTAACGACAAGCCCCCCCCACACCATTCCCCCCATTTCGCATGTTTTAATATAGGCCTTAATTTGGGGGGAGGGGCTTAATTTCATTTCATGCCTATAAAACATGCTGGGACTTCCTATTGGGGGAGGCCATATTGTTGGAGAAACAGGGTATATACAGAGAAAAAGCAATAGAATTGAACAGAATGAGGGATAAAGGGAGAAGAAGTTGGGAAGAGGAAACAGAAAAACCAAGTTCCACATGAGAGTGGAACTGTAAGGCCTGAAAGTGGATGTTGGATGGCAACAGTAGGGACCCAGGAAAATGACTATAATGCAAAAAGTATTGTCTGCCACAACACCAACAAGTGCAAGAAAGAATCAGGTTAGAAATTTCAGAGAACAGTAGGTTCATTAGAAATGAAGATAACATATTTAACATTTGCTTCTGGGGCAAAATGCTTGATGACCTCCAGATTTGAAACTCTTGTTTATTGATCAAAAATGTTTAGTTAACCTTTCCCTCGTTTTTGTATGACCTTTAGTCTTCTCCTGCTGTTTCTCTTCTATGAAATGCTTTTTGAGTTGAGATCAACAAAGGTGTTTTGGAGCACAACCCGGGTTTATGAATATTATTCCCTATTTTCAATATAGTTTTATATTGAGTTTATGAATATCTATTCCATATTCTCTAATAATCATTTTAAATACACGTTAATATTATCATATCATACATAACAATGTCATCCAAACCTCAGGTCCTGCTCCTCTTTCTAAAAGTTTATTATTTCTCTGGAACATATTTTTTTTAATCCAAATCTTGGACTGCTTATTTCCATGAAGTGTATGTGAATTTATTCAAGTATGTGAATTTTATTCCTACTTCCTTTAATCTGGTGTAGCATCATTTGCTTTTATTAAAAGAAAAATGATCACAACTTGCATTTCTTACTAGCTCTTGTCTGTGGATTTCTTGTTATTACCTTTATTCCTTTATTCACATCTTTTAATTCCTTTGACCCTTCTCCTTTATAGGCAGTTTAACAATAAAGCATAAGCAAACAAAATTAATAAGTTAAAATTAACATGTGATTCATTGAGATGTGTGGTTATACAGACTGAAGCAATAAGTAAATAAATTAGAATAACTACGTCAGGAAAAGAAAAGAAAAAACTTTTCAGAAAGGTGCAGTGAAAAAATATAATCTTGCTTAATTTCCCAAAGGCAAGGAGTGGACATCTATTTGAGTGTCAGGTGTCAGAAATCTGTCAGGGAAAAAAAACAACAGCCTTTTACTCCTATCCATCACAGTTTTCAAGGGGCAGCAATGTATAGTAGTCAAGATCTGACTACCAGAATAGTCATATTCAACCAAAATCCTTTTATTACCACTTCTTCCCTACCTGTCCAATGCATTGCTATAAGAAACTGATCAGTCAGTCTGGAGAAAAAAAATTGACTGGGCAATATATGGCATTCCTTGTATGCAAAGCTTCCTTGTATATGAACGTCTCTATCCCAGAGCCACATCATTATTATATTATTTTTTTTAATGAAACTAGTTCAAACATACTATAGTAATACTTACAGTAGTCTACATAATAATATAAAAATCTTACTAGGGATTTAATTCTCCTCATGTTTCTATCCATATAATGCCGAGAAGGTTGCAAAAAATTATTATTTTAATACTGGGCAAATATAAAATACTCATCAATATTTACCTTACCTAAATCAAAGCTGTTTTACTAGCAACACTGCTTTATAGTTCAGAATAATGAGACTTTGTAAACTAAAATAATGTCTATTCCCTCTTTGACTGCCAACTTTATAATACTAAAATTGATTCACGTCACAGCAAGGGGCTGAAAAACAACAGAAAAACAAAACAAAGGCAATTAAAAATGAATTTGTGTGCTTGGTGGCTTAAAAACTCTGTGGCCAATAGCAATATTATAAATGAACAGTTGAAAAAGGCAAGTCTAATTTAATACAGTCTAATGCTAGTGCCTTAGGCCTACAGTTAATTTTCAAAGCAATATAGTTTTTTAGTTTTATGAACCTTCACTTCGTAACAAAAGTAACACTTGGCTGTTTGTTACTATCTAAAAGTTAAAGAAGGTGGATAGAATCAAGGTGCAGTTAACCTATATTTCAAGAACTGAGTTTTTGAAATAAATATTATTTTAAAAGTCCTGGAATTTTGAATGATCTGGATAGTAAAAACAGGCTTCATAGTGCTCTATGACTGGATTTACAGAGGGAAACAGCGCTGGTAAGTATTGGCAGAGAAATGAAGCATAAAGAAGTCAGCAATTTTAGAATATGTTGCAAAGTGGTAGGTAATATTTCTTCAATCTCTTGAAGCATATTTTTATAAAATCTTTAGTAGATAAATAAAACAATCTACAACACTTGTTTAGATCAGATAAAGCCCCTGGAATACAATTATATATACATAGTTTATATTCCAATAATATTTTGTCATCCTAAAGATGTGGAATCCTTTGAAAACCAAACCCATTTAATTCCACCATGGGAACAATGACAATTTTACCTTATTTTTTATTTTCATGTTCCTAACTGTAACCAAATTTGTTCTATATCTAGTTTTGCTTTATAGATGCGAAAAGTTGGATTTCATAAATTACACCATAAATGTACAAGAACATATGTGAAAATGTGAATATTTTAAATGATGGAACTCAGAATAGAAATACATTCTCAAGTCTTGTTGTTTTGCCTTGTATCGCTCAATCCAGCACAATCACTGAGTTTCCAAAATTTAACAGGACCAAATCTGGGGGCATCTTGTTAACATCTCAACATTCCCCTGGTGTTTTGATTCCAAAAACAACTAGCTCTCTTGGGCATTCTTACAACAATTACACAACTTACTTAATGAAGTTTGATTTGGAGGCATACATACCAGAGGTAGGATTCATTTTTTTTTTACTACCGGTTCTGTGGGTGTGGCTTGGTGGGTATGGCAGGGGAAGGATACTGTATAATCTCCAGTCAGAGGTGGTATTTGCCGGTTCTCCGAACTACTCAAAATTTCATCTACTGGTTCTCCAGAACTGGTCAGAGCTTGCTGAATAACACCTCTGATACATAGATCCCAGATAGATAACACAATTTTTATTTTTATTTTTTTGTGAAGCCAATATACTATTGTGCTACAAAGGAAGCTTAAAATCCCAAATAGTAAAATGCTGTATGAGAGTTGTTTTTTGGATTATTTTGACAGTAAATGAACCATATAATTTAGTGTGATTGGACTATATTTATTTAAAAAATCTGCAAGCGGTATTAGTTTTCTTTCTCTAATGGCAGAAAGGAGTAAAAAAAAAAAATCCACATTTGCACCGAAAAGCACATGAGGTGAAAATGCAAGGTATGAGACCTGTTTCTAAACCTGGCACTCATTCAGGTGCTTGATTTATCATTTCCTTCACACTTTTGTGCACTACTGCTAACTCAGTCATTTTCCAATTGGAAAAAAAATCTATGAATAAGCTGATGAACACAGATGACATATTAGGGTTGGTATGCTAGTACATTAGAAGAAGAATATGGTATTCAAAATGTAACAAAATACAACTTTTTTGCTTTATTTCCCTGAAAAACTGCCAGACATAAATGCTAGGTCAGAAACCTTCCTCTTCATCATCATAACTTTAGGGGGAAATTAGATTAATTCTTGTTTTCCAAGCAAATGGTGTATTATCTGGTATTGTCAAGGCTTATCTGGGTTCCTGGTGTCTTCCCAACTGTGTGTGTTTTGTTGGCCTCTGCAATTCCTTCTCCTGCCCTGTCAAGTTAATTGCTGCAGCGGTTGGTTTGTGTGGATTTTTATTTACAGTTTATATGTACTTGGTTTTTGGACTGAATTTCTTCCACTTAAAGAATGTTCTTGGGAGAGTTTTTTCTCCAGCCAAAGGTAACTGGACATTGGGGACAAAGTTGGAGGTATTAAAGGGACTTTTCTTAGTTATGTGACTGTGTTGCCTTTGTGCCACGCCCCAGGTAATCACAATAACTCTGTTAAATCAACTATTTAAGGTGTCTTATCAACTCACACAAACATTATCTTGGCTGCACCCAAGGCAGTAAATATTATCAACACTCTTATCATTTCTAAATGTCTAAATTAGACTTGTTCCTTCATTAAAATGTGTGATTTGCAGAAATCAGTCTACTGACAGATTGCTACAGCTCTTATTGTTTCAATGCACTTTCCAGAGAAGCCAAAACATTTTTTTTTAAAATTTCAGTAGTTATGGTCACATATCATACAGGATGAAGCAATCCATGAAGTAATAAATAACTAGTTCTGCAGATTTAAATAGAACTGAGCAAAACATAGAAGAGAAGCAGTCCTTTCTCCCCCCTCTTTCCCACCTCATCCTGTCTTCGGTTTTCAGTGAAGAAACTGACATTTCATCGCAATTGAAGGGAAAATCTGTTGAAGAGAAAATGATGGGGGAGGGAATTATTTGCTTGTAATTGAAATGTTATCCAAGTTAGTTTGAAAAACTTCACCAGAATATTTGACGTTGGCAGTGTCTGGTTCTATTGCTTAGCTACCACTTTAACATATAATTATATTGAAAAGAAAAAGGGACAAATTAGAAAAACATCCAATTTAAACCTTGCTCCTAATATGAATTCATTATTTGGAAAGATGCCATTTCTTGATATTGTTCTCAATATGCAATAACATATGGATTTACTATTTTGAGCTATAGGTAATGCTAGGAGAATAGAATAGAATTCTTTTATTGGCCAGGTGTGATTGGACACACAAGGAATTTGTCTTGGTGCAAGTGCTCTCAGTGTACATAAAAGAAAAGATTCATTCATCAAGAGTCAAAAATACAACACTTAATAATAGTCATAGGGTACAATAAGCAATCAAATAATACTAGGAAACAGTCAATAGAGACCGTAAGGATACAAACGACAAAGTTACAGTCATACAGTCACAAGTGGGAGGGGATGGGTGATAAGGAATGATGAGAAGATTAACTAATAGTAGTGTGGACTTTGTAAATGGTTGAACAGTGTTGAGGGAATTATTTGTTTAGCAGAGTGATGGCTTTCGGGGGGAAAACTGTTCTTGTGTCTAGTTGTTCTGTTGTGCAGTGCTCTGTAGCATCATTTTGAGGCAAGGAATTGAAACAGTTTATATCAAGGATGTGAGGGATCTGTGAATATTTTCACAGCCTTTCCACAGATCTGTGGAAAACATTTGCATAAAAATATTTCTATTGTGAACTGTAATGCGTACATGCTTTAAAAAAAACAGTAACAACTGCATTAGGAAATGTTGGAAGTAATAAGAAACTATATTATTAAAATGAAAAAAAAAGAAAGAAAAAAGCAAGAGGAAAAAAGATGCAGAAAATTAAAAAAAAAAGAAAGAAAAAACGTTATAAAATGAGTTCAGGTTTTTTTCACACTTCTACAAACATGGTAAAATATCCCTTCTTGGATTTTTTTTGCAACATCCAGGTCATGCTTGTCCCAAAGGTTGTTTTCAAAAGGCAACTGGACATTCTGGGTTTTTTTTTTTAAACATTTTGTGTTAAGTTTGAGCAATGAGAGGCTGAACCAGAGCATGAGTGCAACAGTACTTTATTTACAAATAAAGGGCTGACCGTGCTTGCCAAGCCTAGAACTGGCTCGCAGCAATCAGCAGCCAGTTGGACCCCGCAGCCTGCTTTTATAGCTGGCTGCTGGGGAGAACTGACCAATGGGAATGGGGGAATAACGCCCACACAAGTGAGTGGACCTGAGTGAGAACTCCTTGAGTCCTCAGGACATAACACCCCTTCCCCCCAGATACGAACACGCATAGTCTTTGAGGTAGATGGGGGGTTTGTGTTGGCGCCCGGAACGGCGCAACTCGGGAACATTGTCTGACTGTTCGGTATCAGTCTGTGACGGTTGAGCTGGCATAGTGTCGCCAACACTCTCTCTGGACTGGGCATCCTCGGAAACCACCGGGTTGGTTTCTGGAGTCAAACTCTCGTGGGTTGGATCCGGTTGATCAACTCTCTGGGCGCTGTTGTCCGGGTTTGGGCTGACCGGAACGACCGCTGGCGCAGACTGGTCACTGGGTGCGATGTGGCTGGGTGGCGGATGGGACGGTTCCCCTTCGACTGGAGACTCTGGATTCTTGTTTGCGAGGTTGCTGAGGCGCCTTCTGAGTTGGTCTATGTGTCTCCTCCAGACGCGACCATCCTCCAGCCTGACTCTATATGATCTCGGCCCGGTGACGGCGATGACCTCGCCCGGAATCCAAAGTGGGTCCCCAGCGAAATTTCTTGCGAATATCGGCTCCTGTAACATAAAATGTCTAACCCCCGAAGTGGAAGCGAGGGGAGAGTCAGGGCAGTATTGTGGGTGCAGTCTATCTAATACAGTCCTCAGGCGCCGGCCCATCAGAAGTTCCGCTGGGGACTTATTGGTGACTGCACAGGGGGTTGAGTGCTGGCTCATCAGGAACCGTGAGAGTTTGTGGTGCCAGTCATCTCTGCCAAACCTAGCGAGGGCCTCTTTGGTGGTCCTGACGGCCCTTTCAGCCAACCCATTACTCGCAGGGTGAAATGGGGCTGTTAAAATGTGGCGAATGCCTAGGTTGGCTGCAAAATGGCTGAATTCTACTGATGCGAACTGTGGGCCATTATTGGAGACCAAGGAGTCGGGTAGTCCATGGGTAACGAACAGGCGCGTTAACACGTTGGTGATTGCTAGTGTGGTGGTCGTGGATAGCTGCGCCACATCTATCCACTTGGAATAAGCGTCCACGACCACTAGGAACATCTTTCCATGCACGGGGCCGGCCAGATCGATATGGATTCTAGACCACGGGGCGCTGGCGCTCTCCCATCTGGTAGGGGTGGCGATGGGGGGAGCAGGACGGGATTCCTGGCAAATGCTGCAGGAACTTACCCAATTGACAATGTCCTCGTCTAGACCCGGCCACCACACGTAGCTGCGTGCCAACGCCTTCATTCTCACAATGCCGGGGTGTCCCTCGTGCAACGCCTCCAGGACTCGGGTACGCAGCGAGGTCGGAATGATCACTCGAGTGCCCCACAGTAGACAACCCTGCAAACTGGACAGCTCCTGCATGCGAGTCTTAAAGGGTGCGAATTTGTTATCAACATTGCCTCCCGGCCACCCCCTCCTCACCCAGTCGCGCACCTGGGCGAGCGTTTGGTCTGCCTTGGTTTTGGTGGCGATGTCAAGGGCGGTGATGGGCAGGTCCAACTGGGTGATTTCAAAAATGGCATTTACAGGAGCTGGGTCTTCAGCCGGAGCGGGTAAGGGGCAGCGACTGAGTGCGTCAGCGTGGGATAGAGTTTTGCCCGGGCGGTGGATAAGTTTGTATGAGTAGGCCGCTAGGAAAAGCGTCCACCTTGTCATCCGAGGGGAGAGGACTTGAGGTGTCTGTTTGTCGCCGGCCAGTAGGCCCAGGAGGGGCTTATGGTCGGTGATCAGTTCGAAGAAGTGGCCAAAAAGGAATTCGTGAAACTTTTTCACGGCTGCAACAGCTGCTAGGGCTTCCTTGTCTATTTGGCTGTAATTTCGCTCCGTGGCCGAGAGCGTCCTGGAGAAAAAGGCGATGGGGGCCTCGGCGCCATTGGCGAGTCGGTGACTAAGGACCGCCCCAATTCCAAAAGGGGATGCGTCTGCTGCCAGTACTAAAGGAAGGTTGGGGTCGAATTGGATGAGCACTGCCTCTGACGTAAGTAGTGATTTGACGGCGTTAAACGCCTGGTCTTCTTTGTGCCCCCAGTGCCACGGTGACTTTTTGTCTAGTAATCTGTGTAGGGGTTCGGCTACTGAGGCTTTATGGGGCAAAAAGGATGCATAAAAGTTTAGGAGTCCCAAGAAAGCTTGTAGCTCCGTTTTGGAGGTCGGTGTGGGAGCTTCGTGGATCGCCCTGACCTTGGACTCCAGGGGGTGAATGCCAGAGGCGTCAATTTTATAACCCAGAAAGTCCACCTGTCTAGTGGCAATGGCGCATTTTTCTTTTTTTAACTTGAGGCCATGCTGTCTGAACCTCTCTAACACTGCTCGCACTCTCTGGAAGAGTTGGGGTCTGTCCCTGGCCAAGACCAAGATGTCGTCGAAGTAGGGTACTACACCAGGGAGGCCCTGTAAAATCCGCTCCATGAGGGATTGAAAAATACCCGGGGCAACACTTACGCCAAATTGGAGACGCTTGCATCGGAAGGCACCCCTGTGAGTGACGATGGTCTGAAGTTCCGCTGTTTGGTTATCAACAGGGAACTGTTGATATGCTTGAGACATGTCCAATTTAGCAAAAATACTGCCCGGTTCGAATGTGTGCAATAAGTGCTGAATGACGGGCACGGGATAGGCGCTAACTTGTAAATATTTATTGATTGTTGTCTTGTAGTCCGAGCAAATTCTCAGGCTACCATCTTTTTTGAGGGGTGTGACAATGGGCGTCTCCCACTTGGCGAAATCTGTTGGCTCAATGACCCCTTGTTTTAGTAGTTTATCCAATTCAGCGTCTAGTTTTGGTCGAATAGCAAATGGAACTCTACGTGGTTTTAATCTGATTGGGACTGCCTGGGGGTCAACGGTGAACAAGATGGGGGTTCCATTATAACACCCCAGCTCCTCGCTGAACACATCTGCGTAGTCAGCGAATAAGGAGTCAGTGTCTGAGGTTGAGACAGCATGGACTCCTGTTAACCCTAGGCCGAGGTGGGGAAACCAATCGAGCCCCAATAAGGTGGGTAGATTGCCGTTAACTACCACTAGAGGTAGGTGGCCTTTAAAAGCTCTAAAACTGACAAAGAACTTGCCTCTGCCGATCACGGGAATGGCCTTCCCCTGGTAGTCCTTCAGACCGAACTGGCATCTCTGAAGCCGGGTAGTAGATAGGCTGGGGTGGAGTCTCTTGAGGGTGTTCCACGAGATTATTGAGAGCGCTGACCCTGTGTCAACCTCCATGTGGCACGGTTTACCTTCTAGGGAAACGGAGAGAGAAATTTTACTAACAGAGTGGCAAGTACGCCTGGCAAGGCGGTGCGTGCGACAGTTTAATACTTGCCTCTGTGGTCCCGAGTGCGAGGACGGGGGTCTTTGTGCAACGCTTTGGGGGGCTTGGCAGACTCTCGCAATGTGCCCCCTCTTATGGCAGTTGTTGCAAACGGCTCCTTTAAACTTGCAGGTGGCCCTTTGATGTGATCCCCCACAGGCTAGGCACAGGGTGATGTGCTTGGGTGGACCGGTGTATTCTTGTTTGGCCCCTACCTGCGACCGTCTGTCATTGGTGAGGCGATGGACATCGTTCTCATCGTTGTGGCCATCCTCCGCTTCCACCTCTTCGGAATGGACTGGGAACGCTGCTAGCTTGGCGCTTGGGCCCTGAATTTCGGTGGCTGAGTTCGTAGCTAGCTCGGCTGCTAGGGCCTCCTCTACCGCTTGCGCGAGGTTGAGGTCTTTTTTAGCTAGCAGTCGCCTCTGTAGGTTGAGATCCTTGACCCCACAAACCAATTGATCGAGGAGCATGTCCTCCAAGTATGTTCCAAACCCGCAGTGCAGGGCTGCTGTTCTGAGGGCGGCCATATATTGGTTGATGGACTCCTTACTAGATTGCTTCCTCATTCGGAACATGAACCTCCTGGCGATTTGTGAAGGTCTGGGAGCGTAGTGGTTTGTGAGGATCTCAAGCAACTCGGACCACGGAACGTTTTTTAATTCTCTCGGCGCCACGAGTGCTGCAGCGGTATCGTAAACGATGGCTCCGCAGTAGATTAGGAAATAGGATTTTTTCCGATGCTCTCCCGCATCCGACAGGCCGACCGCATCGATGTAATGATTGAAACGGTTCTTATACGATTCCCACTTCTCTTTGTCTGGTTTAAACGCCGGGAATACTGGATTGGAACTCATGGTGCTGGAACGGCTGGGCTACCTGCGGAAGAAATCTCTCTGGGACTACGAACGCTCGTGAGTTACTAGTGATATCAGCTCTGGAGAGGTTTTTTGCTACCCTCTCTTTCTCTCTCTCTGGGTTACCACGTTGGCTGCTAGCCGTTGGAGGTGTCTTGATTCGCGCCAAAAAGTGGGCGTTAGTGACTCTCTACAGCGCTGTGCTGTGATTCCTACTGGCTCGAAATTCAAATGACACCCGTTTGAATTTCGCGCCAAATGCAGAGCGGCTGCGGCTCGCAGCGCTTCACTTTCCCCGTAGCGAGGCTAACAAGCGGCTACAGACGCTTCTAACTATTTGACTCAGACCGCTTTCTCTGGCTGCGGATCTGCGTTTGCTCTTTTTGATTGCTCGTTTCGCTAGCTGACCGCTCTCTCTGGCTGCGGATCAGCGTTTCCCTTGTTGCCAGCCGATCGCTCTCTCTGGGCTGTAGATCGGTGGCTAGTGACTCAGCGGTTGCAAGGTGCTTCTGGTAGCCCTCCCATCCTCGTCGCCAGTGTTAAGTTTGAGCAATGAGAGGCTGAACCAGAGCATGAGTGCAACAGTACTTTATTTACAAATAAAGGGCTGACCGTGCTTGCCAAGCCTAGAACTGGCTCGCAGCAATCAGCAGCCAGTTGGACCCCGCAGCCTGCTTTTATAGCTGGCTGCTGGGGAGAACTGACCAATGGGAATGGGGGAATAACGCCCACACAAGTGAGTGGACCTGAGTGAGAACTCCTTGAGTCCTCAGGACATAACACCTTGCTTCTCATCCAAGAAGCTTCTTCAGTTCTGACTGAATAATGGGGAATAGTAGAGAATGGAAGAATTTGCATTAGCACTCTGAAGGTCAATTGTTAGCTCTCTGAGGATACAACTTGGAGGTTTATCTGTACTCTCAGGAATACCTGAATTAGAATGCAAATATGTATGTAACCTTCTTGGACTGTGGAAAGGATGGTGTTGTAGACAGGAGATAGGTAGTATTGTGTCCTTCTCTCTCTGTTGAGAGAGGGCTGTCCAATTTTAACATATGTAGCTTCTTTGATACATTAACATAAATAATGTTGGGCAAAGTTAGTTTAAAAAAAATCAGCTGTGGACATCATGAAACATGCTAAAGGGAGGAATTTGTTTGAATTTGCAAATCATCAAGCTCCATGCAGGAAAAAAATTCAATTAGTATTGAAATGCTTGGGAAAGATTAGAAACTTTAAATATCCAGCTCGTCTCTTTTATATATGGGCAAGAATATCAGACCTGTTTTGTTTTTTTTCAAGTCAGCTGATTCATTTATAAAGTTCTTAATATAAGTATAACTTTTACAATAACGATTGAAACTGCTAGAGCATGAAAATTGTAGAGTATATATAATTTTATCTATGTTAGCTTTAATTGCAGAACCCCACACTCATTTGAAAGACGTGGCAAGACTTCAAGACAATGAACCATTCAGTGACTGGGAAGTGGTTCATACAGACTTATTCTTAAAATCAAGTGTCATTATGTCATGTTGTTGCTTTTTTGTGATTTTTTTTTTAAAGTAAGAGTTGAACCTGTGGGGAGGTATTATGAAATGTTCCAAGCTGCAAAAAGGTCGCAGTGATTCAGTTATTTCCTACAGAACAAGAATAAAAGAAAGCATACATTTGCCATTTGGATAAATGGCAGTCAATGGCCACAGTCTGCAGGATGTAAAATCAAGGGCAGAAATAATAATTGTGTATTCATCACTCATTGTCCATTAAAACGTTAAATAATGTTGCAGAGGGTGCTGCGCACACATGAAAGGTATTGTCTTTTGTCTCTTCAACACAAATCCTTTCTTTTACTCAGGGGGGAGATAGTACTTAGAGGGCAATGTAAAATGAAATTTCCTGTAGCTTATTATCAAAAGATACAAAAAAAAAACAACTGTAGAAAAGCAGTAGGTTGTTTTGATGTGAAATGATAACAGAGGCAGGGAAATTCAAACGAATAAACAAAAATATCCTCTATGCACATGGATGTGAACATGGCCACGCATATACACAGAGGCACTTCGATTATTTTGTAAGGATTCATTGATATTGTGGTTCAGGGATTCCCGACTCCTGATCCATGGATTGGCACCAGTCTGCGGCATGCCAGCAGCTGGGCTTCATCAACCATACGCAGAATGCAGGTGTCCTGATCCAGCTCCCTAAACACGGCAAACCCTCTGAAGTTCATTCAAAGATTCCTTTATTAGTAGCTCTGGCAGCCACGGCAAAAGTTTCTCTCTCACCAGAGGTAACAAGTTCATCCATCTGGAAGATGAATAGTTGTCCGCCACATCTATTCATCTCCGCCCCCTGCCTTTTATCCCCAGAGCTAGAGTGGGGCTTTGTTAGGAGCTGTGGGTCTTCCTTCCCAAGGACTGTCCCATAGATTTCTACTACTCTCCTCTACCTTCTGAGCATCCATGTGTCAGGAACATGGATGCTCCCAGCTGTTCCTCCTCTTCCTCACCAGCCACCTCTAAACCTAGGAGCTGTTGACTCTCCATTTTAGGGTTGATGGATGGCGCAGACTCAGCCTCTGTTTCTTTCTCTCTACCAGCTCCACTCTCTCTTCCCCCTTTGGAGTTTTCAGGTTGTTTTGATGCTGACTCTCATGCCTCCTCCTCCTCTTCTGATTCAGCTGCTAGAGGGTCTGGCAGCCAACAGGCCACAACAGCAGGCAGCACACAAAACCATGCACTCTCTGGTCTGTGGAAAAACCTCGTTCCATGGAACCGGTCTCTGGTGCTCCAAAGATTGGGGGTCGCTGTTCTGCAGTATACACATTTATGTAATTTACACAATTTATATAAATTGAAGTGCCTATAAACCTTGACTGATTTTGCAAGCTGAGCAAAATTATCCATGTAGGAATGGTAGCCATTGTTGGGACACTGACTTACATTACATTGCTAAAAATAATAGTAATGCATGGATGTTTTCATAGGAACTGAGTTTCACTTGAGGATAACTTTAACTTTCTGAGATATAAATGCCATTTGTTGCCTTCACTATTATTTTTGCCTACTTGAGATTTATTTTTATATGTTAGAGTTCATCCTCAATAATGATATAACAGTCATTTGTGTGGGAGCTGAATAGATCTGGAAAATATCAAGTTTTGGGGAAATTGGTTTTAGCTAACTGATACAAAGTCTGCAGGGAATAATCATAAAGTGCTTTAGACTCAGAAAAAATGGCTTAAACATTTAAAGCTGGAATACAGAGATGAGCTAAACATGCTTATGATTATATTGACAATACTAATCACTACTGGCGATAAACATTAAGCATTAATGCATAACTGCATATCTGATCTTTTTTCCTTAACATGATTCTTTAGCGTTTTATGCTCCGCCTCTTCCGGTCCAATTTCAACTTCTGCCTCCTCAGTGCTAGGGTAAAATCTTGATGCAATTTACCCTTTATAATATTAGAAATAGTATTTAATTTAGAGGTTTTGTCCAGTCTTTTTTTAACTTGTAGAAATTATTATTGTAACTTTTATTATGCGGTAGGATCTCACATATAAAGTCTTTGTATCACAGTTTTGTAGTACAGGTATGAAAATAAAAACAAGTATAAAAATGAACATAGCACCTTACTGCAACTTTGGAAGCAGCTGTATCTTTTTGGGGGACAACGTAGTTGCCTTCCCCTTTCTCACACAGCAACAACCGTGAGATCTCAGAAATAGATGTTTGGTTCAAGAGTTGCACCCAGGTGCCTTATGAGCAGCTCCACATGTTTCTAAGTGCTGCACAGTTCCATCTTCCTATTTATTCATAGCTTTATTAATTTATAATATGACATACAAAAAGAATACAAAAGCAAATATTAGGGAAATTAGGAAAGGAAAAAGGGAAGCAGATAGTGGGGGAAAGTAAGGGAAAAAGAAAAAAAATGACATTGACTCCTTAGGTGCAGTAAAATAAGACATTAAGATCTACCCTCATTTTTTTTTACTTTTTTTATAATAATAGAAACTATCCATTTCTATAACAAGACAGTCCTATCTTCTGTAGTCCTTTTGTAATTTAAATAAAGGTTTGTGTAACTTGCTTGAAATTTTTTTAATGGAAATTGTTAAATACATTTCAGGACTTAACAAACAAACTTGAACAATACTTCTTCATTTTTTTAAAAAAAAGAATGAGTGTTTTCTGCTATCATTGTATTAGTCTATTTTCTTTTCACACACATTTCTTTTTTTAAAAAAATAGATTGATTTGACAAAGGCAAACCCAGCTGTTTTTTTTTTTTTTTTTTTTGATATTAGCATCTGTATTCTGTAAGATCTTTTGGGAGTGGAATGTCCAAATTGACCTTTAACAAAATCACTGTTCAGGCCTTTTTAACACTGTTGGTTATTGCATTAAATAGTAATAAATAATAAATAGCTTTTTCACAGTACACAAATGAAAGAGTTAGAAGTGTTATTTTTAAGGCACTAGAAGCGTAGTGTTTTGTTTTGTTTTTAAGTAGAACTGAAAACTTATCTACTATTCCTTCTCTTCTCTGTATTTGTGCAAAAGCTTCATAGCTCTTACAAAAAAAAAATGTTACTCCAATAAGAAAAAAACATACGTATTTCTTTATGGCTCAATTTTTTTCATGATGAAAATATATTATCCAATCAGTTGAGAGTGTCACCTAAATCATGAAAATATAAATGGCCTGATTAAGGTGAATATGAATGTATCTGTGAACAAGAGGTAGTAAAAGCAACCCAATGATTACCTCAGTGACCACACACCCAGGTTATCCTCTGTAAAAAAAAAGCACCCCTGTGCATATTAATGCTTTATATAATTATTTATGTTCAAAAGGAGATTTTACTTTTCCCTATCTTTAGCAGAGACTATTTGTGACACCAGTCCAGAATCCTTGAAATGAGTTTTAATCTGCCCAGTTTCCATTTTGTCATGATTGTATACCTGGAGTAATTGTGGCTATATGCTGTATTCCATATTTTGTAGGCTGCTAGCTAGACCCTCTCCCCGCCGCCCCCAGCAATTAAATGAACAATTAAAATGGCCATTATTAGCTGCCACAGCCTGAAAAATCTTATTGTTGACAGCCGGTCAATGAGCAACAAATGAGAAGTAATAATGCCTGTCTTCAAAGCATTGTAACCCTGTAGCAGAAGTAAGCAAAACAAAACTACTGTGGTAGAGGTCTAAAATGAGATGTCTCTCAAGAGTTCAGATTCTTGTTGTGGAATCATTAAACTGCTTTTGGCTAACTCCTGTTTTTCCATCTCAGCATCTCATTCTGCCTGTCAACTGCCATATGGTAAAAAGATGCTTAAGGAAATCATTTTATTGGTTAGTTGGTTTTTGCAATAACAACACATGCTGGTTTGATCTCACACGTCTTAGACTAAGATATAGATCAAAACTTGGGTATTCTTAAAATTTACCATGTTTCTGAATTTTATTTGATTATTTATTTTTTAAAAAATGTTTATCCTGCATTGTTTTGTTTTTTTTTAACAATCCCAACAGGAATGGGAAAGAGAAAGAGAGAGAATTTAAATCAGGCTACCATTAAGAAATGAATAATTTAAAGGAACCTCTAAAAGCATTGTTTAAAATGGTAAGTGTCTTCTAATGGGGAAATGTTACCATTCAGAATGCAACACACAATTAACTTGGGGAATCAAGAGTCTGGTTAACTGTTATTTTTAATTGTGGTAGAAGTTTATAAACTAGTGCATCTTCAATTTAAAAACAAACCCAATACTATTTTTAAAGAATGTTATAACGTAAAATAATATTAAAATTGCTTAATTTTGTAATAATTAAAATGATTTTTTTTTAAAAAAATGCACAGCTACAAAAGTTACATGTTATTGTTTATGCACATATATGTAACAATGACTAATCTGGAACCACACTGCTCTGTTCATTTTAACATAGGATATGTAATTTCTCTGCTTGCTTTCTGTCATCTAGTCAGGAGACTGAGTTCTAGTCCTGCCTTAGGCATGAAAACCAGCTGGGTACTGTAGGCTAGACAGTTTCTCTCAGTCCAACTCACCATACAAGATTGTTGTTGTGGAAAAAAATAGGAAGCCAAAGAGTATGTTGGCTGTCTTGAATTACTTATAAAGTAATAAAGGTAAATGACTTATGTCCAATGTTGCTTAGTGTTTCAGGATGAGCTAAATGTAGTACAAAAAATTATCTATTGCCATGTCCTACCTATCAATGACTACTTCAGTTTCAACCACAACAATACAAGAGTACACCATAGATACAAACTCAAGGTAAACTGATATTAACCCAGTTGGGAAAGTCCAGAAATATTTCACAAGAAGAGTTCTCCACTCCTCTACTCGTTGCAGAATACCTTATGCCACCAAACTTGAAATTCTAGACCTAGAAAACCTAGAACTATGCCACCTTCGGTCTAATCTAAATATAGTATATAAAATCATACATTGCAATGTCCTACCTGTCAATGAATACTTCAGCTTCAACCATAACAATACAAGAGCACACTGAGATTTCCGGTCTGCAGCGCTTCGGTGCAGACAGGAATCCGCGACTGTGCGTGGTTTCTGCCTGTGTTCACTGCCCGAATGCCCCGAGCCATTTGGCTTTGGGGCTAAGCCACCTTTGCAGAAGGTGGTGAAGACAGGGGGGCTCTGGCAGGGACGAGAGACATCGCATCTCTCTTCCCTAGCCAGCAAAATCTCCCACTCCGAAGGCAGCTGAGCGGCGGTCTGTAATGGTTGCCATATAGCTCAGCCAGAAAAAGAAAGTGCAGGAGGAGCTGTGAAGAAGTGAAAGTGATCTTTGCTGACCGGGACAAAGCAACAGTGAAAGTATCCTGATATTTAATATTTATTAAAGATACATTGTTCACAGATTGTGCAAGTGGCGAATGGATATTAAAGGGAAAACTTTTTTTCTTTTCACTCTCCTTCCAAACGGAACAGCGATAGAACTTTGAGAGAAATCGGAAAACCCGCATTGGAGGTATGCTAAATGCTAAAGACTATGCTAATGCCAAAGGGATATGGATTTCTAAATATTTAAAGAAAAAATCTTCTTTTGCTGCAAGTGGGAAGGGAGAGGAAAAAAAATTGGAGTAGAATTTGAAAACAAGGAGCAGACTGCCTAGAATTTTAAAGAGCCATTTGAACATTAATAAGACTTCAAAACGACATATTTTAATTGGAACTTTGTGATTTAACAGTAATCCCAGAAAAAGAAATGGAAGAAAGGAAAAAGTGCTAAAAGAAATAGTTTATCTGGATTGTTTGGTGACTTTGGATCTTTTGGGATTATTATTATTATTATTTTGCTTAAAAACACTCGGGTGGTTGTTTTGGGAAATTTTTTTCCTCTTTATATTGGCATTATCCTTGGATGAATCCAAAACTGAATACCAAAAATATAAAAAGGAAGAACAAGATTGGAAAGATACTTTGGGCATTCTTTTTCAATCTCTGGAAATGGCGGTACGTACTTATGGAGAATCGATTGCACAGCAGGACGATTGGGACAAAGAAGAAGCCGTCTTTGATGAGCATGTGATTCTATTTGGGGAGGAGAAGAAAGAGGAAAAGAAAAAAGGGATTTTAAGACCTAAAAAAAGGGTAAGGAGAAGAATAAGCAAGGGAGAAAGGAAGGGGTGAGAAGTCTTAATGATGGGAAGTAAGATTTAAAGAAACAAAATTTATTTAGAGACAATGGGTAAATTTAATTGAAAAGGGGATTCTGCAAGGTACATAAGATTGTGTCTTTATAGGTGTTTTTAGAATAAAATGTTTAAGATATAAATGAGTATTAATATGTATGACTAATTTCTTAATGGTATTGACAGTGGTACTAGCCACATTATATATTTATGAATCTGTTCTTTTGTTGTTGTTGCTCTTTCTTTTTTCTTTTTTCTTTATATATAATACATTGTGTAATTTTAGAATGTACCAAACAGAATCCCAATATAAGTTATAAGTTAGGTGTGATATTAAGTATTATTAGGTTAGGGGAAAGAGTTAAAGGCCTCATACTCCAATCAGTGTACAGGAGAAGTTTTGTTTAAAGAGAAAAGATGGATGGATAGCTGAGAACAGACAAAGAATGACAAGTATTACAACTTGAACTCAGATCAGATAAGTCAAATAAAACTAAGAGAGTTAAAAGAGGGAAGAAGTTATATAGAAAATGGAAAGTGGTAATAAGATATGGAATGGTATATAAAAGGAACATGACTTTTGAAGTTGTGTCTGTAAGATGAGTTTTAACCCGGGATCAAACAACTTTCAGAAAAGATGTTTTATGTTTCTATGTTCTATGTTTTGTTTGTTTGTGTACTGGAAGAGAATAATGAAATTGTAAATAAGACAAATGGATATAAAAAATGTATACAATCTAAAGTTAAAGAGATATAATTTGAATAAATAGAAGGAAAGGGAGTAATAAAGAGAAGTTGGGATAAGATATGAAGCTGAACAGACAAGGTAAATATATATATTAAATTGTGTTTATATGGGAATGTGATAATTTGGAATTACTCTGTCTTTAAATAAGATGTTGTATTGGTTTTTTGCAGAAAAAGATCTCTTATGTTATTATATTCTATGTTTTGTTTGTCTGTATATTGTTTTGTAAAACTAATAAAATTTGTTTTTTTTTAAAAAAAAAACAATACAAGAGCACACAATAGATACAAACTCAAGATAAACCGCACCAAACTTGATTGCAGGAAATACCACTTTAGCAACAGAATGGTCAATGTCTGGAATACACTACCTGACTCTATGGTTTCTTCCCCAAACCCCCCAAAATTTAACCTTAGACTGTCTACTATTGACCTCACCCTTTCCTAAGAGGTCTGTAGGGAGTGTGCATAAGTGCACCAACGTGCCTACAATCCCTAAAGTTCCTTTTTATTTGTATCAATTTCATGTATTCATGATCATGTTTATACTTATACCTGTTATCTAATACTCGCTTGACAAAATGAATAAATAAATAAAAATAAATAAATATTGACCTGCAATTCACTTGCAGGATATAAGTGAGAAATACGCACCTGATGCCAATGTCATGACTGTTTTTATAGCTGCTATTAATTTTGTTTTTTTTACAGTGAGAATAACTTGTGTGTGTGTGTGTGTGTTTGTGTGTGTGTGTGTGAGAGAGAGAGAGAGAGAGAAGGAGGGAGGGAGGGGGAGAGATTGAGGGCAGGAAAGAAGAGAAAGATGGATGATTTGGCTAAGGCTGAGAAAGGGGGAGGACATTGCCTTCTGATAATATTGATGCCATTACTATAACATAGAGGAAAGAGTTGGTAACATGGAAATAAACTCTTTAATGTCCTTGTCCAGTGATAAAAATGAAAATAATGTCTGCTATTGAGATAAGACTCAGTTGAGGATGAATTAAATAAGGATAAAGGTTAGCGTATTATTGTAGTTTGGATGCAATGTTAATACAGCTGAAGCTTTGCAGGCAAGTTGAGGGAGAA
The DNA here is from genome assembly GCF_900518735.1 of Pseudonaja textilis. The sequence goes on along the minus strand of NW_020769320.1, from coordinate 19,848,006 downwards.
CATTTGCCAGCCAGCTCATATGTTGACCTAAACAAGCTGTATTGCTGAGGGAGTATAATTGAGAAAGGGGACATCAATTATTAATCTGATATAATTCACTATCCATGTCACACAGGAAACTAGATCTGTGACTAGGAAGTCTGTTTATTATTTCCTTCCTTTCCCCAAAGGACAAAGAAAAGTAAATCAATTCCCAAGTCAATATTTTACAATTATAAATCTGTGGGCATAGCATGTATTTATTTATTTTTTAACTGTAAGTTGCTATAATCTTTTGAAGAGCTCCTCCTATTGACTCTTCATGCTTTCTTTGTAATTGTTCTTTCGGCACAACCTTGTTCTGTTACTAATCTCAATTACTCAAATTAATTGGGATATAAACAAACCTAGAAGGACCGTAAAAGCAATTTTATGATCGCAATATAAAACAAGACATTTACCAATCCTAATTGAAATGATAAAAAGTTTTATAAGATGTGGAGAGTTGCTTAAGTCATCCTTCCTTATCTTCATGTAGTGAATGATTATACTTAAAAAAAATTAAAATGGAGCAGATTCTATTATCTTATGCCAAACAAACCTCTAAAGTTGTTAATAAATAGGATCTCTTCCAAAAAGCAATTGTTTCATAATGGAAATACATTGTTTAACCTTCAGGCCTTGGATATTAATCAGGTAATTGTTTTTTTCCCCATAATAGATTAAAATATTTTCTTCTCTTTCTAGTAAAGATGAAGTCAAAGTTTCCCCGTAGGTGATCAGTCGGTGAGCAGGTGAAACGGGAATCACCATATTTAAAACACTCCCTCCACTTTTCTGACCTGAAAAAATTATAGGAACATTTAATGGACATTTGGGAAAAGCAGGTACAGTTAAGCAGAAACCCACGTTAGGAAATCCTAAATTGCCTGCCTGCCTGGAAGATTACTCACAATCACCCATGCTGGCAGTCCAGGTCATAACTCAAGGATGTCAAATCTGTGGTCTGTAGGCTGGATGCAACATGTGCAGGCCACGCCCACGCCCGGTTTAGCAAAAGGGGGGAAAGTTGCAATACATCACATGATGACACCATGACAACATGAGTTTGACACCCCTGGGCTAACTGAACCACATGCTGGCCAGGTTCTTGGTCTACAAAAGTGTTGGTGTGAAGCAGAGGTGGTATTCAGCAGGTTCTGACCAGTTCTGGAGAACCAGGAGCGGAAATTTTGAGTGGTTCGGAGAACCGGCAAATGACACCCTGACTGGCCCATCTATTTTCTGCCTCCCAAGTCTTCTTTTGTCGCTCTGCACAGAAGAACGGAGCTGGAAAGCAGGTTAGTGGGGAGGGGAGGGAATGGAGATTTTACAGTATCCTTCCCCTGCCAAGTCCATCAAGTCACGCCCACCAAGCCATGCCCAGAACCGGTAGTAAAAAAAATTTGAATCCTACCACTGGTATGTAGGAGAGAAAAGCAAGAGGTAGAAGACGGCATCTGAAATTTACTGTATAACTATTATAGTGAAGCAAGAGCTATCAGTACTCTATCAGTAATACCTATCAGTAATAGCTATCAGTAATCCCAAGATATGGTATCTCATAATCAGCTCATTTTGCTGTGATGCCTACCTGGAGCTTGACATGGAAGTCAGTACCGATCGGAAAAAGGAGAACCCTACTGAGAGAGCTCCCAATCCCAACAAGCTTAAGGACTTTTGAAGGGTGGCAAAAGTTGTCTGGCACTTTACAAACTTTAAAGGCTTTTGCTTGTTATCGGGACTAACCATCAAAGACTAATTTATGCAGCTATTTCAGTTTATGAGGCTTAGGAGGGAAAATTCTATGCTGCAATAAAACATTGTTATGATGTGGTGTGTCCAGATCTTAGAAAATAAAGAACCCACACATTGCAAACAAATTAGAACAGAATAGAATGAATGAGGAGGAAGAGCCCTTGGAGTCCAGTCTCTCTTGTCAAGCAGGAGAATCTATACTATTTCAGACGAGTGACAGTCTTGTCTCTTCTTAAAAACCTTCAGGGATGGAGAACTTATGATTTCTGGAGGCAAGCTGGTTAAATGTCCTTACTGTTAGTAAGTTTATCCTTAATTCCAGCTTGCTTCTCTCTTTGATTAGTTTCCAACCATTGAAACCAATTGTAATTCATAGTTATTAAATACTGATTTTATAAATACGTTATGCAATTGGAGTCATATTTCACCCGCTTCTGACCAGTTCTGGAGAACCGGTAGCAGAAATTTTGAGTAGTTTGGAGAACTGACAGTAAACTCCTCCCAGAAGTGGGGAGGGAATTGAGATTTTATAGTATCTTTCCCCTGCCACGCCCACCAAGCCACGCCCACAGAACCGGTAGCAAAAAAATTTGAAATCTCACTACTTATTGTATGTACATATTTATCTATTTTATTGTCAGGTTTCCCCAAATACTGTCACTAAGATAAAAATGAATTATCCCAGATCCTCCTTTTTAAAATATTATGTTTTCATTGTTACAAAATTAGAGGCTTATCAAACTAAAACATTTTATAAAACAAAGAAAATGAATCTCTTAAAAAAAATTAGTTAACAATTACTGAGACCAATACTCTTGAACTCTAAATTGGAACACATCCATTGGGTGTCTGAACAGGATGCTTGAGTATTTATTTTCAGTTAGCAATGGGTGGCCTTTGAGTTCTCAGTATAGCATCACTGGAGAAAAAATCAATTCCTTGTATTTATAATTTATAAATTATATGGTGTGTTTCATGCAATTGAAATGGCTTCGTCTTTCTTCTTGGCACAGTATGGTGCCAAGAAAATGGCATTTACTAGAAAATGTTTAAAGTCTGGACTTAATGAATGTATATATAAGAGTTATCTAGATGCATAACATTTGGGAATAAGGATAATTTTATAATACAATAGTTAAGATAAAAATATTAAAAATATTAAAAATATTAAATATTAAAGTGAGCATCTTGAACTATGTCGGAATGTCGGCACTATGTATACATCTAGCATTCACATTGTAATTGCTGAAGCTAAGTCAAATGTGCTACTCTTTCCATCACCTGGGTTGTTTGGGCTTGTGACACTCTAAACCAGGATTAAGTTAAGATCAGGTTGAATGGGACATACTATTTTTGTTGCTTTTTCCTGCTGACTACCAGAAAATAAGCTAGTTTGAAAAGTTGACGCATTATATGTAGGAGAAGAGTGGGCAAAGACTGTGGTGGAATCAGGTGGGATGCAAATATTTTTACTAACAGTTCTGTGCGTGTGGCTAGATGGGCATGGCTAGGTCAGCATGGCCATGTGACTGGGTGGGCGTGGCTTATTTTTTGCCTGACCCCCCCCCCCATGCTCTGTTTTTTTTGCCTCCTCAGGGAAGCCTCCTGGGAGGCTGTTTTTGAATTTTGGGGAAAAAAATTGTAAGCTAAGGGTAAATTGTTAATAAATGGTTCATAGATGGTTGATCCACCCATCAATGACTTCAATTACATAAATCGTATAATTAGGAGGTTATATAATGTAACATTTTATTTTAATGTAGCAATGTTATATAATGTACAATTATATGTTGGATAAAAGTTCAGAGCAAGTCTGACTGAACAAGGGTAACAGCCCATATTAAGATGTATCTTGTGGAGATAAGGGTAGAAAAAAGTAAATATTTCTCTATCCCTATTGCATTTGTAGATAGCGATCCTTTTGTTCTGTTAGGTTGATCTCATCTTTAGTGTTTGATTTTATCAACCATGCCATCCCTCCAAGCTCCAATGGTTAAGACTTGGGAGGTACTGTTTTACAGTGGTTATCTTCCTTTCTTTGGAGTGGATTGCACGGGGTGTTGGTTGTGAGGGAAAGATAACTCTGTAGGCCCTTGTTGTTTGGATTGCCTCGGAGCTCAATTCTCTCCCCACTCTTATTCAGTATCTACATGAAGACCCTGTGTGAAATGATCCATTGCTATGATCATGTGTGGATGCTGATGACACCCATTGTATCTTTCCACTAGAAAACATGCCTTCTGTGTTGTAGCAACTTCCTTCTGGGATAATGTTCCTTGGCCGGAATCCCTTGCTGGATTTTGGCTTTATATGTTTAGGTGCTTCTAGCTCCCTTTAATATCTTAGTCTTCTTTCTTTTCCCCCACCCTTTGTTTTGCATTATCTTTTATCTCTCCCTGCCCCGCCCTTTAGACTGTGAGCTGCCCAAAGTCATTTCTGAATTGGGGACACTAAATTGAATGAATCGAATAGGTAAACAAAAACATAAGTACCCAGCTCTGGTTTATAAACTTTGTCTTCATTTTTTCTACTTATTTGCTTTTGCTCTTCCAGGCTGCACAGATAATAGAAGTATCTTTTTTTTTTTCTGTGAGAGACTCTTCCTCCTACTTGTCCATCAAGCATAATATAACAATAGGATTGCTCTGTTGAAGTTGTTTGAATAAAATTGCATATATTAAAAAATACCCTTGTCAACTTTGCCAGATGGGATATATAGGAAACATATGACAAAATGAGCAAATTCTACTTTATTCTAAGGTTCAATTAACAGAGTTTGCAACTCTGAAAGTACAATTCTCCCCCTGAATCCTTTATGTCTCTTCTTGAGCCTCTTGTCCCATTCTACCATTCAGCTGTGGATTATTCTGTCTCTTATCTGACTGTTCCCTAGACAGTGTCTCTGGCAATGGTGGGATTCAAATTTTTTGGGCATGGCTTGGTTTTTTGGGCATGGCTTGGTGGGTATGACAAGGGAAGGATACTGTAAAATCTCCAGTCAGAGGTGGTATTTGCCGGGTCTCCAAATTATTTCTGCTAATAGTTTTCCAGAACTGGTCAGAACCTTCTGAATAACACCTCTGGTCTCTGAGTCCACTTTCCCAAGGTCATTTGCACATACCATTATAATACTACTGAAAATACTAAGAGTTTGGTGGGGATTTCTCCTCCTCCTCCTTCTGTCAAATATCTAATATATAACTGATTACAGTAATGAATACTTTTTTTCCCTCTAAAAGAAATGAGCAAGGCTGAATCAAGTGCACATCAACAAGCAAAAACAATTTGCCAGATTGAAGAGAATTGCTCATCAGCAGTTATACTACAGAAAACTCTATTTTTCCAAGAGCCGCTATGTTTCTAGTGAGACATTGTGACACAATGCTAAATGCTTACAGATGTGTAATAGCTTTTGTTGGGTCCATGATGGTCTCCTTCTAAGAACATTCAGGAAGTTTTAGAAAGCCCAGTCATATTCTGGATATGGTGAACCACCAAGAAACACGTTTGTCATATGCAATCAAAACCCTTTCCCATTTTGAATTCCCTGTGGATTTCTATTCTCTCCAACTCTAAAAGAAATATTGGGCATGGTGCCTTCCGTTCTGTGCTTCAGAAATCTTTGTGGACTAATTCCAAGCTCAGTTAGGCACTCAGGCATAAAGAATGAAATGTAACAACTGCTGTATGTACCATCTAACCAATTATACCAAATGAGAACAAAAGGAGCACAAGAATACAGAAGTGTTCAAGCATCCATTATAAACAGTTCCAATTTCCTTTCTAAATGTCAAGTACAAAATATATATTTTACATGCAAATAACTCTGGAGAGAGGCTGCTAATATACTCCTAAAATTACATCTTTTTTTTTTTTCAAAACCATGACCTTTCTTGCTAACAATAACTTACATTTTAATTAAATCTGTGGCCATTTTCACTTCATGCCAAATATCCCAATGATATACATTAGAGACTTTCCTTGTCAGGAAAAGAAAGCAAAAGGTCAGAGACTTAAAACATTATCAACTGTAACTTCTTTGGTGATTTATATTTTAAAACATGACAGTTGTATATGACTTTCTTATTGGGAAGAAACAGGATGACCTCCTGGTGAGAAAAATAAAAACCTAAGAGAAAAATAAAGATGTGCACAATTTGCATAGTTGAACTTCAATAACCTCATATGTTTAGAAAAGTTTTCTTCTGTCGGATGCAATTTATTCCGCTTTATAATATAGCAATAAAGGACACTTTGATTGACTAACTACAATATGTATATTACCAAGGGTTTCTTTAGAAATGTTAATTCTTATACCTCTGACTCTCTGTTTCTCTAGCAGTTTGAAAAATAGCTTTTTATTTTAAAAGAAAACTACTTTGGAAAAAAGTAGAACTGAAGATTTGGAAAATTTGGAACTTCAGTCTAGTGAAATTAAAGAAGAAGAAGAATACACACTTAAACCTGTGCTTTCAAAATTAGGAATTGTTTTAGTGTTCATGATTCACTGAAATAGAGGAATGGGAGAAGTCATGTATTTAATTTAAAATATCTGCATGACAACTATTACAGATTTCTAAGATGGGAATATTACTCTGTGGTATAGTAGGAGGAGCTTATCTTTTCCAGATTTTTCCTGTTTAAACTCTATTTTTCAAATCATCCCAATTTGTCCTTATGTCTACTGTTGTTCGAAATCTACCAGGCTTATAAATAAGAATTCTTAATCAGGTTTTCTTATTCTGTAAATAGGAAAGAAATAATCTCTGTGCCCGTATCTTGACAATAACACAAATGCTCATGATGTATATAATCAATGTCATTGTCAGGATTCCAGCAATTGACCTAATTAAATCATAAGCAGAAGTAGTACTGAGCAAGTTCTGACCAGTTCTGGAGAACCAGTAGTGGAAATTTTGAATAGTTCAGAGAACCAGCAAATACCACCTCTGACTGGAGATTTTACCTTCCCTGCCATGCCCACCAAGCAGGTAGTAAATTTTTTTGAATTCCACCATTGATCATAAGCCTCAAGCCAAACTTCAAAAAAACTTCAAAAGATTTATTAGGTGCAACATGCCAGCATGACCTGTATGGAGCCAACTCTGAGACCTATGACCCTGTCTTCCCAGTTGCCTAAGTCAGTCTTTGTGAGATAAGCTTGGAATGTGCTTCTGATTTTATTTGCCCTATGCTCCTTCAGGTCTTTTCCACCTCTTTTTCATGGTAGCTTGGAAACAGGCATAGGAATGTTTTGCAAGTTGACAGTCATTCTCCTGTACCCCCAATCATGGTGGGCTTAGGCCCATGTGTTTCCATGGCCTCTCCATGTGTGCTAGCTATGCACGTGGCACATTTTAACAAGGCTTAAAGTGAAAAATATATGTTTCAGACATGCAAAATATAAATAGGTGGCCGAAAGAGATCTTTTCTATTCGAAATTTATTCTAAAATATTTATATCTATATCTATATTTATTATTATTATTATTATTATTATTATTATTATTATTATTGGTCATACAAATAATAATAAAGTAATGATAAAAATAAATAAATAATTTATTATTCAAAATAATAAAGGTCCTAAAACACTTCTGGCCTGAGTAGTTTTATCCTCCAAATAAACGTTGTCCATTTTGAAAGATAATGTTGTGATATGCAGAGACTAAAATAGACTGAAACCCTTGAGCGATCCATTATTTCAGCTTTTCTGTGATTTCAGAACATGACATTGTGCTCATAACACTTAAAGATCTAAGAGCATCTGGATGATGTCAATTATGTAGGGAATACTTAATACACAATCACAAATGTGGTCTGGGAGTGATAATCAGGTGAAGAGTCTGTGTTCAGCTGGCTAGGTTCATGTGATGCCAAGCCGTTATATATTATAACAACACCAGTGGTGGGATTCAGTTTTTTTTTACTACCTGTTCTGTGGGCGTGGCTTGGTGGGCGTGGCAGGGGAAGGATACTGTAAAATCTCCAGTCAGAAGTGGTATTTGCTTGTTCTCTGAACTACTCAAAATTTCCACTACTGGTTCTCCAGAACTGGTCAGAATCTGCTGAATACCACCTCTGAACAACACGATTGGATGAAACTGCATAAATAAAAGTGACTTCTGCAGTACCATCATTCCTAAATTTCCATTAGAAAATGGAAAATAAAACTTTAGGTTTTATGGTATGGTGCCTGTTAACAATCTATTCAGACTTTATATATTTGTATATCATATTTCTAAATATAATTTTGAAAAAGTAAGCAAACCATATACTTCAAATTGTAATGGAGAAGAAGGAAGGAAGGAAAGAAGGAAGGAAGGAAAGTAGGAAAGAAGGAAAGAAAATCAAGACCAAGAAGAAAAACAGCTAAGTTGTAAGAAAATCCTTTTTCATCACAACGCAGCCACAGGCAAAATATATACTCAAAGCCTATCAGTGATGTATCATGCTTTTCAAAATTAATACAGTTTAATTCATAATGCATTTTGTTTGCTTTTTGTAATAATTTTATTATACTAATTCTTCCATTTTTACAAGATGTAAAACCATGATAAATTTTGCCAGAGAAGAATTAACAAAGCATTGGACATGAAATATTTTGTCATAGTTAATGCTTTCCTGCATAGTATTTCTAATAGAAGTGTTCAAGCATGTGCCGATTTTCAACAATGTAATTAACTTTAGGCTATTTGTATGAAATTCATCTGTAATAGGTTTTTTTTTGGGTGATGTCATCTTACAGTATTATAAAATGTTGATTAGAATGGTCATTTCTTAAAAGTAATATCAACCTGATTGACTTGCAGTGGGTCCAAATACAGCAATTCATATACAATTTTAATTTACTTTTTTTATTTTAGCCACGAAACAGGATGGGCCACTCAGTATCAATGTATTTTTATAACATTGTAAGGTGGGCAACCTGAGATACTTCAGATGTTTCTGAAACTATAATTCCCAACATCCCAAGACATGACCAGTGATTAGGGGTGTTAGAATAACAGATCAGCTCTCCAAGAACTATCTAAGGTTGTCTACCATTAAATAATAAATATATATAGACTGTCTCAAAATATGTGAGATGTAGGTGATGGTCTATAATCCCATAAGATACTCTCCATGAGCTCAGCAGTGGTGGGATTCAATTATTTTTACTACTGGTTCTGTGGGCAGGGCTTGGTGGGCATGGTAGGGGAAGGATACTGTAAAATCTCCAGTCAGAGGTGGTATTTGCTGGTTCTCCGAACTACTCAAAATTTCGGCTTCCTGTTCTTCAGAACTGGTCAGAACCTGCTGAATGCCACCTCTGGAGCTCAGGTTGGATAAGCTGCAAAATATGCACAATCTTGAGTTGTAGATGCTGAGTTAGAAGTTTACAATTTTTCTCCCCCAAACAACACACATTGAATGCAGCTGGTTGTCGCTCAACCCTTGAAATAGCTCCACAGGCTAGAATTTTATAGAAACAGTTGTACAGAAATTTCTCTCTGCTATTGCCATCACAGAATAGAATCAATAATTTCACATAAGTAGATCTTTGCTACTGATTGAAGGAACTGTTTCTTATTGATGGAAGTAAAGACGTTCAGCTGTTCGAAAAGGCAACTCAAGAGGGTTGAAGCTTTGTGATCTTGTTTCAGAGAAGTACTTTGATCTAAGCCAAATGAAATGAAGCAGCCCTTTGATGATCTTCACAAGTTTTTTTTTTTTTAGCTGCTTTTCCTAAACCAATACTCCAATAGCTTTCAGTTCCTCAGAAGAACAAGGAACAAACATATACTTACTATTGTTCATGATAATTGGCTAAAAAATTAATCTCTGTTCATAAAAGTGAAATTCAATATTACAGGGCATGTTGGCAATCTTATTGGGAGAATTAGGATTCAGCTCATCTTTTTACAAACTATCAACAATTTGGTACTTATTAGTAGAACTAGCAAATGTGAAGGGATATCATTTAAGCAAGTTGTCTTCGAAACTGGGAATGAGAGATAAAAAGTCAGTATAATTTTATCTAATCTTATTCCTCCTAGAAATTAACTTCTCCCACAACTCTTAAAGAAATATTTCCCTGTTTATGATAATTACCTAGATATTTCATGACTTGTTTATTTATTACCCAACGTACACTTTGTTATGTTTACATAAGTATAAATACAATTTGAGTTCTGCATTTAATTCCACTCTCAGTAGACCTCTTACATCCAAGTACAATATGGCAAATATAATTTTATTCATTTATTTATTGAATTTATATTGCCGCCTATTCACCCATAGCAACTCAAGGCAGCTTACAGAATGCAAAACCATGTTTAAAAAAACAAACAAACAATAAAAACTAACAAAAAGAATCAAATAAATTAATAAAGTACAATAGAACAAAAATCTGGAGAAAAAAAACCCCTCCCAACTCCCATGGCTCTCCTGATGACAGCAGATTACACAAGCCATTTGTTGGGCTCCATCCCACTCTGGGTTCCCCAGGCCCACTGGCAAAACCAGGTCTTCAGCACCTTCTGGAAGAGGGCTAGAGTGGCGGCCATTCTAATCTCTGAGGGGATAATGTTCCAGAGAGAGGGAGCCACTACAGAGAAGGTCCTTCTTCTGGGTCCCACCAGATGTATCTCCCTCAGGGATGGGACCCACAGCATTCTTTGCCTCCCTGCTCTGTTGGGTCGGATAGATGTGACCAGCAAGAGACAGTTCCTCAGATAACCTGTTCCCAAGCCATGAAGGAATTTAAAGGTGACAACCAGCACCCTGAATTAATGCTATTCATTTCTCTCATATTGGGGAATTTATTCTATTCAATATAGGTAACAATAATCTTTCAATCCTGTTGCCAATATGGTGTTCATAAATGCATCCCAGAATTTCTTATGATGAAACCTATCATGTTACCACCATCATCCAATGTTATTTATGTATTATGGGGGGGGGTATATTTCTTCAAAGCAAAAATCAAAACAAAACAAATCAGGACCCCATCCACCATATTGGAGGAATTCGGGTAAAAAATACTAGAGAGAAGAGGGAAGAAGGCAGTGGCAAAGAGAGATAATGGGAAAAACCTCACCACTGTTTTCCAGGAAATTACCCACACCATCCATGACAGCCATGGTGTAAGAAGTTTTCATTTTCTCCCTACTTTCCTTCTAACGTTTGATGGAGTAGAGAGTGGAATAATAACTTCCATTTGGTATACAAATATTCAATATTTTATTTATTTGTATATAAGTGTGTATGTTACATTCATATTCCACCTTTTCTCCAGTAACAAAGTATAGTGAATGAACCTTACTCTCCTATTTTACTTCCATCACAACTATATGGGATAATTATATCCTTCTCTTGTCAGCTTTGTCTGGGGTGGATCAGGTGTCTCAGTCGGAAGGCACTGGGGAAGAATGGATGTTATTCCTCCCCTTGCTCCAGAAAAAAAATATGCCAAGTCTCACTTTATAATTCTGTCACATTCCATCAAGACTCAGCAGAAAATTAGAGATCGAGACAAGTTTCTAGACTATGACTAGGTTGAAATTTCACTGATCACCTCAGCATGAGAAGAAATTTACAGCAAGGACGATGGAAGCCAAAGGAATAATTACCAGTATGATTTTGAAAGTGACTTTCATAAACATAGTGGTTAAAACAACCTTGAAAAATGCCGGCTAAGATAGGACTTAAGCATAGTACATAAAATCATATGTTACAATGTCTTACCAGTTAATGAGTATTTCAGCTTTAACCACAGCAACATAAGAACACACAACAGGTCTAAACTAAATGTAAACCACTCCAAACTCGATTGCAGGAAGTATGATTTCAGCAACAGAGTGGTCAATGTCTGGAACTCACTACCTGATTCTGTTGTCACCTGCTCAAACCCCCACTCCTTTACCCTCAAACTAACCTCTACTGACCTCACCCCATTCCTAAGAGGTCTGTAAGGGGCGTGCATAAACGCACAATCGTGCCTACTGTCTCTGTCCTACTGTCCCCAATTATTAGTTCCTATTTCTTATATTTATACTTATGTTTAAACTTATTTCTACTGTAGTGAAAGGTTTTGACAAAATAAATAAACAAACAAACAAACAAATAAATAAATAAATCTGTATTTTTTTCTTCTTCCAGAATTTACACAAATTAATATATTGTGTCGCATTTGGTGGTCTTGAACTTGAGCAGTTATTAAATATTTGCCTCACTGCCAACTATGTCCTGAGGATTACTGACTCTTGGCTTGCTTTTCAAAAGTCCACATAAACACTGACATGGTCGCTTCAGAATTTATGCAAAATGGAAAATAATACAATTCCTTTTGCACTTTGGAGGAGGAAAAACAAGAACTGGAAGCTGCTTCCAATATTTGCATGCAGTAGAAACAGGATTTGCATTATAAAAGCTGCTTTCAGTACTAATACTTAAAAAGTCACTGCAAAACACTTTACATTTAACTTCCAGATCACCTATGGCCAGGGAAAAATATTACTTTAACATCTAAATATAATCCACATATCTTGAGCTACTATGAATTGGAAACAGAAAGTTTTAAGAGATGATAAATGTGAAAACAATGATGAAACAGAAGAATACCATTGGAAAATATTTATGGGTATACTGTCAAAGAAATATTGCGTAATCAATGCTTGCAATGCATTCTAAGAAGATTCCTCAGACATCATCATCCTTCTGTCATGGCTGCATCTCATCTACCCAAGCTTCATGAACTGGCAGCCTGTTGTGGTCCACTGGCAGCCTGCAGAGATGGCAGCAGAGTTGGACAGTGGAGAGGAACATGGGCTAGTCCAAGAGTCTAGGGAGGACTCAGACCATCTCTGAAACAGAGATGGAGCCAGGGCCATCTGGGAGTTATGTGCTGACTCTGGAGCCTCCAGAATCTGAATGCAGCAAGGCAGAGGAACAAGGGGAGCCTGTTAAGACAAAAGGGGCAATACAGGAGCTTGGAGGTGATTGGCCCTCCCATAAGTCATAAAGGAGGAGCAAAGGGACAGGAACCTTTGCAGGAAGCAACTTTGTTCGTACTGGTCAATTTAACATCTGAAGCTCTGTGTTGAATTTGTGCTCCGGTTGGCCTGGTATAACTAATTGGAAATTTAGTCATTGGCAGCATTTCAATGAAGATAAAGGTATGTGCTTATCAGACTTATCCTGAGGGACTTTGGCAGACTTCCATGGGACTATTACAAACTGTTTGAGACTCATTATGGGCTGTGAATGACTAATATTCACAGCCATTGAAATAAAGAAAAACGGGTTTGGGGATTAGCATGTGTTTGTTAGTGTCTCAATAAGCCTTGGTCAGAACACAGCCAGACATTAGCATGGGGTGGGGGAGAGAGGAAAATATTATAATGTCAGGAAGAGGGAAGGTGGGTGGGAGCCCTGCTGAACCATGTAAGAAACTCCATGTCTGCCAAAGTCATTAACAATATGCAGTGCTGGGAACTGAGCACTTGTTTTTTGAAAAATATGCAAGCATCTGATTGTACATTTGCAGATAATGGGGGGAAGGGAACTTTCGTTTGTGTTGTTTGCACAGGAAAAATCTCCCATTCTGTTTACACTATTTCTGCAACCATTTAAGCTTCAATAAAGTATAATCTTGACAAAACAAATGCCCATGAGACTTTCTTTGCTAGCTGTCTGAGTAGGGTGATTGACACCTTTCATGTAGTAGCTTCTCATTCTTCTGTCTATCAACTTTGGATTCCAAAAGATCAGATGACCATCAGATCACAATAAAAAAAAAAAAAAAATACCGAAAACCATTTTTTAAAAAATACACTTTATCGATTTTACAATTAAAATAGACCAACAACACATACATAAATGTAAGAGAGAAAAAGAAAATAAGAAAAAACAGAATAGAAAGAAAAAGATAGAAAACAGTTAAAAACATTTTCTTCTCCAACAGTTTGTGAGACTTCCTTTTTATCCTTATTTTATGCCACATACACGATTAATCCTTACATATATCTGTATATCACTACTACGATTCTATCATATCTTCTTTTGCCTTTTAGTGTGAAATCTATCTTTGGTCTATCTATTTGTACCAGCAGTTCCAGCTGTCTCAATATATTGAAGTATCTTTATCCTTTAATGCCAAGGTTAATTTGTCCATTTCTGCACAACTTGAAATTTTTTGAATAATTATCTCCTCTGATGGAACATGAGGCTGTTTCCAACATTGTGCAAAAGCCAATCTGGCCGCTGTCAAAATATGTATTATTATATATGTCACTTTTTTTGGTAGTTGTTTATCAAAGATCCCTAATAGAAAGGACTCTGGTTTAAATTCGATCTGTTTTCTTGTCATTTCCGAAAACCAATTCTTCACTGCGATTCAGGTGATGAGGATGATGAAAAGGTACAGATTAACAGCTAAAGTTAGGATTTGGATGCAACAGAATTTACATACAGCTATCATTGGTTCATGAGGAGCTTGCCAAAGCAATAGAATGGGCCTTCTATAAATTAAAAAGAACTAGTAATAATGCTAGATACTGCAGGCAATAAGGAAGAAGTGCCCTAGTTATTTCTTGTAATTTCTTTTTTCTACTAACCCAAGGTATTTGGTGTTTTTAGTCTGCTTTCAATGCCTTTATAAACATTTCAGTATGTGTATTGGCTGCATCATCAATCACTAGAGTGAAAGTCATGAGCTGTGGAATAATGGTAATGAAATGATAATAGCTTACTGTTCTGCCCACATGGGCAACCATATGCAGGGACTAATATAGTATTGATCCTTTGAGGCAGTAATGCAATCAACTAGCAGGATTTCCTCTGAAATAAACATTTTTGAGTTTGCCAATTATTATTAGCCATTTTGAGTGCAATTATATTAATTGGAGAAAGTTTCTTTTGAGTTTTCCTACTAGCTTTTTGCTCAAGTAGTTGCTACTACTAGCTTTTTGCTCTACTAGCTTTTTTGCTCTACTAGCTTTTTGCTCTACTAGCTTTTTGCTCAAGTAGTTGCTTGTTGTAGGACCAGGCTTTCTAATGGTACCTTCCAATTTCAGGGACCTTACTTTTCCAATAATTTTTTCAAGCAACCATTCATTAGTGTCCTTTGCTTTTCTATATGTCACAAGTAACAGCTTAGTCGCCTACGCTTCAGTTACTCCCCAGTGAACCGCTTGTAAATAAAGTATATGAATTAAATATATGAATGTTATCTGAAAATCACAAAACTGCTTCAATATTCATGTTATATGTCAATAGTATTTCTATTCATTTATTTCAAATACTTTTGTACTATCATTTTCTCCTCATAATGGTCACTTTTTAAATTTGACTTATTGGATGGATGGTTTCACAAGTTATAAATAAATTAGTACCACAGAGAACTCTTGCATGCCTAGTCACTAACCAGTAGGCCTCTATAGGATCCTGAAAGGGGATGTGAAAGATGATAGTAAACATATGGTGCAGAAAAGAAAACAACTATTACAGGAATGCTTCCATATAGTAGTTTCAGAGGTTGGTATTCAGCAGGTTCTGACCAGTTCTGGAGAACGGACAACAGAAATTTTGAGTAGTTCAGAGAACTGGCAAATACCACCTCTGACTGGTTCCACCCGCATCTATTCTCTGCCTCCTGAGTCCCAGCTTATCAGCTGGGTCTTCTTTGGTTGCCCCTGCACAGGAGAACAGAGCTGAAAAGCAGGTTAGTGGGGTGGGGAGGGAATGGGGATTTTGCAGTATCCTTCCCCCAGCAGTAGTAAAAAAAAATTGAATCCCACCACTGAGTGGTTTATCTGATAATAAGCTCCTGCTTATTATATGGAAATGTGGAATACTGTAACACACGAGTTGCTTTGAATGAAAAAAGAAAGAAGATGAATAAGACAGAACACCTATAAGAAACAGCATTGGCTTCCAAGAAACTTGAAGAAAATTGTAAAAGAAGGATAAAGTGAAATGAAGCTATCTAATAAAAGAGTTAACAATTCTTTTTCATCAGTTCTTCACTGAACTGTCAAGAAAATAAGTTTATAAAGTTCTACTTCACATGTCTGGAAAACTATTAAACTTTTTTGTGCATGATGGTGTTGGAAGAACAGATGGTGTTCAATTTGAGTGGAGTGTTTATATGCTTGTTGAAAGGGAACAAGATTTAAGAGCTTACTAACTTGTATACAAAATTATTCATAGTGTTCGGCTAAAATAATGCAGGTTATGAAAGCAGGAAAATATGGTTTGTACACACTTTGGAATTGGCAGCCACAGCCTTTCATAAATAGTGTGTGGAAAATGATATTTATACGGTCTAATTTTACTTATGCATTTTCCTAATTAAGAGTGTGATCTTTAAATCACTGGCGTAGTACTGACACAGTCAAAATATATTGCATCATAAGAATTTATTTATTAGACACTTGCAATTTTGATCCTCTGAACCAGAGCTTTGGAATCGCAACTTCCTGGAAAGGGCTTCAAGATCACGGCAATTGCATGATGAAGAACTAGGAATCTGGCCTTGCTTTTACCTTCCTCTCTAGCATACTTGACTGGAAATACCAAAGCAGCAAAGAATATAAAACATCCTATTGATACAATGTTTATATCAGTTCAAAGATATAAAGTTAACAATTAATATATGATATTTCAAGGTGGGGAGGTTCTACTTCAGTAGTATTTGGCATAAAGCAGGGCTCGTGGGCCGGATACATCATGCGCTTGCCACACCCATGCCCGGTTTAGCGAAGAGGGGAAAAAGTCCTGATACGTCATGTGACGTCACCATGACGATGTGAGTTTGACACCCCCGGCATGAAGGATTCCTCCTGCATGGAGGTCCCTAATTCTTCATTGATTCCAAATTATTTAACCCTATCATCTAATTCAGGTGTGTCAAAGTGGATTTCTTCACGGGCCAGATTAGGATCACAGTTCTCCTCTGCAGGCCAGCCGGGTGGGGAGAAGAGAATGGACAACTCCTGCAGCATCCTGCCTGCCAAAATGGGGCACAGGGATCTCCCCTGCACTCCATTTTCATCCTGGATGGCCTCCTGCAACACCCTGCCAGCCAAAATGAGGCCTCCCTGTTTTTAAGGTGACCCACCGTCCTTCTTTAGGGAGGACAGTGCTTCTTTTGTAAATTCTGTCCTCCCTCAAAAAGTGCCCTCCTACATATCCTCCTTTTTGATATTTGAAGACTAATCGGTAAATCTCCGTATTTGATCAATGCCGATCGGATCCGTTGTGTCTGACGTGACATATTTGTATTTGACATGATGATTCGTCAAGGCTTGGTACAGTGCGGTGAAACGTGATTATGAGATGCATGCGCTCCACACAGGAGAATTGTTTTAAGAGAATGAGCCATGCGCAAGTGGCTTTGTTTTTTTTTCCTTCAATTTATTTGTGTCCTCCTTTTCATTGTAAAAAAGTTAGTCACCTTACTGTTTTCATCCTGGATGGTCTTCTGCAACACCGCCTGGCCAAATCAGGACACGGGGTCCTCCTGCACCCTGTTTTGGGTCTGGACGGCCTCCTTCAATACCCTGCTGGCTAAAATACAGTGCAGGGGGCTCACACAGCCTCTCAGTGCCCTGTTTTCAGCCTGGATGCCTTCCTGCAGCACCCTGCCAGCCAAAATAGGATGCAGGGACCTCATGCAGCCCCTCCCATGGTCTGTTTTGACTGTCAGAGGCACCACAGGCTAGTCCTTTGCTATTTCCAGGCCGCTCCTGCAGCCCAGATTTAAATATCCTTCAGGCTGAATCCTTCAGGCCTGTGGGCCTTGAGTTGGACACCCCTGATCTAAAGCAAAGCTCATATATGGAAGGTCTTCTTTTCTTCTTCCTCCTCCTCCTCCTCCTCCTTCTTTTTCTTCTTCTTTTAATTCTATCATTTTTTTAGTTGCTACAGAACTTTGCAACTGAATTTTTCCTTTCACACATCCTCCTATCACCTACCTGATGATTTTAACTTTATCATTTGCACATGTGGTACTCTACCTGAGCCTTTATACTGATTTTCCTCTGAGTAGCAATTTGCTTCGAGGATTATCCTAAATGAAATGGTGCCAAACTCTCTATATTGAATAGAATAATATCCTCCTTAATGTTGGCATTTGCTCTGAATTATATTAAATCAAAGGTGCCATCAGGATTCCAGTCTAATTTAACTATCAGTGCTGGAACTTGGGGGATAACAGCTAATGGGATAAGATTAATTCTGTCTATTTATTACGATCACAACATTCAGAAATATATCTAGGTCTTTAGTTTTCATTCATGTATAAAAGACCTAGGTGTGTTTTTGAATGATACAAATAATATTGTAGTCGCAAATGAAGGGTGAGAAATTGTTTCAATAATCAAGAATTGGTATGATTATCTTTTTGTATCTTATCTTTCTCTTAACCTCCAATCCTCAGTATACAACTTTCCCATTTAATTTCCTGTGCATTCTATATCTGCTTTCATTTAAAAGAAAACATGGCTAAGGACTCTTTAATGAGTTTGGAAAAAAAATATTCAATGGGATTTTGCGAAAGCATATGACTGCTGGGGTAAAAGTATTCTACATGAAAGATAATTTCTCTTTTGTGAAAATAAACATGACTTCTCTACTCAAGTGACATGTTGTCATTTGAAAGCAAAAGGCAATTTCCACAGGCAAAAGCTGTAGCTTTAATGCAAATATGATTAGGTATTTCTACGGAAAAAGCAAATTTTAGCCTAGAGCTTTCCTACAAATTCTAGCCTTTCTTAATTGCATCCAGAGAATCTAAATATTATCAACGAAGTGCATTATTAAATAAATAAAATGCATTTATTTGTGACTGATTTTACACCTACTTTCAAATACGATGAAGTAAAAAACATAATATTGTATATTGAGATGGAGATACTTCACATATTAACTGACAGTTTTTAGCATAGCTGATATTATTCCAAATATTGGAAATAAGTCAGGTGTGTGTCTTTTAACATATTGCTGGAATTGCATATTCCCCTTTTCTTAGTAGAACTAGCTCTTAGTTTATACTCTGATAGTTATTTAACCAGACCTATATTTACTGAAAATTAATTGTTATATAATACTGTACATAAACTTATGGTAAACCATTGTTTATTTCAAAGCAGTAGGAACTTACAGGTAGCTGGAGCCTTATCTTCTTAATAAAATTGGCACATCAAGCAACAACAGGTCTCGACTTTGCATGTATTAAAAATTGGATTGGTCTCTAATCATCAAAACAATACTTGAGATCTTATGATGTATCAGTGTAAAAATTTGATATGTGTCACTGAAAGGCTAGTCAGAGTATAGGAGGCTTGTTTACCTATTTCTGGGTAGATTGGGTGCTTCTGTAATGTATTATATCAGGACTTGAATACAAATGAAATATTATTTATTTATAAAATTCATAAAAATGTCTATGTTTCTTATAGCAACCAGTAAAACAAGGAAAAACAAAAGAAGTCCTTCTCATTAAGTACCAGATTCTTTGATATTAACCTCTTGAGTCAATCAGATTCAATCCCAGTTTAGCCCAATGCTTAGGATAAGACTAGTTGTTCTAGAAACTAAAAGCATAGGGGGCCCTCAAATCTCAGTGAGAGACTCTTTCAAGGGTTGCAACAACTACAAAGAATGTGCCTCCATGGTCACAGATGTTAAAGGAAAGAACCTGAGCACATTCAGCCTAACTGACATAGTAGGATCAACGTATACACTCTGGGAAATAATCTAGCCCAGTTTCATTTAGTGCTTTAAAGCCAACACTGAATTGGTACTTGGAAGGCAACTGGGAATCAATGCAACTCACACAGTTCAAAGTAGAAGTAAGACATGAGTGAGCCACAGGGATCTCAGAAGTGCATGTACTGCTGAATGGACTTCAAAAGCAGCCCCAAGTAGTATGCATAGAAGTAATCCAATTAGGAAATAACCAAGGTAGGTGTCAACTTGTAAAGCATTCCTGGCTTGCCCTTGAGTTGCCATAAGAAGGAGAGGTGGGGAGGTCTGAGGGAGTAGTTTGTTGCTATGACCACAAGCGCATTCCATGCATACCTTTTTCAAGATTGTGTCTCAGGTTACCAAGCCCAGCTGGAGAGGCGAGGTTTTCACAGCCCACAATAAGTGCTTCATTGGAGAATGTGATTTATGACACATCCTGGGAGGAAGGGGGAAACAGGGTTATAGGTGGGCAGTAAATTATGTAGGGCAGAGCCAACTGCACTTGGAAAAAGGGCCAACATGTTGCTCCTAATAAATAATTGGATTTCTTGTGAAACTTGGCTTGAAGTTCACGAATTAATTAGAGCATCTGTCGGAACCCTGACAGCATGTGTATCTCTGAATAAGGTGTCCCAGTAATGGAATGGGCACAATTGGCATACAAGATGACTTTGTTCAAAGTCTATCTTTAAATGTACAAGTAGTCTTCAACTTATATTCATTTAGCAATGGTTCAACATTACCCTGGCGCTGAAAAAAGAGACTTACAACCTGTCCTTGCACTTACAACTATTGAAGCATTCCCACAGTCAAACTGGCATGAATATATGACAGTGGTAGCCTCCTAGGATCATGTGATCATCATCTGTAACCTTCCCAGTCAGTTTCTAACAAGCAAAGTCAAGGGTTGGGAGCCAGATTTGCCTAATGACTGCGTGATTCATTTAACAACTCAAATGATTTATTTAACAGCCATGGCAAAAAAAAAAAGGTGGTGAAATCAATCAATCATCAATCAAATGTTTATTGTCAATGCACAACATGTGTAAAGTGAAATTGAAAGGAGCCTCCCTTGGTGCTGGCCTTGCAGATCTATCATAGTAAACCTAATTGTGGTGTTTATGTTGCGTTCAGAAGTCTGACAGCCCATGGATAAAAGCTATTTTTCAGCCTATTCGTTCGGCTGGCTCTGCTTCTATATCTCCTGCCCAATGGGTAGGAGAGTAAAGAAGGGTTGACCAGAGTGTGAATCATCCATGAGGATTTTCTTCACTCTGTTGAGGCAGTGGGTCATGGTGATTTCATCCAGTGGTGTCAGGGGACAGCCCATAATGTTTTGTGCTGAGCTCATCACCTTCTGTCGTGCCTTTTTATCTTCAGCTGTCAAGACAGCATACCATACGTAATACAATATGTAAGGATGCTTTCTATCATAGACTGGTAAAAGGAAGTCACCAGTCATTGTTCCATCTGATATTTCCACAAGACCCTAAGGAAATGGAGTCTCTGTTGAGCCTTCCTGGCCATCTGGATTGTGTTATTTTACCTGGTGAGATCTTGGCTAAGGTGGACTCCCAGAAATTTGAAAGAGGAGATCTTCTCCACACAGCCCCCTTGATGTAGAGTGGGGCCTCTCTCTGTTTCTGGAAGTCTAACACCATCTCCTTTGTCTTGCTGGTATTTAGATGCAACTTGTTTTCTGAGTACCATGTGGATAACTTCTGGTCTTCTTCCTTAATTCATCTCCTCCTGTAATAAGACCCAGTACTGTGGTATTGTCTGCAAACTTTATTATCACATTAGATAGATAATAATGAATCAGGCCTAACTCATTGAACAACCATCTTTCTTAGCATCATAAATCCATGATTGTGAACCTAAGCTGAGGATTACCTATGCTTAAGAATATTCAAAAATTATACAGAGTGAACATGAGTTGCATAAAAGAGGAAGATTCCTTTACTAAGGAAACCTAATGAAAACATGACAGTGGGAAGGAGCAATGAAGGGAAAAGTAGCTATTGTTACAGAAATAGCAGTTAAAAACAGTACTGACAGAACAGTCATAAACAATCTGTGGAGATAGCAATGGAAAAGCATGTTTACAAAATTTCCAGGGGAAGAAGACAAGCATAATACATACTCCTTACAAACCTTAACCAGTGGTTTTTGTTTAAGCAGAGACACCTACACAGGAGTTGAGCAGAAGAAAGGAAATGGCTAGAGGAGCATTAAATTTAAAAAGAACTAGCTTATATATAAAATATAGAAAGGAGAAATAACAAAGAAAAAATACAAACAATCTGGAATTCTGCTCTCCCCACTCTGGTTTTCAGAAATTATTTTAAATCAATCAGGCTAATCAAGAAATAATAGTAATCTCTACTCTTCAGGTATCTCTTGGGACAGCCTTTGACTGTTAAGTTTAAAAATATAAGGAGCCATTTATATATTTCTTTACAAAACATATATGGTAGCTTATCTCATACAATTATCACAGGAAAACTCACAACGATCAATAATAAGAGATAAAAGCAAAAACAACTTTCCCACTGGCCATAATCTTAAACATTTCTGGAATATTGATTTCCAAGACAGGCTAAGATTAGTAGGATTATTGAACTGAAGGTAGAGGGGCAGATAAATTTGATAAATAAATAGTATCCACACCTTAAAATTTACCATCCTGTCTGTCTTCCATTCTAATTCTAAACCTAGATAGACTAATTAGAATTAGACTAATTTAGATTGTTGTATCCTTTGTAGTCCTATCACAGTATTATACAAAAACAAAAGCACAAACCACTGAGAAAGAAAAATAAGAGATCTTCGATAACTCCAACATGATTGCATTGCATAAGGAACTCTTTAATAAACTGAAAGACATTCAAATACAAAAAATGGAAATAGGGACACATAACTAAAGCAGAATACCAACAAATAGCCCAAATCCAGATAGATAAAGTCAGAAAAGCCATGGCTCAAAATGAAATAAGACTTGCAATGAGTGTCAAAAGTAACAAAATGAGTTTCTTTCAACATGAAAAAAGTGAAGGAAAAGATCTGTCCAATAATGGGACAAGATTCAAAGAAGTTAGCAGGCTGTAGTGAGGAAGAAGAACTGCTTAATTCATTTTTAGGGTGTCAACTTATTCTCCAAAGCACTTGAAGGCAAGTCAAGAAGCAATGGATGGAAGCTTAAGAAAGAGAAATCCAACATAGAATTAAGGAGAAATTTCCTGACAGTGAGGATGGCTTGTCCTCAGAAGTTATAGGTTCTCCCAGGGGTGGGATTCTACAGGTTCACACCTATTCGCTAGAACTGGTTGTTAACATTCTAAGCAGTTCGGAGAACCAGTTGTTAGAAGAAATTACTGGCCTAATCCTGTAAGGAAGGCAGGAAGGAAACATTCTGGTGTTCCTTACTGAAACTGCTTCTCCGTTAACCCTTATTACATTCTTGACAGGACTAGACTCCCTGTCTCAAGAAGTTCTCTGGAGTTTTTCCCCCCTCCTTTGCTGGTACTTTGGTTGTGTGGAGTGACCATTCAAAGTTACAATGGCACTGAAAAAAGTGACTTATGACCATTTTTCACACTTACGACTGTTGCAGCATCCCCAGTCATGAGAGGCCAGGCGAGGAGATGAGTGATGTTGAGTTGGCCACACCCAGCCAGTCACATGACCACCAAGCCATGCCCACCAAATAAGCCACACCCACAGAACTGGTTGTTAAAAAATTTGAATCCCATCCCTGGTTCTCCATCACTGGAGGTTTTTAAGATTAGACTACCATTTGTTCAAAATGATATAAGATCTTCTGCTTCAGCAGAAGGTTGGACTAGAAGGCATCTAAGGTACTTTCCAACCCTGTTATCCTGTTTTCCATTTATCTACAAATAGCTGTTTTATAATGTTTTCAGCAGAAGTGGTATTCAGCAGGTTCTGACCAGTTCTGGAGAATCGGTAGCGGAAATTTTGAGTAGTTCAGAGTACCTGCAAATACCACTTCTGAGAGGAGATTTTACAGTATCCTTCTCCTGTCATCCCCACCAAGCCATGCCCACAGAACCGGTAGTAAAAAAAAAAATTGAATCCCACTACTGATTTTCAGGCCTAAAAGAGATTTGTTGTTCTAACAAAAAAAACCAGTTCCTTTCTTTCATGAGACATGTAGTTTTTTTATCAGACCATATAACTTCCATCCTTCTTTCTCTGATACCCATTGTGGGAAGCCCCCTCCACCTCCCAGAGAATGAAATATTTTGGGGAATATTAAAAGAGGTAGAATATTATATTTCCCAGAAATGGAGAAAAATCTTACAAAGGCAGAAAGCAGCCCCATTCATTCTTAATAGCCTCAAGCAAAAGCCACAAGTCTTTAGAGATAGACATTTTGTTCCTATTAAGAAAGACTGGGCCATGGCCTCCGGTTTAGGCTTTTTTGGCGATGGACTGAAATCCGTGATTGTGCACAGTTTTGATCCATTCTCGCCAATCTTTTGGATTCGGGGCTGAAGCGACCCCGTAGAGGTAGCAAAAAGGGGGGAGACCACCAGCTGAGTTGAGGGGAGCTGCATCTCTCCTCCTCAGGTGGCCATTACTCCCTTTCCCGAAGGCAGTTGCAGTGGTGGTCAGATATGGTCACCTCAAAAAGGAACCCAACTGGACAAGATTGAGAAAGAGGGAAGACAAAGGGGAGAGCTTGATAGACTGGGCTAAGCAGAGACAACATCTATGCACAGTAGCCAGGAAGTAAAAGTATTAAGAGTGTTATTCCTAAAAGAAGATTTTTAAAACGGCGGAAGAGCGGGGGAAAGGAAAAAAGATTTTTTTTCTTTCTCATATTGACAGTTACAATTGGCTTTGAATGTTAAAAAGAAGAAATTTAAGTAATAAATTTGAATTAATTTACTTTGACACTAACAGGCAATTTTAAGCTGAAATTAAAGTGTCAAAGGGAAAATAAAGGTTTTCTGGATACTCTAAAGACCTTAAAAGGAGGAAAGTGGAGGAAAAAAAAAGAAAGGATGGAACTTGGAAACAACAGAGAGTGCCACCTGGAAATAAAAGGAATTGACAGTGAAAAACACTTTAAAAAGACTTCCAAAGGATATATTGTAACTGAAACTTTGTTAAAAGATAACAGAGTGCCTGGAAAGGAAAAGTGGAAGAAAGAAGCAAGAAGAAACAGTTTTGGATTACTTGGTGATTTTTGGAATTTTAGGTGTTGGATTTTGAGTGATTTGAATTAAATGTCTAAAATGGCAGTACTCCTTGAGGAATTAAAAATGGAACAAAAAAAATGAAAGAAGAATCGCAAGAGGGAGGAGGATCCTTTGGCTTCGCACTTCAATTCTTAGAAATGGAGATTTTGAACTATGAAAAACAACAAGAAACGCTCGAAGAGCAAGGAGGGTTTGACAAAGAAGAAGCCACCTTTAATTATAAAACAATGCAATGTGAAGTAAAATGGAAAAGTGGGGAGGGGGGAGGATTTAAAAACAACTAAAAAAAAGAATAGTTTGAAAAGTAAACACAATATTAGAGAGGATTACAGAAGGGAGAATCAGAGATAGGGGGTACAAAAAGGCTGGTGAGAAAAAGAGGGGAAAGAAAAAAAGGAAAAGAAGTTATAATGGACAGAAACAGGAAAAAAAGAAACAGGGGAAATGTACAAGGGGTAAAAGTATGGGCCTACTTAAAAGACATAGAGATAATGGTTAAAAATATAAATTAAAAGAGAGAATTCTGCAAGGATACAAATGATAGTGTTGTTATATTAGAAACAGTAATGAGCTAGAAAATATGAAACATAGGTGATTAAAGTGAAAGACAAAACTGGTATTATTATTTAATAGAATGCTTACTAATAATTAAATGTAATAAAGAGAGAAAGGGAATAAAAGTAAAAGAAGTAGAAATAAGAGGAAGGAATGAAAATACTTTAATTGTTCATAATGATTTATAAAATACTGTACAATTGAAAAGAAATGCGAAAGATTTATAATGAAATATCAGTTGCCAGGATGAATTTAAATAGAATAACCATTTTATTCATTATTTTTATATATATATTTTAATTTTTTTATAATTTAGTGTGTATTCTTAAGGGAAAGTACCAAACGGAATTTGGTTGATAAGAGTTATATGATATAAAATAGATATTAGAAACTTAATGTTATAATTGTATAATGTATAAATTAAATGTTTAGTGAGATTTGAAAGGATAATAACCGTAAGATTTAAAGGTGACATAGTCTACTTGGTAATCATAGGGGAAACTTTGCTTTTTAATGCCTGGAAGAGGAGGGACTTATCTTTTTTCCTTACTCTTTCAGGATGACGATGGAAAAAGAATATATGAAATTGTAAACAGGACAGACAAAAGTACAAGTATAATGACTAGAAAGATATAGAAATTTAGAAAAAAGATACGTAATTGAATTAGAAAGGAATGAGACAATCATAAAATAAGGTTGAGGAAAATAAGGAAAGGAAAAAATTATTGAGAAATTGATAAAAGAGTGACAAGATATGAAATAGAATATATAAGATGAATATGTAACTGAGATTATATCTGTATGGAGATGTGATAACTTGGAATTATGCTGTTCTCAAAAAAAAAAGAGGTTTTATTTTCATTATGTTTTGTGAAAACCCAAAGAAAACTTTTACAAAAAAAAAAGAAAAGAAAGACTGGGCCAATCTATTCATAAACAAAATGCCTTCAACCACAGCTCCCACATGGTGGGATTAAGAATTTACATTCCCCTACCCAAATTCTAAAGACAGGATATGACCTTTAGAATAGAATTAACCCACCACCATTGAAATAGTAAAAGACACAAGGCTGACTACATTGCCCAACCCCCTGAAGCATCTCAAACACAAAACTCCAGAAACCTATAAAGATCCATCCACTCATTCAGCCATTTGGTTAGGCACCCCAGAAATATTGCTGCTGTCACTGAAGTTTCTAGAAACCAAATAAACCTTCTTTTCTTGCAGTCAGCCTCCATTTTATTTCCAGCACCTTTCTCCCGACTTGTAACTGGATCGGATTTGTCTTCCCACACCATTCTTTGTATCTGTGACTTGTCAGGTGTAGAAGGACTACATTGTGAAGTGAGGCCAGGGTTCTTCCAGAATTTTTGTCAATGTTTCAATCATTCTCTTGTTCTGTTTTTGTAATTCACTCTGTCTCTTTAGCTTATTACTGCATTTTGATCAAGACCTCAATGCAATACCTCATCACTTAGTGAAATGTGTTTGTGCTGCATGAGAATAAGCCTTTAGTCAGGTTAAGGGTGGGATATTTATTACTGAACAGGAAAAGTTAGAACTGTGCTAATGGTATCAGAACTCTTTCTTGATTCTTAATGTTATCTAAAGAACTGACCTGCCTCCTTTTTATGTTCAAAAGCTTTTAAAATATTGCTTGAGGGTATTTTGAAGACACACCATTAACTCAGATTTTTGAAACGCTCTCTGATGATCAAGAATAGCAACTACAGGGATATAGTACTCCTTAATGTTAAGATTAAATTACAAGGTCATCCGCCTAAAGGCATAGGCAATTATTACTATGAGGCTTACATACAAACCAATAAATATATATTCTGCTTCAAAAGACAGAGAAATAGCCTTTGTCTGACCCTCAAGGCCTCCCATTTTCATAATGTAATTATCACTCAGATCATATATAGTTTAGCTTTTATCGAGCAAAATTTATTTGCAGAGTAGTTGTGCCTATAGGATGAATAATTTACTACAGCATTTGAAGGGAAATGGTTTTCTGGATTAGACTGATTATGGTTAGCAACTAATAATTACATTAGTTCAATGAATATTTCTTTATCAGGGTAAGCGAGACAAATAGAAGATGAGGAATCAATAGTATGGATTTTTTAAATATTATGTCATTCATGTAGAATGAATAACGTAAAGGAGCTGCAGTAAAAAAGAGAACTTAGTGTTTACATTGATCACTAAAGTTTTAGGCTGCGATTATATCCCTCACTGAGTTTTCTCGAAAGCAGTGGGGTTTAGGACTGCATTGATTAAATGCATTTGAATGGATCTATGAAATTACATGGTAAGATCCTATTGTGATTACTTGGCCATGGAAAATGGGTATGAATATTGCCTATGTTCACACATTAAACTAAGGTGTAATATAAGTTGCCCTGCTAGTTTGTGTCGGCTAATTTAGAGAAACAAGCAAGTTGGCCCTAGTTAGAACTTGTATGGGAACCATCTGGAACATCTATCAATGTAGTCTAGGCTGGAGAAAAAAATATATTTCTCTTTCTCTCTCTCTCATTCTCTCCCCCTCCTTCCCTCCCTCCCCTTCCCCTCCCCCCCCTTCCTCTACCTCCACCTCCACCTCCATCTCTATATCATCTATATCTATATCATCTCCTGGAAACACTTTGATTATGAAAATTACATGGATGTATCCATGTTAGTCAGCGGGCATCAACTCATTTCTAAGGCATTTTTACTTTAGAATGTAGTTTGCTTTGGTGCCTTTGGATTACTCTTCACTGGCTGCCCCATCACCAGAGAGCAAATGACAATGCCCATCTTTAGGCAATCCTACCATTCAGTGGTGGGATTCTATTTTTTTTACTACTGGTTCTGTGGGCGTGGCTTAGTAGGCATGGCGTGGCTTGCTGGGCGTGGCTTGGTAGGCATGGCAGGGGAAGGATACTGCAAAATCCCCATTCCCGCCCCACCCCACTAACCTGCTTTCCAGCTCCGTTCTCCTGTGCAGGGCAACAAAAGAAGACCCAGCCAATCAGCTGGGACTTGGGAGGCAGAGAAGAGATGGGGGTGGAGCCAGTCAGAGGTGGTATTTGCCAGTTCTCCAAACTACTCAAAATTTCTGCTACTGGTTCTCCAGAACTGGTCAGAAACTGCTGAATACCACCTATGCTCCCATTGCAAAATTGATCTTCCTGCATGGTTTCTTGCTGAAGTTTGAAAGCAGAGTTTTGATTTGCTTTTTCTCCCCGAATTTTGCCATCTTGACTGCTCTTGTCCAACTGAGATGGAACACTTTGAATGAATCGATGAATCGATGAATCAATGCTTACCATTAGTTCTAATAGTTTTAGACGTAACTCCTGTAAAACCACATTCAGTATAACTCTTGCCTTATTTGGGTATGACTTTCTAAGATGTGCAAGTAAAATGAGTACATTTGTGGGTTTTTTTAAGCATACTGTCAATTCATAAAATATTTCTATGGTCTTTTTAGAATTGCCAAGAGAAAGGGAGGGGGGAGCAGTGCAGCTTCTTGGAAATCGAAAGTGCATTCCATAAATAGTTTTCAAAGATAGTAACGAGGTGACTGAAGTTTCTGCTGTGCAAAAGTCTAACTGGAGAGCACAACTTATGACCCTTGGTTATGGATGTGTCCCATTGGAGACTATGAATTACAATACACTCAGAGGGGTAGGGTGGGGAAACCAGAGTCAAGGTGACAATGAATTACATGTCTCAGAGTCAGCTACACCCAGGCAATGCCAGACAGTTTAATTCCCAATAAATCCTTTTTAAGTTTTGGAAGTTAGGCTTGAGACTCATGATTTAAATGAGGGTAACTGCCGGAGTCCTGACACATACTAGTTCTTCTTTTTCCTGTCATATGTTAAATTTGTTTTGTATAATTGCAGACAATTGTCAATTCTTTATTTTTGCAACAAATGGAGGAACTTGCAGGTTTTTACCTCTTGGAAGATTTTTTTAGCTAGTAAAATTAGTGAGAAGGGAAATCATAAATGAATGCTATATAAGCTGGTGTGAGATATGAAGATAATCAGAGATGAATTTTTTGAGAAATCTAGATGCTGCCATCCAATTTAATATAAGAAGGAATCAAATGACTTGGATTATATCTATAGCCCAATTAACCTGCTTTAGTATATGGTTTATTACAAGTGGTTTTTTTTAAATGTAAGACAATTATCCTACAGATCGTGTCTAGCAATCTGCATATTTTATTACACTATTAGTGTTTGTTTTATAATAAGGAATCACGATAAAGGAAAGATAATACAAGATTGCCACTTTTCATTATATATTGGTTGGATGATACTTAGGCTATTGAGTAATATGAATTATATTAGACATTTCAGATAATAGACATTTTAGCTATTACAATTAATGAAGTAAAAGATTCAGGCAATATCAGAAAGCGGAGATAAACTGAAGGAGAAATTAATACTACATTAATTCTGTAATGATGTTTCTATACAGTAGGAGTTGTAAAAATCCATCAGTGGTAATAAGAGAACTTTAAAATTAGAATCTGATCCAAGGTCTTCAGTGCTTATCATAATATGATCTCATTTATATTCAGATGTGTTTGTTTAATAATCTAATCTTGGATCATCCTTCATTTCACTGAGATCCATTTGTTTTCAGCTCAGAAAAATAACCCGTGGAAGACAAACCTATACATATGTAAAACCTTAATTATTTTAACAGAATGGACTCAGAGCACCTAACATGCTCACTATAAATATAGGAAGTTCAAAAATGTTTCTTTATCAACTATATTTTGACAAACAAGAGTTTGTTCAGTAAGCCTATAAATCCTTGTTTATAGTCCAGGATGATTTCTGCTCAGTTTATAGATCGAATCAGGATAACTCAAAAAGTTATTTTAGCTTGGGATATGTACATAGAAAGCAAACCTCAAGTAAGTAAAAACTTAAGAACATACAGTTCAATAAATGTCAAAAATATTCTTGAGATCTGAAATTTGACTGCTTGAATTTTAACTTAAATAGTTCAGGATACTATTTTGTCAAAAGTACTTTCAATACTTCTAAAATATTTATATTTGCTCTGCTGTTAATATTTATATATTAACTGCAGAGCCTTTCCTGTTAATTTTATATAATCATGGAAATACAAGGTGTAAATGACAATTTTCTTACATTTATTTTCATTACAAACATATCACAGATGTATAACCTTAGAAACGCTTCTGTAAAGTAGAAAATAAAATTCAAGTTTTGCACTGATTTTGTTGGCTCAGGCCTTGAGGCACGTGCTTAGATCATGAAAACCAGAAACAAAAGAATTTCATACCTATGCAAATGCTGCATTCAAAATATATTTGTTTTAGGATATAAGGGTTATGTTGTTAATGTATAATGCATAACATTATTCTACATATTTCAGAAGTTGCCGCCATTCTGAAACGGCTGTATCATACCCAAGTTCGTTATCTTTTCTGGTATATGTCATGTTTTATCATTATTATTATTGAAAACTAATAATATGATTGCACAATAATATTCTCTGGTGACAATGTACCTCACTACTTTTTAATAACTGATGTTGAGTTATATTATGAATATAAATAATGTAGATGTTCCAATAAACATCAGATTAAGAGAAGAAGTAGATATATTAACACCAGGTGCACTGCATTTGGTTTATGATTAAGGATCAGCTGGCAATTCATGGATGTTGCCTACAGCAGTCCCAGAATTGCATAGGCAAGAAAATCAAATTTAAAATTTATGTTGCATAGCACAACTGTAGTTTGCTTCTGGCTCAGATTTTAGTTGTAATCTTAATCTCTAAAATCTTGGAGACTTTGACACAAGGTAAATCAAATTCAAAGGACTGAACATGAAATTCAGTGAAGCTCATAGAAAATATCCTGATCTGTGCATCTTTCTGCCATTGGTATGACTGATTGGTAATGGCAGTTTGGATTTACAATCTGCTGCCTTGGGAGATTTATATATCATTTTTCCTTCATTTCACTATTATTAGTCTCCTTTGCAGGTCCTTTGACACAACAATAATCATAATAATTAATATCAATGACAGGTGAACAATATGGCTGTAATTAGGAGATAATAAAAATGTGCTGACATCATATCATATGCTGACAATGAAGAGAAGGATACCTGTACAGGTAATCCTTGAGGTACAAGAGGCCATTTAACAAATATTTGAAATTACAACAAACCCTCCAAAAGCGACATGTGACTCCATTTCACAGTAATGATGGCTGCCATTTTGATGTACCCATTTGTGGGTGGAGACTAGGGATGGGATTCTACTAGTTTGGCCTGGTTCAGGTGAACTGGTAGCGCTGAAAATCAGCTGTGAGCAAACCAGTTCGCTCCAATGATCAGCTGTTGGGCCCACTTCCTGCCCCGGCTCTAGTCCATGTTTTATTTCTGGGGTTTCAAGCTCAGCTGATTCGCACAGCACAGTGGATTGCCACATGTCAGCTGTCTTACACACAGGGCTTGCAGCAGAAGGTGATTTGCAAATTTTGGGCATGCGTGCATGAAGCACATGCTCACCAAACCAGTTTTTACACCGGTCGATTCCTATCCCTGGTGGAAACACAATGGTGGCTGCCAGATGAACTGCTTGTTTTACTGTGCAGTGCAGCAGCACTGTGTAGCCCTTGTTAAGGCTGCAGAACAAAGTAGTTTATTTCCAGTCCACACGGCGGCAACCTGAATGCAGCTGCCATTTTGTTCATGGGACAAAATGGTGACTGCATTCAGAGTCGTGCCATGGAAAGAAGAAAGTCATTCCAGTGCTTTGGAAGGCTTGACTGACCTCATTGTGCCTGCCTTCCTCAGATCTAAACACTCTTGGATTGGGGGTAGGAGGAGGTTCTTCCTTATCTCTGCTGACCAGTGCAGTTGTGTAACTTCTTCTCTTGAAGCCTCTAGGCTTCCTGGCTGAAACCGTGCCTCTCCTTCATTCAGCCAGCTCATCCAGTGATTCCTCTCGCAATTCATCCTCTGTGTGCAGCATCACTGCTCCTGATTTGGAGCCTCTGGAAACCTCCGGATGTTCCTCTATATCCCACTCCATCATGTCTGGAAGATGCCTGGCATCCAGAGAGGCATCTGGACAAGTGTCCAGGGAAGCCTTCACAGACACAGTGGGAGTGAGAAAAGGCTTGTTGGAACCCAAGGTATATGAACTGGATTATGGGCCATCTTAGGATAGGGGATGCATTAGGAAGGACAGAATAGGTAGACCTGTAACTGTGCTAGGACTACAATGTCAGTGGATAAAACTTTCAAAGTCTTTTCAGTTATGAAGTTTTGCCTGAGGGGGCAAACCTTCTTATTTTAAAGAACTTTTTAAAATGCTGTTCGTCATTTCTATTTTTGGGCAATGTGAAGTAGAGATGGAAAGCACAAAGTGTATTTCCTCCAAAAGCTACCTCCCCATTATTATCTTTATTTGCAACCATTTTTTTAGATATGGCAAGAATTCCAATATTTTCAGAAAGGAACAGATATTTTTCAAATAAGTGCAGATACAAGAAAGGTAATGGTTACTTTAAAGTGCTCGGATGTAAATGAATGTACATTTTATTTTTGAAACACACATATGTGTATAAGAACAGAGATATTATAAAAGAGAAAAATGATTTGATTAGTATAACCATCAAACCAATAGGGTTGTGGCTGAAGAAATTTTTGCTGGCTGAATGTTGGTTTTCAGTAGATAGACAGGCAGACATTTCATATTCTATATTCTTCTCTCTATATATAGGAGGTCAAGGCCTTTGATGTGAGTGTTGCTGAAGGAAATGGACAGATCCAAGCTAAAATAAAACCAAAATTATGTCTTCTGCTCACTTTTTCCTGCTGTTTTACTGTATAACATTTAAAAGGTTGAATGACCCTATTTCAAAGAGTGAAAAAGAGAGACTTGCTTAAAAAGGCAAAACAATTTTAGCTAAGAATCTATGTCACCAACATTTCAGTTCATCTTTTCCACCCATGCCTATCACTATAAAAAGCTTGCTTTAAAAGCTGTTTTCCCTCTTTCCCTCTTTCCTTCTTCCTGTCTAGGTTTTAAGCTACCATATTTTCTATAATTTGCCAGGGCATGAATGCCTTGAAATGTGGTATTCCCTTGTTCTAATGCTGAGAAATTAGATATTTGAAATGTTTTGACATACGTGAATCATTGGCAATATTTTTATACTTTTTATTTTTCATGTCAGCCTACTTGATATTGTCAGAAATGGAAAAAACCTTTAAAATACCTATACTATTATGCTACACACACACACGCACAATTAAAAAACCTTTAGTATATTTGTATTAAAGTTAGGTAATTGCAAATAATACAGTGATAATATACAGCGTCAATTTAATGAAATGTGTTTTAATACAGAGATGCAAAAATCACACATTACACAGTATAATTTTATATTAAATGCCTAGCACAAAATATACTTGTATATACTATGGCCAATTTAGCTACTTCACAAAGAAATGTTTTGCTAAGATCTCTTCCTTTCCTTCCAAAACATCTACAAAACATCATTCTTGCAAAGATGGCATTTTGCAAACAGATGTCTTAAATATTCCAAATCCATTCAGTTGGTCTCAATCCTCTAAGAATCCAGAGTGGAGTCAAGTACAAATTAAGTGAGCCCAGGCATCATTTAATAAACCCTCTTTCCCTACAATATCATTCTGGCCATGAACTATAAGAATGATCCTTAGAAAATTCTGAAACTTTAGGGAATTTAAATGAAACCTCCCTTACATCCAAATATCAGAATAACAAAAGTACCGCACTTTTGTAACTCAAACTTTGCTCCTTTGGGGCATGTATGCAATGCATACTGTCATGCCTCAGCATATAACTTTTATATACTGTTGTTGCTCTCTAGTCCCATCTAGTGACTGGAGAAACAAATGCCAATTATATTAATTGAAACTGTCCCAACCCCTTTATCCATCAGCCTACACTCTAAAAACAAGTGCACACTGGGAAGCCAGATTCCATTTCCTTTAGCTTTTGGAGAAAGCAGAGGCACAAAGAAGAATCCATCTTAATCTGTGGCACATGGTCATCCAAGGACAAACTCACATCCCACATACAGGGCATCACTGGTGAGATTTAGATTGCTTGCAATTATTAATTGTTATGTTCAGAAGTATCTCAATACTGTCAATCTTATATTTGATTTTCGTATGTATTCCTATTTCCCCCAGTTTCTCCATATCCTGTTCTTTCAATAAAGCATTCAGATCTATGCACACAGTCTGTTTTATTGGAGGAGAGGTAGGTTGAGCTGCACACAGACTAATGTGTAGTGATGACAGAACACATACAGAAGAAGGGTTAGGCTTATATTGGTTTTTCTCAGTCTGGCCCCCTTTGTTCCATCATCAATGCCACCGCATACTATCAGTCTGATTATTAGTCTAAATTCCTGCATAATTCCATTATTCAGTGCCAAATAAAAGAGTTGGCCTGCCTGAAATAATTTATGAACAATAATTTAGTGAAATAATTTATTGACCTACCTTAGTCTCTATTTTTGTTCATCTCAGGAAAGCTTTCCTGATATTGCATCACACTATTTTTTTTCCCGTCTAAATTACAGTTGATCTGCTTTATTTCCCCATATATATGCTTTAACAAAACGTCAAATGTTTTTATTCAGATGTTTCAAAGCTCCCCAATGGTATTTGTATTGATTGCAATACAATGTAAGAAAAATATGAATGTTGATATATAATTGTGTTCTGCTTCACAGATTGACTTAAAACAAGTTAGATGCATATGCAATGATATTAAACCCACAAATTTTCTTATCTACGTAATATAATTAGGATTTTCAAGCTTATTTTGCAGTTTTGTTTTAATCTTACTCTTCTCAAGAATAATTCTTTTCTTATTCTTATCAAATCTGTATAACCACATGGGTATAAAACAGAAGCGGCCACTGACTAGAATACAATGGGTCCAGGCACATTTCTTTTATATTCTGTGGGTGAATTATTTCATATGACATAAGCGTAACTCTTCGGAGGGAAAGCAGGTAATAATCTATGAATACTACAGTGGGGATGACATGTTTTTAAGCATAAATTACCTCACCACTTTAACAGTTATCAGGTAATGAAAAATTAGATTGCTGATGGCCAGTGTAAGCAGTGCAAAGCAAAACATATGCTGGCATCAATGCTAGCTGCATTAAGTGCATATTTTGACAGGTACAATCTGTGTTGAAGCCAAGAAGGGTTCCCAGTATGTTGCTTGGCAGGATAATTTGGCTGAAAAATGAGGAAAATATGTTTTTACTTTCACCTTAAATTTCATCTGTTTTTCCTAAGGCTGTATTTTAAGCAATTGTGACTCTGAACTCTGCTGTGATACATTTAAACAATATTCATTTTTCTCCTATGAATTTTATAATAATTCAAATTACATTATCATCCTTGAAAACGTGTAACTCTGAATAATACTGTTAATAATTTGGGTCCAGTTTTCGCATGCCATCAGTTGGCTTATCCTCACAATTTTGTTTTCCTGGCAGGCTTTTGCTTTGCAAGACTCCCTTAGGAACATCTTTCCTGAAAATTTCTTCACACATTTTATAATGGCAAATGCAAGTTTAAACACTGAATCCAAACTTGTCAACTGGGATCATTATTCAATCACAGTTGCCTCTTCAATGCACAGTGGATATCTTTTCAAGCGCATTCTGGTAACACATTTCATTTTCATAAAAAAGAAAAAAACAACCCACTTACTTGCCCACCTAAAAATATCTTTCAATGGGAGACTGTCACTTCTCCATCAAAATCCCTAGACATCCTGTGATGTTGATGTCATCTATTCTTCTGAGCCATATAGAAATGGCAATTCATAGGTTGTTGTTAGCTACATGTTATGATTCAGTGGACTGTGATAACAAAATAAAACACTCAGATATGAGGTTTAGAGAAAAATGAATGTGTTTCAGGGAAAATAAAATATTCTACAAGATGACATGCACAAAAAGGAACAATATGAGAAAGTGCCTACAAATAATTGGGCTATTTGAAAATCCTGAAAGAAAAATCAGTCAGTATCTGCTTGAATAAATATCTAGGGTTCCACCCCCTGTTTTATTTCTCTCCTAAAACATACATCTGCTCATGTACACTATAACATAACATATAATGGATCTAAAAATATGATTGTTGGAGTCATGTTATCTTGGGGGATAGAGCAATGTAAAAAAGATTGCACAGAGATTCATGGAGTTACAAAAATTGATATTAAGAAAAAAGAATTTTGGATAATTATAAATTAAACCAGGATTATACATATGTATAAGGACATATTTTTGCAAAAATGACATTTAGAGAAAGATATTGTATATTCAATAAGTGGAAATGAAATAGTTGCAAAATATATTTGTTGCTTGTATCTTTACAATTTATATTATTTTGTTTTCCTAGTATATTTTGATTGCATATTAGTAGCCTATGTATGATTTGATTGCTTAAAGTAACCTATGACTATCACTAAGTGTTGTATCTTATGATTCTTGATGAATGTTTTTTAATGTACACTGAAAGTGTATGTACCAAAGACAAATTACTTGTGTCCGATCACACTTGGCCAATAAGAAATTGCATTGCCTTGCATTGCCTTGCATTGCCTTGCATTGCCTTGCATTGCCTTGCATTGCCTTCCATTCCATTCCATTCCATTCCATTCCATTCCATTCCATTCTATATAGTCAAAGGAAGCAAGAGAAAGCAAATCAAACCAAACAATGAATGTTGTTGGAATTTTTTTAAAGAATTAGTGATACATCAAAAAGTAACGAAGGTTAGAAATGCTTGTATCTCCAAAAGTGGATGAAAAAGAAATAATAAAATTAAAAATTGTTAAAGTTGTAGGGGTATCATATTAAAAATTGTGTAGAGTAGGGGTATCAAACTCATGTCATCACAGTGGCATCACATGATGTATTGGGACTTTTTTCCCCTTTGCTAAACCAAGCATGGATATGGCCAGCACATCACAGATCCAGCCCACAGACCACAAGTTTGGCAGCCCTGGTATAGAGGAATCAATTGAGACATGCTAAAATATAAATGTGTTTTGCTCATGTGTGGCTGTGCAACTTGTTAACATGTCTAAAGATTGTATCTGTGCTTGTTGATTGGAAATATGAAATCAAGCTTCCCTATACGTAGCATAAAGTAGCAAGAGTGGCTGTAAAATCTAGAAGAGAGTAACTTTTTTGTTGGCTTGCAGTGATCTTTGCAGAATTCTGATTTGAAAGAGTTGACATGAAAATGAGTAAAATTTGGAAATCAGTGCTACTTTCTATTCGGCAAGGGACATATATGCAGGTAAATGATTGCTTTAGTGACAGTAACAAAGGCATTAATTCTTGGGAGAAGGCAATATAAAACCACATGGATAGGAAATATAAAATATTGACAGTATAGTGCCAGTTGATGGATTCCTCAGGTTGGATGGCATCCAACATGCTACCGAAGAAAAGCTGAGCATCTTTTAGACTACTAATGGCTAGATTAAAGCCTACATGCTAAGTATATATTAAGGGAATCTGGCTTCGAACAAGATGAATGTGGCTTAGAATTGGAGGAAGAAAATCAATATCTTGAATTGTGTTGATAGCACTATTTTGAAAATGCAAGTATGCTGCTAGTTCTAATAATAAAATCAAGGACCACAATGAAACAATTGGATTAAAATTAAATCACATATAATAAAAGCAAATTAGTGAGAACAGATATCATAAACAGCCTTACAGTTGACAATGAGGTAATGGATAACCTCTGTCTTTTAGGATCAACCATCAATAGTAGAGGAAATGGCACTTGATCGGAAATGGCACTTAGAAAATATATACAGATATGTAATGTATCTATACCTACAAAGACCAGAATTGTGAAAATAGTGGTATTCCTTATGATACTTTGTGGTGAAACTTGAACTTTGAAGAAACAGGATAGAAAGAGTCTTAATGGTTTTGAATTTTGGTGTTGAAGAAGACTTCTGAGAATACCACGAACAGACAATAAAACAAATCAGTGGATCAACAAATGAAACAAATCAACCCTGAGTTCTCACTTGAGACAAAAATGATCAGGCTCAAAATATCAATACTTTGAATATATGATGTGAAAACTTAGCTCTCTAGAAAAGTCTATGGTGCAGACAAGGGTGGAAAAGAAGAGGATGACCAGCAGCAAGTTGAAAGTTGCTCATTGAAAGTTGAGGCAGAGCACCAGGTAGGAAATGTATGTGAGGAATGAAAGTAGCCACCGAAATTAATGGCACATAATGAAACATAATGTGTATTGATTTAAAGAAGTGTGTGGATAAATTTGAATTCTAGATTGTTAGCAAGATATGAAGTAGGATGTTGATTGCTGAATGCAATAATATATATATATATATATATATATATATTGAAAGTAAGAGTGAGGCTAAACCACGAATAAGCGTAGATTGAATGCTTAAATGGTTCATAGAGAATATCTAAGACAAAATGTGATGTCCCCTTGCTTGTTTTAATATACATGTATGGACTAATCTACTTTAATTTTTAAAAAAGCTTATGATAACATTATATGTTTGTTGGGTGGGTATATGAATGGTTGTTATTTTGAATGCAGGAAAAACAGCTGTTTGCAGAAAATATTAGACTATGATCCAATGAAGAGTATGAATCTGATCTGATATATCAAAGAATAAGGTAGTTATGTTTGAAAGTTAAAATGGATTGAACAATTACAAGGTATAAATAAATACTAAAAAGAATCTCCCCTCCACACTCTCCCATTCCCAACAAATGAGAATTTTATAAACATTGATAGAACAATTATTAAATATGGAGAAATTCTAAGACCGATAATTTCTGATAGAAATGTGATGGGTTGAAATAAGCAAACTGGATATCTATGGTAATCTTCTTCCACTCAGTTTGTTGTTTGAAAGTAAGAGTTGAGTATGTCAGGAGAAACGAGCTGGTTAATGCAGTGGAAGTGGTTCATTTAAGAAGCATCTGGTAAAACAAGAAGAGATCCCAAATTAATCAGTTTGGCCTGAGTACAAAACCAAGTAACAAGTAGGAATTTTTTTATTAAAGATTTTAAATACAATAGTAAAAGGAAAGGTGAAAAAAAGAGAAATAGTCAGTTACAGATATGTACAACTTTACATAAGGTTGTCCTTGAACTATATTTGGAAGCTTCAAATGATGCACAATGCAGTATTGTAGGAAGTTAGGATGACAGTCACTTGGAGCATGTTATACCTTGGCTACCAGTATGTTTCCAATTACAATTCTAGGCTCTGGTGATGACCTTTAAAACACTTTAATACTTGGGGATAAGTTCCTTATGGAATGCTCCAGTGGTGGGGTTCAAATAATTTAACAACCGGGGTCAGGAAGTTTGTCATGGGAGGTGTGGCCCATCCCCATCCTCCAGTTCCATTGCACGTGTGGGATGAGCCTCCCATGGTGGCCAACCTGACATGGGAGAACCGGTTGTTAAATTACCCACTGCTATCAAAGTGGATACTGGGTGCTGCACTGCAATGGAGAAACAGGCAATGGAGCATCTGGCATGAGGGAAGGAGGAGGAGCAGGGAGAAGAAAGAGGGGAAGCGGCCTTCTTCCCTCGCGCCAGCTGCTCCATTGCCCTTTTTCCATTGCAGCACAATGCAGGATCCACTACGGTGGAGGGATGGGTGGGTGAGTAAATTAACAACCGGTTCGCCTGAACTGGTGTGAACTGGGTGAATCTCACCACTGGAATGCTTTCTCCACAATGGCATTTATCCATCCTATTCGATCCATCAGGAGATCCTAGGTCTTGCCCGTTAAAGAATTTGATCTGGTGAAACTCATTAAAATATTTTTTTTTCCTGCTGTAGTGCCCAGTCTCTGGAATCTCATTTCTCCTGATATTATATTTGCTTCACCCCTGCTGGTTTTCATAGGAGATAAGAAACATGTTTTGCTATTTAGCCTGGTGACTTGGAAATGTTTGTGAGCCAGTTTCATGGTTAAATGGAATTCGAAGAGTTAATTTGTTGTTCTTTTTCCTGCTGTTAATTTTTTAAATAGAAAAGGTGGTGTCTTGTCTTTAATTGTTTTTTAATTGTTAACCACCTGGAGACCTGTATAGGAGATGGGTTGCAATATAAATTTATTAAATAAATACATACATAAATGGTTTTCCTTAAGTTGGGTCCCATTAAAATTCAAGGGATAGAGCCATCAACACACTCCAGCCTCATTAGTGAAGCAATAATGAGGAGTGTGCAATTTATGGTAGTACATTTTTTATGTCAATTAAAAGATGACAGAAATGCACATGAATACTGCCATATGGCAGAGTCCTAAGACTGCAGTAAAAATAGAGGGAATTTGAATAATTAAATCAACATTTTTTACAGTTTGAAGAATATATAAGATTCTGTAATAAATTTGGTGCCTGAATAATACTAATACCGTAGTCTGAAAAGACTACATTTCCTATAATTTCTGACCAGCATGCCTGAGAAACATAAGTGACTTAATTTTGAAATTGAAGGGCATCATGTTGGGGAGGAATATAATATGGATCATCATTTGTTAATAAAATTATTGTTGCATGATGACACATTAGTTCTATGATGAAGA
The DNA here is from genome assembly GCF_900518735.1 of Pseudonaja textilis. The sequence continues at coordinate 19,807,017 of NW_020769320.1, read as the reverse complement.
TACATTTAAATTGGCTTCCCTTCCTTTCCCCTTAATTTCACTTGAAGACAGAACAATACAAAGATTTATATCACAACAGATGTTCCATGCAGGGCATAATGGTTTACTTGCTGCCGTATTCTTTTTCCTTCCCAATTCTTAAATGTATATCCTTGTTTGTAGAACATCTGGACTCCTTTTGTTCCTCTGTACATACAAATAATAAATTGTTTGGGAAAACTTTCTTTTTTTCTTTAAAGGATTCATTTAAATCCCGTTGCTTATTTTTTAGCTATACATTTAAATTTCTGTAAATAAACTTCTGAAATATTTGTGATAACCCTCTTTTTTTAATTGAGTTTGCTTTTGGATAACTGTATTACAAATTGGGCTTACAAGAGCACCACGGGTTCTGTAGAAACTTTACTAACATACGTGATTATCTGGCATATGTGTTGCAGATATCCCCAACAGAAATGTATAGTTTTGAATCCATCCATAGCATCATTAAATATTTTTAAATAATAATGTACAGAACAATAAAATAAGTAGATAACAATGGGCCTTATATGAGAAGGAAAAGTGAAATTAGCATTAAAAATAAAGTCAGAAACCAAATATAAGTGTTGAGAATCAAGCTCATCATTCAGTTCAGTGAAGAAGAACAAAGAACTCACAAGTATTATGCACAGTTCAGTGATAAAATGATGAAGCAGGAATTTAGAAAGAGAAAGGCATGATCCACTTTACATTTTCCTATCTAGCTATAGAAGGCAAAGACGAACCAAAACATAAAGACTCTTGCCACAGCAAAGAAATCCAAAATTTTGGAATACACACAGAGACCCACATAGAGAGACAGAGAAGAAAAGAGAGAACTTATAAGAAGCAACTTTTTGCATAGACAATGTTGAATTAGGATTACAGAATAAAACAGAGAGGTAGTTTTTGGATAGAAGAAAAGTGATAAATAAATACAGGTGGTAATGTATACATTTCTTATCATTTAAGGAAGACTGGTGACTTATTGAAAAGCATATATCTATTGCTCAGACTAATAATAAGAAATGCCCAGATTGCTAGACTTCATGGCCCATAACATTGTCTTATACAGTTATCCTTCTGTTAGCTCTGCCAGACTCAGCTATTACAGGAGCTGTGGTGGTGCAGTGGTTGGAATGCAGTATTGCAGGATGACTGATGACTGCCAGGAGGTCGATCCTCACCAACTCAAGGCTGACTCAGCTTTCCATCCTTCCAAAGTCAGTAAAACGAAGACCCAGATTGTTTGGGGACAATATGCTGACTCTGTAACTGCTTAAAGAGGCCTGTAAAGCACTATAAAGCAGTATATAAGGTTAAATACTACTGCTATTGTTCTCACAATTGTAATTGGGACCATAATTTACCTCAAACTGTCTACAGTGGACCTCACCCCATTCTTAAGAGGGCCTTAAAGTGGGAGTGAATAAGTGCACCAGCGTGCCTACCGTTCCTATCTTACTGTCCCCATTTATCTGTATTTACTTCCTTTATTCATGTTTATGTTCATAATCTACACTTGTTATCTTGTACATGTTTGACAAACAAAAAATCCCAAATAAATAAATAATTTTGACCAGAAAGCTATGTGGCCACTAATCAAACATATGACTAGACCTGATTCGACTACTATATTTATGTGATTGTGAAATGAATTGAATGGTTGTTAAGTGAATCACATGGACATTAAGCAAATCTGGCATCCCCAGTCGATTTCGCTTGTAGGAAGCTATCTGAGAAGGTTGCAAATCACAGTAATGTGGCCACAACACACTGCAATGATTGTAAATGTCAGCTAGTTGCCAAATGTCCGAATTTTGCAATCACCTGACTGTGGGGAGGGGGATTATTGCAACTTTGAGGATGGGTTGTAAGTCACTTTTCCTGAGGTCATCATAAATTAGAACCCTTGTTAAATGAACTATCATATCTCATAAACTATCTGTAGTCATTCAAATAGGATGAGTAGTGTGAGATGCCTGCATAGAAATCTTAATTTAAAGAAGTCATATCTGGATCCATTTTGCTACTAAAATTGCTGAATCCAAGATCATGGAAAGGGTGGTTAGGTTTCCCATTTCAAATTGGGGTCCTTTTCTAACTGCCAAACTCCTCTATAAGGTTCTCAATTTTACCTTCAAAGGATCCCCCCGTGCACGCAATCACGAGTCAAAAAGTGGGCTGTGAAAATATTTACAGACCTCTCACATCCTGGACATAAACTGTTTCAACTCCTTCCCTCAAAACATCGCCGTAGAGCACTGCACATCAGAACAACAAGACACAAGGACAATTTTTCCCCCCGAAGACCATCACTCTGCCAAACAAATAATTCCCTCAATATTGTCCAACTATTTACAAAGTCTGCACTACTATTACTATTAATCTTCTCATCACTCCTTATCACCCATTTCCTCCCACTTGTGACTGTATGACTGTAACCTTGTTGCTTGTATCCTTAAGATTTATATGGACTGTTTCCTAGTATGATTTGATTGCTTATTGTACCCTATGACTATTATTGTGTTGCACCTAATGATTCTTGACTCTTGATGAATGTATCTTTTCTTTTATGTACACTGAGAGCATATGCACCAAAGACAAATTCCTTGTGTGTCCAATAGGCCAATAAAGAATTCTGTCTGTCTGTCTGTCTGTCTCTCAAACTGGGGAAATAATTTAAAGGAGGGAGCAAATCACCTGATAAAAGCAGCATACATTTCACACATTTCTGAGATAATTTTTCCCAACTCATCTATTCTGAAGAACCCAAATAACAATGTTTGTTTTATAAGCAACTCACGTAGACCCCGCAGACAGGATACTGGAATATCTACATTAATGTGTTGCTTTTGTCACATTGTATTATTAAAGGTTGTTTAATTGTTCGACAGGTTCACGATGAATAGCTAGATAAACCTTTAGTAACTGAATTAAATCTAGCAGAGGGCTAGATGTGTTATATACATATGTTACATTATATATGTATAATATGTAGGTCATATTGTAAATATATTGATTCAGACATGAGCCATAAAAATCAGTCTGATAAATATGCATTAAAACATTAAAACAATAGGAAGAAATATAAATTGTGATAAATAATGGAGCAGAATTCCAAATTACTGTAATATATGTGAATTTAAGTCAGAATAATTATTATACATATAATTACTAGAGAAAAAATAACATAGACATATTAGTTCACCAGGAAAAAAAAACCCTGAGCTGTATTTTATCCGTGACAAAAAAAGAATGCATAAATATTTACAATTTTTAGATTCTTTCATCTGATATGGTGTTATAAAACCCTTGAAATGGGGAAGTAGCAAGACAGTCTAAAATTTAGGTCAGATGTTACAGTTATGTGATCTGCAGTTCAAATTCAACCTTGAAATGCAGACTGTAGATTAAATACATTTGTAAATAGTACTGTAATTAGTATCAGCAAAGATTTGGAGACAAAGAAAAGGATGGCTTTATACATCTTTGAAAAAATAATGCCATTAGTTCCAATTGTGTTATTTCAAATGCCAAAAAAGAGTTTAGAATTAAACTTTGCAATCTTTACATCAGGGAAACCAGCAAACTAATGTGGAGTTTTGCTCATTTCCCTATTGGGGAAGATCTGCGTTAAGATATATTTCGACATTTGTAAATCACAGATTTCCGCCTATAAGTTCATTTGCACACTATTTCCCAAACTGTTGGAGAAAAAGACAAGGACGCCATTGTATAAAGCAAACACTGATAGTGTTTATTGATAGATAAAGGCCAATGGGTATGCCTAAAGAACTTGAGTCCTCATTGTCAATATATGCAAATAGCACCTTCCATTTGATTAGTTGCATTACAATTACAAATAATCAGCAGATAGAGACCACTTTGTTAATAAAATTGATAACAATTAACATTATTAATTAGGTTAAATTTTATGCATAGAAAATATTCAATAAGGAGTAGGTTGGATGCAATTATTCCTCCCTACACATTAGTGAAACAATTGACCTTAGAATTGGCCATAACTTTATTTTCCCTTAACCACAAACTGAAAAACCTCAGTTCCCAGAGGTAGCCATTAGCATTTTCCAGCTGCCTAATTCATTCCTTGTGGACATATGGCATTCTTTTAGTTAAAACTTTCACTTATCTTTTTAGGACATCGTGTCTCAAGGCTCAGCTATGTATTTCAAGTGCTGAGTTTACAGTGAGGTTTATTAAATCATCCATTAATTTGTAAACATATATTTTTAAACACAAAATGTGAGACTGAGTCACAACTGCCCAGTATTTTTCCTTCATGATATATTTCAATCTTTGAAACTTTTCAGTGTCCATTTTTTGCATATTGTTTGTTCTCTTAAGAGTAGGTTCTCATAAAATTAGTTGCCTAGGAAAGTACATGGTATAATGTGAACACCTGGAGTTATTCTTGACTGACTGATGTGTGACATATCTCATAAACTCAACCATGTAACTTTTATTCACAAAGATAGCCAAATAATCAGGGGTGAGATTCTACCAGTTCACACCTATTTTCTAGAACCAGTTGTTAACATTCCAAGCAGTTCAGATAACTGGTTGTTAGAAGAAATTACTGGCCTAATCCTGTAAGGAAGGCAGGAAGGAAACATTCTGGGGTTGCTTACAGAATCTGCCTCTCCGTTGACCCTTATTACATTCTTGGCAGGACTAGACTTCCTGCCTCATGAACCTCTCTGGAGTCTTTTTTTTCCCTTCCTTTGTTGGTCCTTTGCTTGTGTGGAGTGGCCATTCAAAGTTACAATGGCACTGAAAAAAGTGGCTTATGATCATTTTTCACACTTACGACTGTTGCAACACCCCCATAGTCATGGGAGGCCAGGCGAGGAGATGCATGCCTCGATGTGAGTGATATTGAGTTGGCCACACCCAGCCAATAACATGACCACCAAGCCATGCCCATCACCAGCCCCACAGAACTGGTTGTTAAAAATTTGAATCCCACCCCTGCAAATAATACTCTTCATCCTTTTTAATACCAACACAAAAGTTGTTCTGACCATGGCTTCCTGAAACTGTAATTAAGCACATACTTTGTTAAAACAACTCTTGTTTTATATCAGAGCTGGGAATTATGCACATTTCCAGCCAGTAATGAGTCCCAAACAGTCCCTTTGAGATAAGCACCCACCTTTCTCTCCTTTGAATGGCTGCCAACAACTAGAGTGTCAAATGAATTATGAAAAACCAACCAAAGTACAAAGTCAACACAGAACTTCAAAGATTAAGCCAAACAGAAAGAACTACTTTGCTTCCTATGAAGGTTTCTTCACCTTTGCCTGTCCTTGATACTTTAGGGGATGGGCAATCACCTCCAAGTCTTATTCCTGAATCACCCCTTTTATCTCAGCTGCTCTTCCCTTCTAGCAGCTCTGTGCATACGTGCATTGGGAACAGGCTCCCCTTGTCCCTCAGCCTCACTGGTTCCAGATTCCAGAGGCTCTGAAAGCAGCACCCCACTCCCAGAGGTCCTGGCCCCATCTCTGCATCGGATGCAGGACCCTCCTCTGAGTCCTCTCCAGACTCCCAGACTTCTCCCCATTCTTCCCCACTGCCTGATTCCGCTGTGATCTGCACAGGCTGCCAGTGAACCACAACAAAGGTATTCAAAGCAGGCTCAAAGAGGAAAATTATGAAAACAATGTCACACTATCATGACATATCATGCCCTTTTTTTCCCTGCACATATGAAAAGGATGGAACTTGTGTAGTGATGATCCAAAATTGTTTTTGTTTGTTTGGTAAAAATGGATATTGCAGACTTCTCTGTAATATTCCAATATCATATTATTTTGAAAAAGTTTATAAAAATATTATTTAGTTCATGTTGTCTTTCATGTTAGAATCAACAAACATACCTCTTTGTCTTTGGTACAGACCAGGGATGTCAAACTCACAGTCTGCGGGCCGCATGAATCATGCCTACCTCCATTTTAGTGAAGGGGGAAAAAGTTGCATCATAAATTTGATACCCCTGGCATAGATAAAAAATTCATTTTATTTTTTAAAGAAAAAAATCTTATTGCAACAATCAGAAAATAACTGTGAATTTTGCTGAGTGCTAAGTCCTCATAAACCTATTCCTATTTTTGGTTCCTTTTTGTACCTGCTAACTATAATATCAAGCTTTCACATCTACTTGAGAATTATAAACAAATGAAATCTTTGTTTCAGTCTAACAGATTTTGTCTTAAGACTGAAGAAAGTTATTAGTTATCTTCTGTTCCAGGATGTTCTATTCATCTCTGCTCATAAGTCTTTTTTTCTTGAACGCTTAATCTACATTGACCTCTTTTGTTGACCTCTTTCTTTTTTGTGCTTTTTTTCCTTTCTTATTCTTAAGTTTAACGTAAACAGAATCTCTTTCATTCCTTCCACTTGTCCACATAATGCTGTTTTAGATGCATAACAATGTACTCTTAGAGAATAAGTTGCAAATAGTGTTCTTCAATGTTTCAGAGGGTCACTCCCTTAGCCTTTGAGTGAAATGCCAAGGGCAATACTTAGGGAAATATTTAGAGAAAAATGAAATATAACATAATTAAAATTCAAACCAATTTAAAATTAAGTCAATAAAACATCACATTCAAGATGGATCTGAAATTTTCTTTCAAATTTGCTGTGGAAAAATTGGATGGAAAGCTTCTCCAGATTTCTCCAGGAGAAGATATTCTCTAAGAATTTCTTAAGGGCAGAATTTCACCCTTGTCAGTCACTGTTTTAGCATTGTCTCAGGGACTGGATCAGTGGCTATTCTCTTCCATTTCAAAAAGAAGCCAGCCTTCATGGTTTAATATATGTATTTTGTTCCTTCCTTTAGTATGAGTGTTTGTTGATTTGCTTACTCAGCAGTGCATTTTGTGATACCTTTCTACATACGGTTTGAATCTTACTACTGTACTTGGAGTTGGTTATGGCTGAAATGATAGTAAGCCTAGTAGACTAGGTTAGACTAGTCCTGAGATAGATAATATAGGCAGATTTTCTTGTCCTGAGGCATTCCAAAGATACAGTGTGTTGGGAGATATATATCCCACATGTGTGAAATGTGTTCTTCTGAGGCTCTATACAAAAGCAAGGGCTTATACTGTAGTTATTGTGCATGTATTACTGTGCTGACTGGAGACTCATACCCAGTGTCAGCAAAACCGTGACCACCTGTTTCCATCTCAACAACAAATTCACCAATGCCACCCTGAAGGCCTACCTGAAAAACAACCTATTCCCTTATGATCCTCACCCCAAATACCTCAGAGTAACTTTGGATCGGACTCTCTCCTATAAGAAAACCTGGAGAACATGTCCGCTAAAACAGTGGTCCCCAACCACTGGGCCCTGGACTGGTACTGGTCTGTGGAGTATTTTTTACAGGGCCACAAAGAAGTGGGTGCCCTCATCTTGTTTCGACGGCACTTGAGAAAGTGCTTCGGGGTGAGCTTGTCGGTCGTAGGTTGGAAAGCAGCGTTTTGGTGCTGAATCCTTGCGCCTTAGTTTCGTTGAGGGGGCGGCGGCTTCGAATGAAGAGCCATCCCAATGGCGGTGGAGTCTTGCATTAGGAAGAGGTTAAGAAAAAGCCCCAAAAGCCCATTGACAAAGGTACAAAGGAGGAGTTGAAGGTGGCAGGGAGAAACGGGGGGTGGCTGGCTGGCCAGTCGCTCAGCTCGCCTTGCCTTGGTCGTGCGTGCTGATGCCGGTACCGGTCCATGGATCATTTTATGATGCCGGTATCGGGCCGTGGGACAAAAAAGGTTGGGGGCCACTGCGCTAAAATCAATACCAGGAACAACTCACTCCAGAAACTAAGAAGATCAAGTTGGAGAGCCTCAGCCTCTACTCTCAGAATATCAGCACTAGGGCTTGTCTACTCTACAGCTGAATACTGCACCTCTATTTGGCTTAATAGCTGACACACAAGCAAGATCAATGCTAGACTAAATGATACAATGAGGATCATAAGCAGTTGCATAAAATCTACTCCTACTTGCTGGCTCCCCACACCACCAGCTCTACAAAGACAGGAAGACTTAGTGAAGGAGTACAACAAAATTATGAGAAACCTCCTTCTTCCTTTGCACGCTGATCTTTCTCATCTATCAACTGGCTGGCTTAAATCCAGGAAGCCCTCTCTGGCACTCACTCAACAGCTGTCTAACAACTTTGACATCAACACACAGTGGAAAGCCAAATGGGCTGCTGACCGCCCAGATGCAGGCAGGCAGTTACGTAGTTGATCCTACAAAAAAGGTGCCAGGTATTGACCTTCCATGCCAGCATTGGTCAATTCTGAACAGGATCTGCATCCAACATGGTGTCTGCCAGGACTCATTGTGTAAGTGGGGTCTTGTCTCTATCTCTCTGTGTGACTGATCCTCGACAAAATATCCATCACATTATGCGCTAATGTCCATCAAGAGTTTACACTGGCCCAATGTCTGATTTTTTTTTTTTTGATATAGACTAGGGGTTCTTACGATTCTATGCAGTTCAGAGAACTGGCAAACCATTCCCCTGGCTGTCTCCGTCCCTCTCCACCCAAACCTCTCTCCAGCCCAGTCACTCCTTACGGTATTTCTTTTTTTCTCCTCCCAATTGCTGTTCTGACAATCAGCTGTGCTGGGATCTCCCTCACTGTCTTACTGTTTCACCAGGAAGCTTCTCTGAGGCAAAGAGGCAAAAAAACACAGGCAGGAGGGAGGGTACTGCAAAAGAGAATTCACACCCACCCATTCACATGGCTATGCCCAGCTAGCCACTTCCACCTAGCCATGCTCACAGGACCACTAGTAAAAATATTTGTATCCCCTCCCCTGACATAGACCATCCTGTCCTTGAATGTCTGGGTGAACTGGACATTAACATTTGAATCACTCTTAAGTCCATGTATTTGCCATAAAATAAAATAAATAAGTGTGCATGAATGGGATGCAACTTGTTTTTCAACCTGACTCCTCCACCACCCAGAAAGGCCACTTCCTCCTATCTTTTTATCCTGTATTTAAAGTAATGTTTTCCAGCCTATATAGGTACAAACAAGCCAGTGGTCTACCTACTGTATTTCATTTCATTAGCTCTGCTTCAGTTGCTTATGTGAGCTATAGAAAACAGACCTCTCTTCTCTGAGGATTGTCCATTGCCTTCCATAGCCACTTTATCTAGAACTGCTGGCCTGACTATGCCTTTCTAAAGAGAAAGTCCCAGCTACAACCAATGATAGCTGATCAAGTATATTGGAACTAATGGACTCCATGCACAGGGTTGAACAGTGGAATGATGGATGTTTTAGATATTTTTTATTTTTGGTTTAACAAACCCATCTGTGCAGCAGGGAAATGAATAAAAACTGCCTTCTCACAAAGCCTACAGCATTCAGTAAGACTGATAAACTTCTGCCTAAAGCTGAACTTTATTTCTAGCTAGGTTCAACATGGAAACAAGCATATTAAGGAAGTTATATAGATGCACAATCAGTGACATTGCTAGGAAGTCTTCTGCATGAAAATCAGGTGCTCTCTTAGTTTTAGTCACTCCCACACAATCACATGATGGGTATTGAAAAATTAAAATAAAAGTTTTCTTCCCAGAGTCACTTATCTATATATTTTATAACCATATTGTATTGAATACTAAGGAAGTAGCATCCATATATACAGTAATATAGGCTTATAGCAATGTGATCGTTGTCATGAATAAGTCATGAAAATATCTGAGATTTCATTAGGTGTTTTTGTGTGTTTGTTAATGGTCTTCATAGTAGATGCTTCTGGGGAAAAAGCTGATTTAATCACAACATTAGTAAACTCAATTATTCATTCCCTTTCTTATAATAATAACATTTTTGGTGGGGAGGGGGGATGACCAGAAATACTTACTCTGGATTTCTAAGATTCTTTTCAAATAATTACATTACAAATTATGCAGTGAGAGATCATTTATAATTCTTCACAGTTCAGGACTTTTGTCAGAGTTTTAATCAAGCAGCAAATGATGTATTTCTTAGCCTACCTCCAATTCAAGTTGGGAATCCAAATTTGTATGCATTATAGCACAATCCTTTTCATGAGGTGAAGCAAAGCACTGGAGTCATTTATCTTTCTCATTCTCCATGGCAAGAAAGAGAACAAAAATTCAACAGCAATTTCAAAGTCAAAATACACCATGATGCCTAAATAAACAAACATAATTAGAACATAGGCGAACCAGAGGGATTAGAATTAGTATAAGGCACTAGTAGAAGGTATGAATAAAATGAACTGACAGTAATAGCCAATCCAGTGTGAGGGAAATGAAGTTTTATATGCACATGTCAATGCCAATCTAGGAGCAGATTAATTTTTCAACTGGGAAAAGCCACAATTTTTCTTCATAGTTGGAAATATACTGAATGTCCTTCATTGAATAGCAGAAAATAGTGGTGATGGTGTTGGGTCACAAATGATGTGTTTTAGTAAGAGCCATTTGAATTGTGCATTCTGAATAGAACAGCCATCTGAATACGTTAAGAGTTGGAACCCCTAAATGTAAAACCAAGTGGAGGCTATTAGTGGATAATAATATCCTATGTGAATCCCAAAGGTGCTTTTTTCAAAAGACAACTGTTCTGACCCAAACCCTTTTCCAATAAAACAAACAATAACCAAAGGAAACATAAACCTTTTAATGAGTCTTACGAATCCCTGGTTAAAAGTCTGCTGCAAACTAATTAACTTTGATAAGCACAAACCTCACCAAAACTGTGTAAGATTGCCAAGAATCACAGATAAAAAATATTTCACAACACAAGAGTCTTCAAATACCAACTTCAGATACTGTAATGTCCACGAAGCTGAATTTCAAAACATCTTTGCTTCCTGCAAAGAATGTTCGCTTCACAGTTGGCTTTTATCTTCTTGAAGGAGTGGCCATTACCTTGCAGCCTTACTCCAGTCTACTCCAGTCTCCTTGCAGCCTACTCCAGTCTCCCGTGCTGTTGCAGATGATCTTTCCTGTGAGCAATCCTGTGCACATGCACACTTGGTATAGGCTCCTCTGGCATTTCCTCATCTCTGCTGCCAGACCCCACAATCTCCGAAAGCAGCTCTGTACTCCCTAGTGGTCCTGGCCCCTCATCTGAGTCCTCACTCTCTTCAGCTGTCCGCACCTGCTGCCAACTAACCACCACAACAACTGTACTTTCTGGTTTCCCTTTGAAGATATTTTGCTTCTCATCCAAGAAGCTACTTCAACTCTGGCTGAATGGTGGAGAATAGAAGGATTTATACTCCTTTCAGTAAATGTGGACTTTGCTTTCTTGAAAGAAGACTGCTGAATCTCATCCTGATGGGTTTGTTCTCCTATGTTATGCCATATTATTTATGAAGTGGCACAACTTAAGAGAACAAACCATCAGGACGAGATTCAGCAATTCACTTGCATTCAAAAAGCAAAGCCCACTCTTTTGAAGACAGAAAAGTCCACAGTTTGGACAGAGAGAATTTCTGGTTTGAAAGCGGGGTCAAAGATGCCATCTATGTCAAAATTCAACAGCTCTCTCTCAACAGAGGAGGAGAGATATGTCATCATCTGTGTCCTGTCTACAACACAATCTTTTTAAACACCAAGAAGGCTCCCCACCCATTTGCACCACTCAGGTGACCCTGACACAGATAAACCTCCAGATGGCCTTAACAACTTGCTAAAAGAATGCAAATGATGAGCTTTCTGCAAGTAGTATAAATCCTTCCATACTCCACCATTCAGTCAAGCTAAACAAGCTTCTTGGATGAGAAGCAAAGCATCTTCAAAGAAAAACCAGAAAGTCCAGTTGCCTTTTGAAAAAGCACTTTTGGAACAACCATGACCTGGATGACTGAGATTTTCCATAGACCCTATGTGAATGTGGAGAGATACAGAGTCCAACCCATCTGCTGGTATATTGGCTACTACTAGAAACATGTACAATAATGATTTCTTTTTGGCCAACCAGAAAGTAGGTGACTTCACTCCAGCAGTTTAAATTTTGATCAAGAAATGGAAGAAGAATTGTGCATTAGAAACTGTGTTAGCAATTAAATAATATATTCAGTTAGAAATTATTTGTTTAAAGTTTCAAGAAGTTCCATCCAGCCATACAACCTAAACTTATAATATCCAAAAAGTAGTAAGATAGGAGTGAACAAAAGGTTCATGTATTATTTACAAAGCTCTGAAGTGTTAATATAAGTGGGAGAAAGTGGTTATGTTCTTATATGGCAGGTTGCTACTGTCAAATACCCTTCACAGTTCTGGTTAGTCAAGCTAAAATGATATTGCAGACAGACAGACAGACAGACAGACAGACATTTCCTCCCAGTGAAGAAAGAATTTTTTCCTTATGCAGAAACCTTTAAATTAAAATAATAAACACTGGAACAATCCAACAATAATGGTGAGGATTCAATTTCTGGCTCTAGTCTTATTCTGAATTTAATCAACATCATTCCATATAAATCTTATGGTTAGCTTGACTGCCAAATAATATTTCCCGCCTCTTACAGAGTTGCTCAGGCTGCTTCTTATTTTTATCCATTCACTTTCCTGAATGTGAACAGAATGCCCTGCAATACTTTCAATCTTATTTATCTGCTTTTGAAAGTTTATTTATAGCCCCTTCGTGTCTTGCCCTTCATTATAGCAACATCTGGAATACAAGAGGTATAGAAAAATAGGGCAAACTTCCTGTTTTTCCCCTATATTTTATACATATTTCTATGGCTGTTGCCAGAATCAAAAACGTTAGTCTATCATGAAACATATGTTTAGTATTCTGAAATTATACTATTATTATAGAAAGGTCATATTTTAAAAGAAAAGAAGGCCAAACTTGCCTTCTTTATTATAGCTTTTTTTTTTTGCTATTTAATTCTATGATACGATTGTGCAAGGAACTCTGTAGAAGAAAGCACCTTCCAAGATGCAGTCTAAAATTAAACACACAGGAAAAAAATAAATAAAAAATAAATATATGCATAGTTACACAGAAAAATAGACATTGTAGTGAATACTAATTTGCAATCAGTAGGGAAAAAAAGATTTGATCATGGAGTAATGTTTTTACCAGGCAGGCACCATACTTTTCTTAAATATTTTTCTTTGGTAGAGAGCCATAATAGTCAAAATAATGTCATGAAATGGACAAAAGTGAATTTTCTATCAGATTTTTTGTATAATGATGTTTCTGCTTTAAACAATTATGTAAACTTTCCTTTTAGAACCTTCCTAGCTTCCTTCCTGGCTTCCTTCCTTCCTGGCTTCCTTCCTTCCTGGCTTCCTTCCTTCCTTCCTTCCTTTCTTCCTTCCTTCCTTCCTTCCTTCCTTCCTTCCTTCCTTCCTTCCTTCCTTCCTTCCTTCCTTCCTTCCTTAGAAAACAGGTATGAAACACCTATAATATTTGATTGTTGTATGCTGAATTACAGTAGGACCAACCTTAGAATCCTTAAAGGCTACACCCCTCCCAACCAAAAAATACCCATGGATTAAATGTGAAACAACACAATATTTGGCTCATAGATCTTTGATTTTTAGGAAAACAGAAGTCTAACCAGATAAATATTGTATCTTTCATGCACCTTTAGCTACATCAAAGTTTTGGTACCTTAGTAGCTACAATAGGGGAAGTAGGATTGAATATAAAGCAGAACTGAGATTCATTTTTCTTCTTTACACACAAAAATCACTCCTCACTGAACCACCCTGAGTATTTACTCCAAGAAAAAACTATATTAGAATAGTTGTTTTATTTAACAGGATAAATCACAGCTTAGAAGGAGGTAGTAAATCAGATATATAACTCATGCTTTGTATTACTTCACAATTGACATACTGAACTGATTAAGTTCTCTTTCGAACTACTATATCCAAAAATGTAAAAGATACAGAGATACAGAGAATGCTATCCATTGTCTTCTGTAGTTAATCATAGACACTTATCTAGCGGCATATCTCTTCTTGTATGAAAATACTTTGTCACTAGACAAGAGTCTTTATGTGTCTATTGTCTGAATGCATATAAGTTATCTCCTTAACTGTGCCATAAATCAGTGGGTATAAAAAGTATTTACTTTTGTCTCATGAAAAAAGTTATATTTAACTATTATAGTTCTTTGATCATTATGTTCTGCAAGTAGCTATCTTAATGACTGTCAGCCCCAGCTGATGTGTGATCAATCTATATGGCATCAGAAGAGTGACTTTCTTCTTGTATCTCCCTCATAAAAACTGTAGTAAATGAATTGATCATTCCATGTGTCATTTACGACCTTTATGGGGAAAAAAGGCACTTCGGTGTAGTTTAGGACTGAACTGTGGAATCGTTGGTGCTCACTAATCTTGATTGTTGCCGGCTGATCAGTCGTTGCTGATAATGTTACCTAGTCAGGTAATGAAATGTCAAGACCAGAGAGTACTGTTCTGACCAAGGCTTCCTAAGACCATAATTAAGCACGCGCTTAGTCCAAACAAGTCTTGTTTTATTTCAACCCTGGGAATTATGTTCATTCCCAGCCCGTAATGAGTCCCAAACAATCCCTCGAGATAAAGCACCCACCTTTCTCTCCTTTGAATTTCTGCCAACAACTAAAGTGCCAAATGAACTGTTTAAAACCACCAATGTACAAAGTCCATACAGAGCTTCAAGGATTAAGCCAAACAGAAAGAACTACTTTGCTTCCCGCAAAGGTTTCTCTACCTTTATACCTTAGGGGAAAGGCAATCACCTCCTTAATTTCCCCTTTTTATTTTTATTTTATTTATTTGGTTTGTCAATTGCTTACAAGATAATAGGTATAAGTAAAAACATCATTATGAGTACATGGATACATATACGAAAAATAAAAAGAAACAATAGGACAGGGACGGTAGGCACGTTGGTGCGCTTATGCATGCCCCCTCGCTTATGCACGCCTTCTTAGCTGCTCTTGCCTTCTAGCAGCTCTGTGCACTTGCACCCTGGGAACAGGCTCCCTTCGTTCCTCTGCCACACTGCTGCCAGACCCTGGAGGCTTCAGAGTCAGCACATAACTCCCAGATGGTCCTGGCATCATCTCTGTATCAAATGTAGGACCTTCATCTGAGTCCTCCCCAGACTCCTGGATTGGTCCCTGTTCTTCCCCACTGTCCAATTCTACTTCCGTCTGCACAGGCTGCCAGTGAACCACAACAAGTTACAAGAACTCCACATAGCAATGTGTCCAAATTTAATTTGGTTTAGATTTAACATTTATAACAACTAGCTATTAATTCTCTAAAAGCCTATATTTGAAACACTGTGGCCACTTCATTTTCTTCCCTGCAGCAAAATATTAACATTTTCAGATTTTTGTATTCTATCTAAGCTTTTCACCTTTTTAACCCACCTTCTTGTCACCACTATTTATTTTATCCCCTTTTCAACTAATCAGATTGTCAAGCTTACAGTAAGTCTCATTCCTCATATCCTGCGAAATGATTCTTTGATTTTTACCCCCTCTATCATGCACAGAAGTCCTAAATTTTTACTAACATTTCGTTAAGGTTTTTTTTTCCCTAGATTTTAATCAATTTTGACTCTTCATAGTTTTCATATCTGCTGGCTTGCTTATGTAGTAATAAGGTACTGCAATAGACTGTTCATGCTTGTCTGTCAACAGCTTTTCAAACATTATGTGATGTTTTTTATCTGTGTCATTATTGTAAGGTGCAAGAAATCTCAATGCTTGGTTTTTATCTCTGAGGGCTCTAAATGTCCTATACACCTGTGATCAATGGCATAATAGAAACACGTTCACTGAAAATATTTTCATCCCATGAAAGCCATTTTCTTTTCTTACTTTAATCAAAGAAATCTACTTTTATGTGAAAGATGCAAAAGATGTTGGTGTTCAGAAGATGTAAGATATTAGATTTTACAGTATTGTATGATTATATATCAGCATCAGATAAGGATCTAAGAAAAAGAACATCTCAATTTTGGGCTTATGAGAACTGTTTCTATATGCAAGATACCTCAATGCCAAAATTGAGCCAAAGTAGACAATTTAGTGAATCTTAACGCATTGAATTTACCTCAGAAAAAAATATTTTTGTTCTGTTTGATGCCCAGATAGAAACAGTAGGAAGTAAGTAAACTTTGGAAAGACAAGTTTAGCTTTTCATTGGAGCATGATGTTTGCCTGCATCTCTAGTTTCAGTGCTTTGGGATAAATGTCAAATAATCCTCCATTTATCCACACATTGCAGAATGAGGAGAGAAAACACAGCTTAAAGGACTGATAGGCCTACCTTTAAACTGGTATTAGTGATCAGTGTTTCTCTGTTTAACTCCAAGTTTTTGATATAAATTGAATACACGAACAAATGAAGAAACAGAGATTATCTTTTGCTTGCAAATTTCTAAATCCCAAAATAGAACTTCCTTTTTTTCTTTCCCTCCCTCCCTCCGTCCTTCTTCCCTCCTTTCCTAATTTCTTCCTTCTCTCTTTTCCTCCCTTGCTGTGCACATTTACTTATCTAGGTAAATTCCTGATCTATTTTAATCACTAAGTTCAAGTATAATGCTAAATTGTGGTTCACAGCTTTCAATATTTAATGTTTTATTATTGCAACAATTTATTTCTATGCCTTCTAGAGAATATGGGATTCATACAATTTTAATTTTTGGCATAGGCAAATTGTATACATTAGAACTGTAATGGTGCCTGTATGTTACCCTCATTAAAAGTATACATAAAACAATGCTAATAAGACTTAAGCTGTGATTATCTAGATTTTATACATTTAAGTCAATAGGCCATGTATAAGTCCAAGTGATTATTTTCCTCAAATGTCTTTCTAAGATCAAACGTTATTTCAAAGTTTCAGATTGCAATCTTCCAACAAACCTTTGTACGACTTTGTAGCGGGGAGTTCAGAAATGGAAAGAAAGGCAGAGGTTTTTGTACAAAACAATCTTTGCTCAGCATGACCTCTAAAGTGGAAAGGTAGAGAACAAGATATATTTGCAAAAATTACCCCCCAAAATTGGAGCAGTTTTCCTTGAGTATATTCAAGGTTTGGGCTTTTGATTCTTAACTGGAAATGAAATATGTTCTAGTTGGTATTTTGCCTTGAACTTAGTTCACTACTTCTCTCCTGAAGCTCTCGTCCCCATTTTATTATTTTTGATATCTATTTGAAATGGATTACAGCCTCCATCTCACGCCTCCATTGTTTTTCATTAAAAGAGTTGGAACACAGCATTGGTGTGGGATGTTACTTGAGGCTCCCATCAAGCTGTTTTCCTTATTCCAATAGATCTCACATATGCCTTGGAAAATATTTTTGGGAGGACAATGTGGAATGCAACGTACAAAAAGAAAGTATAAAATAGCTCCTTACCTTTGTGTACTTATGACAATGCTGAAAGCAGGTTTTACTCATGCTATTCAACAGTGTCTAATTATATAACTTTAGAACTTTATATTAGAAAATGAATGCTCTGTAGAAATTCTGATACAAAAATTGCTCTTTGTGAAAGGATGAACAACTCTGAACAAATACTGCTTTCCGTTTACTCACGTTATGTTGCAGCTATTGCTTTCTGGATCTACAATTGAGCCAGCACATATTCTTCCTTTATTTCTCTTCTTTTTTTTCTTTTCTTTTTTTAAAAAGGGCACTATACCCAGCTATATAGGAATCCAGAAAGCCAAAAAGAAAAAAAGAAAGAAAGAGATGGTGGGCTATATGAGATGCTTACAGTTTGGCAGTTCAAATCTCTCCAGACTCAAAGTTGACTCAGCCTTCCATCCTTCCGAGGTGGGTAAAATGAGGACCCAGATTGTTGAGGGCCATAGGCTGACTCTGTAAACCACTTAGAGAGGGCTGTAAAGCACTGTGAAGCGGTATATAAGTCTAAATGCTATTGCTATAAGCTGATAGTGGTTGGGTATGAGAAAATAAATAAATAAATATTCCTTATTCACCCTAGCCAGATAAAGGCTGAAATTTCTGTCTTGATTCACTCTATGTGTTACTTCTAGGTTAGAAGTGGTAAATGTTTAATAGTATGGTGCCAAGGATATTAAAAGGCAGGGCAGTTGCACTGAACCTTCAACTAATTCGTAATTATGATAGCTGCAATATTTCTATAATCAGACCATTTTTATTCAAAAACATAAATAAATTTAAAAAACAATGTTTTTCATAAAATTTAGCTAGTGCATTTGTTAAAAAAGCCAGCCCAACAGTGTTGACAGACACTGTATTTAAATAATTTTATGTAGTTATAATTATTCAGTTTTGTCTAAATTTTTGGAAAGCATATAAAAGCTTATGATATTGAGTATGTGCTGGAGAGAAGCAAGAATTACTTTGTTTTTGAAAGCTTGACTCCCCCACACGCTTCCTGTCAGATACAAGTCTTGGATGCAAGATTATCTCTCTTATAAAGATCATATAGAAAAACAGCAGGTTGCCTTCCTCTACGCATAGATGTCAGTTTAATAGCTCTGGAAACAGTATTATCGCAGGTGTATAGTAGCCAAGAATCTATAATTATTTATATCTATGAAGCTGGCACGGACAATGCAATTGCATTTTTTTTTGTATTTCTGCACATGTAGACACTCCATATCGTATGTCTGCAGGCAATGATATTCTCCAATTCTTATTCATGCCAATAAAATACAGGATCAATTGGGTTGTTCAGCCCAAACTAGAAATGTTTTCTTTTGCAAAAATATACTGCTTTCCTTCCTAATGTGCTTTGCAAATTAGGGTTTTTAACTATGTTCCAGAATAGTTTCACATATATGATTTATATGTTTGCGAATTAAGTTTATCTTTAGTCAAAAATACTCTAGACCAACATTAGAGGCGTTCAAATAGAGATACCATGTTCTCAGAAAACATTACAAAATATTGA
>NW_020769320.1:19758832-19780466 GCF_900518735.1 Pseudonaja textilis | reverse complement strand
TCTATCTATCTATCTATCTATCTATCTATCTATCTATCTATCTATCTATCTCCCTGAAATGGCTTGAGACAATATTATCCGCAACTTCCTTTTTTAAGAAACCCAGCCAGCTACAGCACCTATTAAAATGGCTTTTTAAAAACCCTGTGTTTGTCTCTTTTTGTCAAATATCTCATTAAAACCAAGAACCTTAACCATGCATGGTTACTTGTACTTAAAGTTCCCACCACTTTAATACATTCAATCTCTGTGAAATCCAAGGTTGCAAATCCTTTAGCTTCCGCCACACCTTTTTGAAAGAGAAAATTACTCCAACACAAATTAAGAATTTATCTGACATTTTGTATTTGGAAGAATTATTCTTCAAATAAATGTCTGAATCTCTCATCACTACTATTTTTGAGGCTTTTTAAAAATCTATTTTAATAAATCTTTACCCACCTTTCCCAACTGGGGTTGGACGATGCCCTGTGGATCTCCAGTAAAAAATCCACTTAACTTAGATCCTTTCAACACTGACTGTCAGTCAATGAGCCTCTAAATAGGTAAGTTTATTTCTGATAGTGAAGCTATATTAGCCCCTCTCTCATGTTGCCTGAACCTCTCAAAGAAGCTTAATGTTCCATTGATGGGAAGAATCCTACTGTGTTTCTGTAATCTCTAAATTATATATATTTTCCTTTGTGTGACATCCAGCTCACTTTGTTTCTTATTCATACTTTACCCACTAATAGTGAGATGTTGAAGACAATGTGTGCCATTGTGTTCAACATCTGTGTTCAATCTTACTTTTCATTTTTGCTTTTATTTCAGTTTTATTTTTGTTAAACTAGTTTTCAAGATGAATATTTCGTTGCTGTGTTCAAATCATTTCTTGCCAATTTTGTTAGTCAACAGATAGTCTTATCATTTGCACCCCTTATATTCTAATTTAAACTTCACCTGATCAAGTTATTCAGATACTACTAATAATTTATTAAATGTAGATGCTACCCAACTCTCAGGGACTTTGGTCCATCTACAAATAAAACATTAAACACACACAAAAAAGAGAAAAATTAAGAGAAAAGATGGCAAGGATGACAAAACTGGGCAGAATGAAAGAAAATTTCCCACATAACATATATTTGTACAAATATAGACTTTTCCTTCTTAGTGGCGGAAATCTTCCTCTGTACTGACAGTTTAAAAGCATTTTGCAAGTATAAGAAAGAATATTTTGAATTTATTTTCCATAATTAGTAGAGATGCGGGCGACTGTGAGATCTGGAAACATAACCAAATATATCTGCCTATTTCCATTTCTCTTATGTCAAAAGTTATACATTGTATAACTTTTACTTAATTTATCCTCCAGTCAAGTTCATTCTTATGCCAAATTACATTGATTTTAAAAGTAATCTGCACATAGCTTTTGACGTCTCTGTAGCATCAGAAAGAGCTGTTCAGATCTCTGTTAAATTAACATCAATTATTTACCTTGCCATAGGATATTATGTCACAAAATTATGCCCTGGTAGTGACAGTAATAAATTGATAATTCAGCAAAACATACCCATTAATCAAGAGTATCCATTTTCAAAAACACATGCTGAAATATTCAAAATAATTATAGATCAGTCTTAAAATAAAGTCATGCATGGTGAGAAATACTGCTGATATAGAAATCTACCTGATTTCTACCTGATTCAATTGCCCATATTATTCAATATAGATTAGAAAGACTATCTACTTAATTGATAAATGAATGTTGTTAAATATAAAATGAATCAGGCTGATACTATAACAATCAGCCTTGTCAAAAATAATGCCCTCCAAAATGATGCCTACAGCAAAGCAATTCTGTAATTGTAGTCTTCATCAAAAAAAAAAAAAGAATAACAGCTTTGGAAGGTTATAAGATAGTATTCTCAGTTATAAAATAAATCAGGGAGAAATTCAAAAAGAAGGACCAAAAACTAACATAATAATATATTAGGTCATTGCTGTTACTTGATTAATAATAAACTGTGATTTAAAATCTTACTTGATTAGCTTGGGCTACCTATAATTCTTGAATACTCCTAAATTAGTTCATCTAAATGTTTCAGTAAAGCAAGCAGTATAGAAATCTATGTTTGACTCTTGTCTAATCAGTAAAAAAGATGCAACAAGTATGAATGACAGTAGCATGAGAAGACATTCTCTGATAAATGAAATCTGGCAGTAATTGCACTTTTGCAGACAGAAATGACAAGTTACTTGACAATGAGCTTGTATTTCTTTGAATAATGCCTTTATTGAGAAGGGCATGTGAAAATGCTAGGGTTATCCAAAGAAATAAAAAACAACCCAAGCCCACAGACTAGAACTAAGTAAATTGTGACAGCATTGTCCATCCCCAATCTAAAACACTTTATTTTTGATGTCCCTTATACTTTCCTTTTTTAATTCTACTGTTTTATAGACTTTATTAAATAGATAGGATTTAGCAGTGGCTTGTAGATGATTGCTTGCTGTAAAGATTACTGAATAAAATACAGAAGGTTGCATAAATAAGCAGAATTCCATATTAAATTAGCCAACATAACCTAATGTCACACTCGGTATGTCCGTTTTCTTAACTTAATCATGCTTTGGAAGACATGGGAGGACATAGCAATGTATTCCCCAGTCTTTCTGTTGCTATGTTTTAATATGTACACTTTTTCCCTATGAATGCTGTGTGTAGGAGACTGATATGCCAAAGGTTGGAAGATTGCAGCTGTTTGGTTTATAACTTTTTTTGATTTTTAATTCTCGGGAGTGGAAAAGAGTAGGGTTTCATTATTACCATGACTCAGAAGTTTTACCATAATTTTTTGTTGAGATTCTTATGAAATACCAATTTTAATAATAACATTTAGAAGAAGAAGAAGAACTTTATTGTCATTGTACAAGTACAACGAAACTGTGGATGCACCCCAGCAACTGTTCGCAATACAATTAAACCAAAGCACTTCAAAATGAAAATAAGAAAAATAGAGTACCCAAATCTCCATTTGCAATTAGAGAGTACAATATCTACGAATATACACAAAATATACATCCAACACTGACTGTAATGTTTAGCCGAGTATAATATACAAGAGATGGATTGTACTGTAATATGTCTGAATGAAAATCTGAATGGGGTATTGAGATTTCACATCTTTTCACATCTTAATGAGGTAGTGACTTTGTGTTTATTTGCGGTCTGGATGGCCCAGGGAAAGAAACTATTTGTTAGTCTAGTGGTGTGGGATTTTATTGACCTAAAACACCATCCAGATGACAGCAGGTTAAAAAGATAATTGCCAGAGTGTGAGGGGTCTTCTACGATGGCCTTGATTCTGCTTTGGCAGCGGGACCTGGCTAAGTCTTCCAGGGAGGGCAGAGGGCAACCAATGATCTTCTGAGCTGTGTTTATCACCCTCTGCACAGTTTTCCTGTCCTCAGCTGTGGAGCCTGCATACCACACACCCAGACAATATGTCAGAGTGCTCTCCACAGAGGCTTTATAGAAAGCCAGCAACAGCTTCTTATCCAGATTGTTCTTCCTGAGAATCCGCAGGAAGTGCAGCCCTTGATGAGCCTTCTTCACTATGGCCTTGGTATTAGGGGACCAGGAGATATCAGCTGAAATATGGATGCCAAGGAATCTGATCATAGGGACAGTTTCCACTCGTTCTCCGTTGATGATGAGTGGGGTGTGTTCCTGTCCATGTTTCCTGAAGTCCATAACCAGTCCTTTGGTTTTATGAACATTCAGTGACAGATTGTTCTGCGAACACCAGACAGACAGGTTCTCTACTTCTGCCCTATATGCCTTCTCATCCTCTCCGGAGATGAGACCAATCACGGTCGCGTTGTCCGCGAACTTTTTGATGGTATTTGTTGTGTGGCTTGGTGATCAGTCAAAGGTGTAAAGGTGACTGTATAATATGTAGGTAATTTTCAGTACACACTATGTTTTTGTTATGCCAACTACAAGGAACATAGCTCCATTCCATTTCTTATAATGCCAAGAAGCTTGTCAACTAGCAACCGTAAGTATATTTCTCCCAATTTATGTATAACATTTTTTTAGTTTTAGTTGGCTGATGAAGGACGACTAGAGGCTGATCTCTTTGACTTACTGCCTATTTAAACTTTTGTACCATTAGGTCAAACCCGTTCTAAATTTCTCAGATCATTAAAGCACTGAGGGGGCATTTCTTACCTGATTGTTTCTTAGTCTCTTCCTCCTTTTATCACTTTCCTACATTTCATTATGTCTGGTAAGGTTATATTTCCAAAGACCTGAGTCCTGTCTGCCCCCTCCCACCCCCGGTTTAATTCTTTGGGGTTTTTTTGTCATCATTTCATTTGGCAAGGCTTTTCTAAGCAATAAACTAGGTTCTGATATGTGGGAAACTGTTGGATTTATCAATTTTAAAAGCTGGCATTATTTTTGCCCAAGCAGATATACAATTGTAATCATATGAGGTTGCCAAGGAATGCAGGCAAGATTTTTCTTATAAGGCCTTAATATGTATCTAAGTTTTCCAAAGGTTCTGAAATTGGTAGCAAGTATTTCTGATGCCAGGAGAGGATATAATACCTGTTTCCACTTCACAATTTACTTAACCTAGTAGCTGACTTAAGCTCCAAAGATGCCCTCATTAGCATTGATTTGATAGAATGGGCAGAAGATAGAATCCAAAGAGAATAATAAGCCCAAATTCTGAATGCCAATATTCAAGTAATATTGAAGTAACATGTACTGTCCTTCATAAATAATACATAGGAAATAAATTTTGTGAGATTTGTACAAAGTTGTCTGAACTTTCATGCAAACAACTGAAACAGCAATCTAAATTGAAAGATGGGTGTCTTCAAAAGTTTTGACGTTTCAGACTTACTTCCCACAAAACAATAAAGAAAATGTGAGGGAAAATACTTCTCACTTGGTTCATAAGACTATATTTAGACTTTAGATGATCATATGGGGAGCCAACCATCTGTCATGAAAGCAAAATGCAGCACAACAGAGGTTAAGGTTACCTTGGAAACGAGAGCAATGGAGAAAAATCAAAAATCATGAAACAATATCTGCCTCTTACCTACTTTGGTAACACAGACAGGTAAGGCTGGATCTGAAATAATATCTCAGACACATGCAATTGATGGCCAGCCAACAGAATAGAGTTCACTGACAAGAACGGGATTTTATTTTGTTCATCTTTGAACCAAAAAAGTTTACAATTCTATTTATAAATGGATAAAAAAAAACACCCTCTTGAGATTTAAAATAACACTAGTCTGAAAAAAAAAATAGATTGACAATCAACAGATTCTTATTCTATCTGAACTTAAAAGTTTCAGGACACTTTTGATCATACCAACAATTTAATATTTTCTTTTTTATTTATTGTCAAAAAAATGTACTCTAGGCTCAAAGAATCTCATAAATTGCTATGTGATTTTGCTGTTGTGTCACTGTAATTGGATATGCAATCTATACCTTAATCTAGGATATTGTGACAGGTGAGAAGAAAAAACTGATAAATTCTCTGGGTTAGTCCCTTCATTCTGATGTAACTCTATATGGTAAACATCCCTATTTATTTATGTAAGCAGGGATCGACTTTATAAAAAAAGCCATACATTTACATCACAACATTAGGATATTGTGCACAATATTACAAGAAGTATTTTCCAAACACTAAGACTGATTCATCTTTTATTTTAGTATTTCTTATTTAAGAGAACCCCACTCCTCCATTATAAAACAGTAATGGATTTAAAAATCAAACATTTTTTGAAAGCATTCTTTAATTCATTGTCATGTTAACTATATAACTATATAGAGTATTTTTAATTGATTTGCTTCCTATACATTTGCTTCCTCTAAAGTTATATTTTCACATATTTTAGTATTCTTTTCTAGTTATTCTTTATATATGAATATATATGAATATTTGCTTTGTCTGTTCATGTAATTCTGTTCAACTTGTGTCAGAAATTATATTTACTGTGGGCCTAGTGTTTACCGTAGTTCAAAACCCTAGCAAACAGCAATTTACTTGAGCAGAATTAGTAATATCTTACATTTACAGATACAAATAGCCATGTAATTATTTTCTGAATTAAGAATTTGCCATACTATCTCAGACTCATTACATGGATTATTTCTTTCCTTGGTCAAATTATGTTTGAATTATTGTATGCAAAACGATGTATTAACCAACAACAAAAAAGTCATTTTTCTTTATATTGGTGAAGAAACAATTTGACATAAGATATTGTCAAAGAATTGAGAGTCCATGTGATATATTTGCTGAAAACATTTGAATTGTTTTCATGATATTGTAGGAAGGTTCCCCCTTTGTCAGATTAAAATATTGTTTATTCTTAATACTAAAAAGAGGCAGGATAGAATATTTCCCCTAAAGGAGAAGAGAAGAAGAATCTTAACAAAGGCAGAAAGCATCCCCAACCTTCCTGCCATAGCAAAACAACCTCAAGCGGAAGCTTGAAGAGGCTGGTCTTTTTGAATGGAGATTTTGTACCCATTCAGAAAGACTGGGTCAATTTATTCATAAGCAAAGAGACTCCAAATAAACAACACACTTAGGTAAGCCAAAACTGACAAGATTAGCTCAGACAAAGACATAGGATTTGCATTTGCCCTTTTGCCTATAGAGCAGCCATGACCCCATAAGAATTTGGCACCAGGCATTAAAATATTAAAGCATACATTTATTTATTTTATTTATTTATTTGATTTGTCAATCGCTTACAAGATAATAGGTATAAGTATAAACATAGTTATGAATACATGAAATGGGCATATATAAGAAAAATAAAAGAAAGAATAGGACAGGGAAGTAGGCACGTTGGTGCACTTATGCACACCCCCTACAGACCTCTTAGGAAAGGGGTGAGGTCAATATTAGACAGTCTAAGGTTAAAGTTTTGGGGGGTTGGGGAAGAAACCACACAGTCAGGTAGAATATTCCAAACATTGTTGCTGAAGTTATATTTTCTGCAGTCAAGTTTGGTGCGGTTAACCTTGAGTTTGTATCTATTGTTTGCTCTTGTGTTGTTATGATTGAAGCTGAAGTATTCATTGACAGGTAGGACATTGCAATGTATGATTTTATATACTATATGTAGATCGGACCGAAGGCGGTGTAGTTCTAGTTTTTCTAGGTCTAGAGTTTCAAGTCTGGTGGCATAAGGTATTCTGTGATGAGTAGAGGAGCGGACAACTCTTCTTGTGAAATATTTCTGGACTTTTTCAATTGTGTTTATATCAGATACATGATATGGGTTCCAGACTGATGAGCTGTATTCAAGAATAGGTCTAGCAAATATTTTGTATGCTCTAGTTATGCTCTATTACCAGAGAAGAAGCTACGTAGGATTAGATTAACAACTCTTAATACCTTAATACAGTGGGCTCTAGCACTTAGATCATTGGAGATGAGTACTCCAAGGTGCTTGACAGAGTTTGGATCCTCAGCAAGGTCTTGACTATTCAGCTTGTATTTTATTTTCTGATATTTTTTTTTGCCAATATGTAAAACAGAGCATTTATTTGTTGAGATTTGAAGTTGCCATTTGATTGACCATTCTGATACATAGTTGAGGTCTTTTTGGAGGGTAGTAGTATTGTCTGTGGTGTTGAATAGCTTTACATCATCAGCGAAGAGAATGCAGTTGCTCTTAATATGATCACAGAGGTCATTTATGTAAAGCATGAAGAGAGCTGGTCCTAAAACACTTCCTTGGGGGACACCACTATTGACAGGTACAGAGTTTGATAGGACACTTCCAATTTTGACCATTTGTTGTCTGTTTGACAGGAATGCTTCTATCCAGTTATGCAGGTGTCCAGAGATACCATAAAATTTTAGTTTTAGGAGTAGTTTGTCGTGTACCACTGAATCAAAGGCTTTCCAGAAGTCTATGTAGATTACGTCTATTGCTTTGCCCTGATCGAGTTGTGTAGTCCATATGTTTTCGCAGTGTAAGAGTTGCAGATTACAGGATACTTGCAGGATAGTTTTTTTCTGAAACCAAATTGTTTATTAGAGAGTAGTTGTTTGTCTCTAAGTGGAGGAATGGATTGGTTAATAATTGATTCCATGACTTTCCAGGTGACGCAGCATAAGGAGATTGGTCTGTAATTTTCAATTAGGCTGGGCTCTCCCTTTTTGAAGATGGGGATGACCGTAGCTTGTGACCATAGTTTTGGCAAGGAGCTGGTCCTGAAAGATTTTTCAAAGATTTTGCTTAGAGGTTCGGCTATGGCAGTGGATAGCTTTTTTAAGAAGTCGGCACATATTCTGTCCTGTTCAATTCTTACACAGGAAGAATTACACAGGAACAAGCATCTCAATCACTTAAAAACCCCAAAGAATATATAAAAGTCCATCCATCTCAATCCCATTTTGTCAGCCACCCCAGAAACATGTTACTGTCACTAACGTTTCTGGCTACCAACTAAACAAATACCTTCTTTCCTGCAGCCAGCATCTATTTTATTTCCAACCTCTTTCTTCTGGCTTCAAATCAGACTGGATTTTTCTTCCAACCATATAAAATGGTTAAATATGATTAACCATGAATAAGGCACTATAAATATGTTCAAGGCTTTATTTTCCAAATAGAGCCTGAAACAGAATTAATCCCTGAATTATGTGGAAGTAATGTTTGCCTTGTTGGTCTCAGATTCAGCAGTTATTGTGGCCACATGTAGAGCTGAACATATTAAGTCACTCTAGACTGTCCTTGTGCAATTTATCTCCTGCTTAATCCCCACCAGATTCCAGACAATTTACAGATAATAAAATAAAATATTGTAACGTAATAAAATTATATTATAGAGCTTGAAGAACAAAATTATAGCAATGTCAAAATATCTATTGGTGACTGATGCTTCTTGATAAAGCTTATTTTTGTTTTGAAAAAGTCACACACACATGCACACACAACTGACCACTGACTGTGAGGACATTACGTGTATATGAATTTTTAGCTGAGCTATTGCAAAACCTGCAGGAGCAGATAGAAGTAGCAGATTAGAAATAAATAATTGTGTCACTACCAAAATCTTTTATTTTCCTCCCAAAGCATCTCCAAAAAGTACTAAAACTTGTTATTTTTGTATGGCACAGAATCACAAAATGATTGCACGCATGAAAAATTAATCACAATAACTATTAAACTACTAAGGTCTATTGTTTTAAATGAAATTTAACAGTTTTAAAAGTAGCTTTTAAAGTACCGTAACTTTAATTTTTACACTAAGTATTTACATTCAACTCACTTTTTAAAAAATACTTTCAGTTCTAAAAGAACATACTACCTCCTAATATTAAATAAAAGGCATGAGCTGTCATTGATTTTATCAACAATCTCAACATTTTGGCAAACCCAGGGAGTATTTGAAGTTGTTTCTTTTTTCCTTGGTCCACCATCTTTTAGTTCTGCTTTCATTCATAATTTAGATGGCAAGTCACTTAAAGCTTTATACCTTAGCAACCTCACCCCCAATTAAATTGTACATCTAGATCAAAGGTGTCAAACTCTATTTCATTGAGGGTTGTGTTTGAACTTGGGGTGCCAGGGTGGGTGTGGCCAGGTCCACATCACTTGTGTTGGGGGCATCTGTGATGGGCTAAGAGCTCTGCCAGCGAAAACGTGTTCCTGAGTTCTGTTTCTGGCTGAGATGGCCTTCTGCAATCCTCTTCCATTGAAAAAGGAGTTCTGTTTCTCATTAAGATGGCTTCCTGCAATCTCTTTGCCAGTGAAAATGGAGCTCGGGAGGGCTGTTCCATTTTTTCTGGCAGTGGCAACAGAGGCCGGTCACTCACTGTTTCCGGGGTGGCCCCACAGGCCAGATCTAAGCACGTGGGCTGGATTGGGCCCAAGAACCTTGGGTTTGACACCCCTGATCTTGATATTAGAGAACCAGTAAATAAGAACTACAATAACAAAAAAAATTAAAGTTTAGTTAAAGCTAAATATTAACAAGTATGAAACATTTCTGAATTGTCTCTATCAAATTTCATGTTGCAGAGTAAATTATCTCCCTTTTTAAATCCCTAGATCATTTTTGTTTTTATTTCTTTGTAAGAAATAAATCACACAATAATATGTGCAATTTTCAGTGGTGAAAATACACCTAGTCATAAAGTATTGCTTTTAAATTGATAGTCATTCATGGCATGTTCTTAACTGATTTATACTGAAGAGTACATAATAAAACAGGCTTCGGAATTTACCCAGGAGCATTTTTATTAGACATTGGATTGAGAAATTCAGTTTGTATAAATGAGATAAATAAATAAAGATAAAGGTAGTTTAATATATTTGTCACCAAACCACTTTATCATTAAAATGATTAACAAAATATTGAGAATATAATTAACACATTCAATTGCAATGAATTGATAAAATCTCTCTCTCTGCCTCTCTCTCTCTCTCTCTCTCTCTCTCCTTGTTATATTTGACTTTAGAACAAACATAGTTCACCTTTAAGAAAAAAAAAAAGAAATATATTCAGTAAGACTCAGCAAATAAGCACGTTATAACTTCAGCAACCCAAATAAGCACATTATAACTTCAACTGGTGATTATAGACCATGCATGGAAGACATCAATGTAACACTACTTCATATACTTTTACATTAGTCTCCACACGTCTTTTAAATTCTAAGGTAACATCCCTAGAACAAGCTGAGGTTCAATAACTATTAGAAATGGATATCAAAATAATATGTCAGCTGAAGGTTTTATTCCTTTTCTAAACAGTATATTATAGTGGCATTTAATGCTGAAAATTAAAAAAAAAACCTTTTTAATCTTTTAGAAAAACCAGCATTCCTTTAAGTTATGCTTATTTTTAAAAATATTGAAAACAACAATTTTTATAGGTTTTGATTCCAGTTTCCTGAATTCAAATCTTGTAAGACGTTTGCTTAGGTGCAAGCATTAACAACATTTCTACAAGTAGGTTTGGATTCAAAAATCCAAAATAAGAGACCAATAAAGTTGAGGCTTTCTCTACATGTCTCTAAATTCAAAATTGTTTTGTCTTAAGTAATTGCATCATGATAGGCAGTTAATAACACAAACATTTCCTTGCAATAAATATATAAAGACCAAGAAACTAAATTATCCAAAGAATAAAAATATAATATTGCATTGCTTTTTTCAAATTAAGAACTTTGTTAATGAAAAGAAACATGAACTATATAAGCATGAAGTAATGAAGTTTAATTTGGTCTCCAATCTCTTTACAGAACAAATTATATTCTAAATGCTCTGATCCTCTTTGGACTATAATCATGTGCAAATAATCTCAGAATCTTTCTGAATCCTTTTTATGATGTCATTTACATGTATATATTTCTAGCACATAGGAACAATGACATGATTATAATAATAATTAATAGATAGTAGCACTAAAATTATTAAAAGAGAAATAGAAATAGAAAACATACACAGACTTCCAAAAGTGGAGAGGAGATACGCTTTGAAAATGAAGGGGAGGAATTTTTAAAAAAGACTGGGACAAAAAGGAACGAATATGGTACAATTTAAATATCTCAAAACATATGAGATGCATGGACAGAAAACAATGCAAGTAAAATCTCCTTCAAATAAATAGGCTGCAATACTATTTTATTTTCTCTAATCCATGACATGATCTGTGCGATATCAGTTGTCTGGAGGACCAGGAATCACATTTTACCTGCAAATTAATTTTCTAATAAGACCAATTTCACTGCCACTGTCACAACTTTCTTTTCTCATTTTGAGTTAGGCTATGAGAAAAATCTACTTATAATTTTGAAGTCGATATGTCTTCATATTACTGAATACCAGAATTCATTCTCTTTTGCAATAAAAAAAACCTTCATAATATATCAGTAGATGGCAGTAGCTGAATTCTCATCTAAAAAGATACCTCATGAAAACTTTTAATTGCTTCTTTTTGTAGAAAAACAGATGTTCCTTCTGTACTTAAACATTATTTATGGGCTGTTATAAACCAGAGTCAGGTTTTTTTCCCCTTTCCTTCTGATATTTCTTCTCATCAGGTTTTGTAATATGGCATGACTGTTGTATTATCCCCATATTTCATGATATAGTTGATAGCAAACTTTGCACAACAATCACGGGTCAACAGATTGAACAACAGTGGACTAATGAGATGATCCTGAGGAGAACCTATGCTCAAAAAATGGTGTTAGAAATATTAGTCCTAACCAGAGGTGGTATTCAACAGGTTCTGACCAGTTCTGGAGAATTGGTAGCAGAAATTTTGAATAGTTCAGAGAACTGGCAAATTCCACCTCTGATTGGCCCCGCCCCCCTCTATTCTCTGCCTCCCGAGTCCCAGCTGATCGGTTGGGTCTTCTTTGGTTGCCCTACACAGGAGAATGGAGCTGGAAAGCAGGTTAGTGGGGTGGAAAGGGAATAGGAATTGTATAGTTCCCTTCCCCCAGGAGTAGGGAGAGAATGGGGATTTGGCAGTAACCTTCCCCTGCCACGCGCACCAAGCCACACCCATAGAACTGGTAGTAAAAAAATTTGAATCCCATCCCTGGTTCTAACTCCCAAATATTGGGACCTATCAGTGAAGTAATCAAGAATGTATTTGCACAAAGGAGTATTAAAGCCTGAAAGGCCCCGTTTGTCTATTAAATGCTGAAAAATGATCATATTAAATGCTGAACTAAAGTCGACATTTACACATGAGTATTTCTTTCCTCCAAGTGTTCCAAGCTCATATGGAGAACAAAAGAAATAGTATCCATTGAAAAGTGAGTCAAATGCTAGAGGGAGCCTGGATACAATAAAGGACTTTATCAGCCTTTCAAAACATTTCATAATGATGGACGTAAGCTCAACCAGACAATAATTATTAAGATATGCAATTGAAGACTTTTTTTTGGCCCTGGACAAAATAATGCATAATATATTTGTGTCCCATACATTCTAAATTCCTCTTTGAAATTAAATCCAAAACATTATATGCAACATTTCATTAGTCAATGGGTTCTACATAGCTTTTTGGTTAGGAAATGAATTTCCCTTCATATAACCAAGAGCTTCATGGTCCAGTATCAGAATAGTCCAACCCCCTACTCCACCAGGAGCCCTATACCATTCCAGACAACATGTTCTCCAATCTCTTTTTAAAAGCTTCCACTGTTGGAGCACCCACAGCTGTTGAAGGCAAACTCGTTGTTGGTTAATTGTTCTCACTTGCAGGAAGATACTCCTTAGTTCTTCTGACATTGATCAGTTTCCATCCATTGTTCTTTATATTGTCTTCTAGTGCTTTGATAATAGGTTGATCCCCTCTTCTTTGTGGCAGCCCCTCAAATATTATCACTTAAGTATTTAACTTAGATGTTGGTACAAATGATATATCTGCACAAACGGGTAGATTTTTTTATTTCAGTTTACATTGAATAAGTAGTGTTTCTATTAATTGTCTGATATTAGTCACATCATTTGTGCTTTATGCAATTCAAGCAGTTGGTGCTAATACCTCAAAATGGAAAACTGAAATGCCCTTCAAGTTAGCGTTTTTCTGTTTAAATTCCAAAGAGTATAAGAATGCATACTAACAAGCAACTCACAGCTATTTTAAGCATGCTTTCAATTTACAGTGCATGAATTTAATTGACAATGAAATTGCTAAGCAAGTTCCTCGCACATCAAAAATTAATGTCTAGCAAGTTCATTTTTTAATGATGATCAGAAGAACTTGCTGTGTGCTACATTGTGGCTATTTCAGCACAACATTATTTCTAGCAACTTTTTAAACTTAGTTTTATTTTCACTCCGACAAGTACTTCGGTGTCCTTAAGTGCCCTTTGAAAGTGGCAATTGAGTAAAATCTTGCTTTATATTATAGCCCTTTGGACTCCAACTTCACTTCTTCAACCTTTTTACTCTTATTGCTGAAAATACGGGACTTGCCATTGATTATTTTCTACTGCCAGTATAAGGGCTCAAATAGGTATATCATGATTCCTTTCCCATAGAATGCCCCAAAAGATATTTCTGTGAAACTCAGCCTATACCAACATTTCTCCATCCCTGACTTATACAGTCATATTCTATATTTATACCAACATTACTTTGATTATAATTATCAGTTGTGGACAGTCTTTCAGTGGTAGAAACTAAAGTATGGACTAGAAATACCTTTTAAAACTGTCTTAAATTAAAATTAGGGTTTATTCAAATGTTTATGTTTGTGTGTGTGAGAGAGTGACATAGAAGAGAAACAAATAGAGAGAACTGACTTTCAAACTGTCATATAGGTATATGCATATAGAATAGAATAGAATAGAATAGAATAGAATAGAATAGAATAGAATTCTTTTATTGGCCAAATGTGATTGGACACACCAGGAATTTGTCTTGGTGCAAATGCTCTCATTGTACACAAAAGAAAAGATACATTCATCAAGAGTCAAGAACCATCAAGTACCACACTTAATAATAGTCATCGGATACAATAAGAAATCAAATCATACTAGGAAACAGTCAATATAAATCATAAGGATACAAGGGACAAACTTAGTCATACAGTCACAAGTGGGAGGGGATGGGTGATAAGGAGTGGTGAGAAGATTAACAGTAATAGTAGTACAGACTTTGTAAATAATTGAGCAGTATTGAGGGAATTATTTGTTTAGCAGAGTGATGGCTTTCGGGAAATAAACTATCCCTGTGTCTAATTGTTCTGGAGTGCAGTGCTCTATAGCGTCGTTTTGAGGGAAGGAGTTGAAACAGTTTATGTCCAGGATGTGAGGGGTCTGTAAATATTTTCACAGCCCTCTTTTTGACTCGTGCAGTATACAGGTCCTTGATTGAAGGAAGGTTGGTAGTAATTGTTTTTTCTGCAGTCCTAATTATCCTCTGAAGTCTGTGTCTGTCTTGTTGGGTTGCAGAACCAAACCAGACAGTTATAGAGGTGCAGATGACAGACTCAATCATTCCTCTGTAGAACTGGATCAGCAGCTTCTTGGGCAGTTTGAGCTTTCTGAGTTGGCGCAGAAAGAACATTTTTTTGTTGTACTTTTTGGATGATGTTTTTGATAGGCATACAAAAGTTTAATATGACTTAGATATGCCAGTGTGATTGTAAGAAATATGTATGACAACTTTATAGTAAAAATTCTGGTTTACTTGAGTCTGATGTCCAGAAACAAGCACAGAATGCATTATATGTTATTGTTTTCATCCTCATGGGTAGCAATTGATGCCTAAGATATGAGACACTTGTCAAGTGCAAAGATGTTAAATAAAGAAATAAACATTCATAAACGGTTGGGATAATTTCCATAAAGGCTGTTTAGTGTTCCTGTTTCTTATAAACAATGTGTTTTAAATTATTTTCAAAATATAAGACACGGAATGGTCAAAAAGAAAAAAGTGATGGATTTTTTTTTTGACATTCCAGTGTTTACAACCACAGGCAAGAGAGAAAAGAATCCACACTTTTGTTTTCTTGGCACATATATATGATCTGCTCTTAGCAAGTTGACTTATTTAATTTTGTATACTGTAATTTCATTCTAGAGAGCATCGTATCTTATAGAGGAGTTCACAGAAATGCCTTAATGTGCTGTGAACTTGCTCAAACAGCCATCCAGAAAGCATTAGCGGTCTTTTCTTTTTGCCTTTTGTGATCAAGTAATTAGCTAAGCATTTTCTAGGTTAAGACAGACTTTCTTTTAAATTAAGAAAGACAAAAGGGTAACCCACTGTACTGAAAAATTATGATGCATACATGTATTACCCCCAGACCTCAGGGACAAAGGCATTGGGTATTTCGTATTATTTATATGATTAGCGTGGATAACATGTAATGGCTTGTATATATAAAACTATACCCAGACTATATTTTAATCTGAAAAAGACTGAAAACTCAGCCTGGTTAGTTGTTGCTGCTCTTTTTTGGTTAAAGGTTGAGTTGGATTCAGTTGATAGCAGATCTCCCAGATAGGAAATAGGACCAGAAGAGGTCCTGGCCTATCAGCTTTGTTTGGGTATTTTCCCACGTCATTATAGTTGTGCTTTTAAAGTTATAGCGACATTTCGGTAGAATCTCATCTGCCATCATTAGGCTTGTGTATTGTATTCATCTGTGAGTCACAATACATAAGCCTGATGATGGCAGATGAGATTCTGCCGAAACGTTGCTACAACTTTAAAAGGCACAACTGCTGTATAATGACGTGGGAAAATACCCGAACAGAGCTGAATACCATACATATAAATACCCGCAAAAACTTAAGAAAATATATATATTTAAGAAAATATATATATTTAAGAAAATATATATATTTAAGAAAATATATATTTAAATATATATATATATATATATATATCCCTGCTTTACACACACACATACACACAGAAATGCACACACATATACATAGTCATAAATTACAAACAATCACTAAATGAAGCAGTGACTAAATAATGTTGTTAGGATCACTGTAGCTAAAATTATTAAGCTGTTAATGCTCCTTCTCTATACCTATATTGTATCATAGCTTTATGTAAAATAGTCACATCGTTGAATAATAGTGTTCATAATGCAAATCTAGACAGCATACTAAAAAGCAGAGACATCACCCTGCCAACAAAAGTGCATATAGTCAAGGCTATGGTTTTCCCAGTTGCAATGTATGGCTGTGAAAGTTGGACCATAAGGAAGGCTGAGCACCAAAGAATGGAGGCCTTTGAACAGTGGTGTTGGGGAAGACTTCTGTGAGTCCCTTGGACTGCAAGGTGAGCCAACCAGTCAGTCCTAGAGGAGATCAACCCTGACTGTTCTTTAGAAGGCCAGATCCTGAAGATGAAACTCAAATACTTTGGCCACCTCACTGGAGAAGAGCCTAATGCTTGGAACAATTGGGGGCAAAAGAAGAAGAAGGGGACGGCAGAGAATGAGGTGGCTGGATGGAGTCACTGAAGCAGTGGGCGTTAATGTAAATTGACTCCAGAAGAAGCCAGAGGACAGGAAGGCCTGGAGAAACATTGTCCATGGGGTTGCGATGGGTCAGGCATGACTTCGCAACTAATAACAATAACAACAACGACAATGCAGTAATGGTTATAGCCTGAAGCAATGTGGTGTAGTGGTTAAGGCAAGAGTGTTCAAACTGGTGGCCTACAGGCTGGATAAATCACATGCAGGCCATGCCCAGCCCAGCTCCACAAAGGGGAAAAACATCACATGATGGCAACGTGACATGGAAAGTTTGACACCTGTGGGATAAGGCATCAGCCAGCTAGGTGACAGTCACTTTCTCTCAGATCTAGGAAGCAAACAACTTCTGAAAAACCTTGCCAGGAAAACTGCAGGAATTGTCCAGTTAGAATCCTGAGAATCAGACAAGATTGAATGGAATGAAAAAAAAGGTTATAGTAGAATTACTTTCCTCAAACCTAGAATTAGTTTCTAAAAATGTAAATGCGTATGTTTATTTAGACTAAAATGTATAGCTTAGTCCAGGCTCTATTAAATTACTGATAGTATAATATTGCCATTGTTTAACACAATAATTGGTATGGAGTCCTTGATGGTTTTTTTGCATTTTGCTTGGTCTAAGTTTTCATTATAATGTCTGACTGCTGGTTGGTATTTATGAAATCAGAAGACATGATGACTCTCTACACGTGGACATAGTCCACCACACTTTTACCTGGGAAACTGTTATCATCTTAGACCAAATCAAATCCAAAATCACTTGAGAATTCTTGAAGCTTGACATTCAGATAAATTAGCCATGAATAGATACATTGTCTATTCTTAAATTGTAAATGAAATATTAATTGGTGTATGCGAGTAGTTTAGGCAATATCTCTGTTCAGTACTTTAAAAAAAAGCTATTTTAACAACATCAGAGGTGGATATTCAGCAGGTTCTGATCAGTTCTGGAGAACCGGTAGCGGAAATTTGGAGTAGTTCGGAGAACCAGCAAATACCACCTCTGACTGGTCCTGCCCCCATCTATTCTCTGCCTCCCAAGTCCCAGCTGATTGACTGGGTCTTCTTTGGTTGCCCTGCACAGGAAAATGGAGCTGGAAAGCAGGTTAGTGGGATGGGGAGGGAATGGGATTTTGCAGTAACCTTCCCCCAGGAGTGGGTAGGGAATGGAGATTTTGCAGTATTCTTGTCCACCAAGCCACGCCCACCAAGCCACATCCAGAGAACCCGTAGTAAAAATTTTTGAATCCACCACTGAACAACATGTATTTTGCAGACCCTTGGGTCATTAGAATAATGAAAGCAGAATGCCATGCTCTATATGGAGAATTGATATGGGAATTGTTTTGAACAATAGAATTAGATGCTGCAGGACTTTCCACTCATTTAGCCATAAAATCTGTGGTATAAAATGTGAACAGATTAAAATGTGACAGAATTAAAGATAAAAGTATAAAGAGTAAAAATTAAAATATAAACAGATTTAAAAAAATGAAAACAGACAAGTAAATAACATTAGGGTTCAAATGATACAGACATGAAAATTGACTTAAGAAAGAAGAATGTATAATCAAGTTTATTCTCTGGAAATATAGCGAAGTATAAAAGCCAAACAATAAAATAATAATTCTAAAGGATTTGGTTTAATCAATTCCAGTGTTGCATTATTATTATATGTATCAAGAAAAAGTTGTGATATAAAAGGAATATCACACAATGTTAAGAAAAGCAGAATACGGTCTTTTGGGGTGGTGAGGTAACAAGAATTCTTTTATTACTGATGGTAAAAATCAAACTTTATGATTTAATGCTGGCAAGAACATTTTATAACCATATATCATACTTTGTACCAACCATACATTTTTGCTCATGTATATCTCCCGCTATACACGAGAGGTTGCTCCTTTATTGTGTACTGAAATTACTTTCTCTTGCAGCTGCAATCCACTGTCATTTTTTTTCCTAGAGCCTGATTATTTCGTCTTAAAATGATTCCCTTCACAATAAAATCCTGTGTTTGTCTACTCAGAAGTAAATCTCACTGGGTTTCTTTAAGTAGGAATAATTGTCACAACACAGTCAGTGCTCTGTCGCTAGGGCCTCAGACTATCTTTATAGTTTTACTATATGTTCCAGCTATATCAGGCCATCTTGCCTTTTGCAAATTTTATGCAGCATTAGTGTTCTATCGCCAGGACAAAGCAGACTCAAAGACCGGAGTTGAATTCAGCTCTTTATTAGCAACTAGTAACTTCAAGTGAAGTCAAGCCACGGCAGCCCTTATTATAGCAGCTGCTCGTGGCTCGCCACCAATGGCATGTATCTTCCTGCCGCTTAGGCGGCCAATCGGAAACTGTCGTTCTTAACCAATCATTAAGCTATGTTGACTAACCAATAGGAATGTACTATTAGAAGTCTATACATGAATACACTACAATTATCATTTAAGCTATATACTTTAGAGTTTGCAGATTCCAATATTCTGCTTCTGTATAAAAACATTGTCCCGTTTTTTTTAGTAGGAGGAACGATAAGAGACAGAGGAACTATAATTTGCTGAGCTCTATTGTTTTAAATCATGTCAAGGGCCTGGAAGTACTGTATAGGCTCTCAGGCTTATTCATTGAAAAGTATCCCTAGGCAACTTTTGGTAATTTGAATATAGGACAATTCTATTTTTATCTAATTAGGCCAGGAGGTCTTCAAACTTGACAGCTTTAAGACTTGTGGACTTCAATTCCCAGAAATCCTCCTCCAGTGGTGTTAGCTCAAGAGTTCTGGGAGTTGAAGTCCACAAGTCTTAAGCTTGCCAAGTTTGAAGACCCTTGTTTTAGGCTATGAAATTCTAATTCAGATTGCAGAAGGGCTGGCCATGAGACAATATAGGTACTCAGTCTGTACTCCAAACACCTCAGGACCTGCTCTGCTTCTTGTCTTTCCATCCATGCTGCTCCTTCAGTGAGTAAACCACTTAATCCCACTTTTCTTTTATAAGGATTGTTCTCTCCTGCCCAGTGTCCATGACTTTCATTTCTCTACCCATATGTGTGCACATAAGGATACTGATTAACCTTCTTTCCAAGACTTTCTTTTCTTTGCACTAATGTGCAACCTTCTTGTTTTCTTATTATTATTGAAATGAAAAGGGCATTTTACAGTCTTATGGGCTGGGGTGTGAAAACAATGGAACGTATTTCACCCAGCTGGTCAGTAACAAATGTCTATTGGGAGATGAAGGATTAGTTTAGAGTTATTAGTCTGAATAGAGGATAGGAGGAATACACAGATAAAGACATTTCATAACTTAAACGGGCAATGCAAGAACATAGGAAATGGAAGCTGTTGATTAGTGAGGACATTACCTTGTAGTAGCCTAGGAGTGAATGGCTGCAGTTCCTTGATGGACAAGGTGTACCAGGCATTGCAACCAACTGGAACAGGGTCTGCCACTAGTTCAGGATGAAGCACTCTAGACCGTCAACTTTGCCTTATATTAAAAAATACTATTTTTCAATCAAAACAGTGGTGCTAGTACATTTACATTGTATAGGAGATAGTAGTAATTGTAAGCTCTATTTTCCTGCAGTAGAAAATGGTGGTTGATGGTGGTTGGGTTATATATGCAGACCTGCCCATATAATCACATTAGATTGGAATTTCAGTAGATTAAAATATACACAGGAAAATTAGAAATCTATCAAAATACCAGCATTGTTATTGTTGCTTATACGTTGTACTTTAATTAGTTTTAATCTTAACACTTCCATTCTTAAAATAAAAAAAGGGATTCTGAAGGGCAGCATGCAAATAATATTATTATAATTCACTGCTGAATATAATTGTAAAATGAAAATAAACATAAATAAATTTCTTCTGATAAAAAGTTCACGCTATCATCAAGCTGCCAGGAGAAATTGTGGCTAAAACTTCATAATCATTATATGTGTATAAAAACTTAGAAATCCACACATGCATAAAAGATCCTCCTCAAAGTTCAAAATTAAATTAAAACGCCATCACAAGACAAGATCATAAACCTTTCATTTCATGAAGTTTTCTATTGAAAACTGCCTCCTAAAGAAATTGTTTTTGCCAGACAAGAGTAAATAATGAAGGCAGACCTTGCTTAATGACCTTGGAGCATGACAAAAAGAGATGCTGCCTAAGAAACGATCAGGCAAGAAAAAGAGGGAGTCCCCAAGAACTTATGGATCAGAGAAAGAAACTTAGGAAGGACCTGTTCTAATGGAACAAACCGATATTCTATTGGTT
Source organism: Pseudonaja textilis (assembly GCF_900518735.1). The sequence goes on along the minus strand of NW_020769320.1, from coordinate 19,759,174 downwards.
CAGGCTGGTTCGCGCGAACTGGCAGTAAAAAATGCTATTGTTCAGCTGAACCAGTAGTAAAACACAGCTAACAGTTTGGCCAAACCAGTATTTCTTTTTTTTTCTTTCCTCCTGACCATCAGCTGTTCCAATGATCAGCTGTGCCAGGATTCCCCTTGCTGTCTTACTGCTTCACCCAGGAGGCTTCCTTGAGGCCCAGGAGGCAAAAGGGGGTGCGTGGGGGAGGGGTTTGCTGCATGTCCCCTCCATTTTTTGCCTTCTGGAGGAAGAGGAGGAGGAGGAGGAGGAGGAGGAGGAAGAAGAAGAAGAAGAAGAAGAAGAAGAAGAAGAAGAAGAAGAAGA
>NW_020769320.1:19689796-19750113 GCF_900518735.1 Pseudonaja textilis | reverse complement strand
CTTTCTTTCTTTCTTTCTTTCTTTCTTTCTTTCTTTCTTTCCGTGTTTCCCAGTATTAAAGCCCTTGCCAGAGAATCAAGTATTTGTTTAATGTGTGTGAAGTAGGATAATTTAAGCCTGATCATTTTTGCCTCAAGTGAGAATTGTAGTTTGATTTGTTCAATAATTGGATTGTTTTCTTGGCTGCTCAGCCAGTGCAGATTGGGGAGCAGTGGCAAATCTACAGGCTCCCAAAACTGCCCACACCATCACGCTCTGCACCAGTTTAAGCTTCAAAATGCTCTTCAAGGGTAGCCACATGTTGTTGGGGCATGCAGTAGCATTTAGTAGCATTTTAATAGTGCAGATATGAGGTGACCAGGGTTTGAATGATTGATTGCCATGAATCCTGATTCAGGAAAGCACCTGATATAAACCTGCTGCCCCAGGTGCTTGCCTTCTTTAACTGGATGGCTGGAATGACATTTATGCCTGGGTGACCCTACTGGAAGTATCTACTTATATCTCCTGACATTCTTCATTTATGCTTCCCACAGAGGTGGTATTCAGCAGGTTCTGACCAGTTCTAGACAACCGGTAGCAGAAATTTTGAGTAGTTCAGAGAACTGACAAATCCCACCTCTGATTGGCCCTGCCCCCATCTATTCTCTGTCTCCCAAGTTCCAGCTGATCGGTTGGGTCTTCTTTTGTTGCCCTGCACAGGAGAATGGAGTGGGAAAGCAGGTTAGTGGGGTGGGGAGGGAATGGGATTTTGCAGTATCCTTTCCCTGGAGTGGGGTGGAAATGGAGATTTTGCAGTATCCTTCCCACCGAGCCACACCCACAGAACCAGTAGTAAAAAATTTTGAATTCCACCACTGGTTTCCTGGGAAAACTCACTACCACCACAATGAGGCAGCATAGCAAGACTTGGGGGGAAAGTGACAATACGGGCCATCTTCAAAATGCATTTGGAATTGGGCAGAGTGAATAAAGAGAAATGTGAAATGCTCACTGCTGATGCTTGTGCAAGATGTTGGACTAGGGTAGTTTATGAACCGGCATATTGCATGGTGGACTAGATGTTGGACTAGGGTAGTTTATGAACCAGCATAATAACTATGCAATTATTTTAATGTATGGTATGAACTAAGCCATGGCATTAAACCACAATAAATTTGGGAGGCATAGTTTGTTATTTTAACATAGCAATTGTTTTTCATCAACTAGCTGTTATATTTTAGCATCTTGGGCATATTCAGCCAAACTGGGCATTTTTTAGAGTGAAGCAGTCTTTTATTTTCGTTTACAGTATCAACAAGTTTGGGTCTAAAAGCTTGGCTAGGAGTCAAGGGAAACAGCAGAAGCCAGTATATAATCATGTTTCTTTATGCTGTTGTTCAGGAACTGGCAGAAAGGCAAAGTGTGAAGCCTGGCATGGCTGCTGTTCCTGTCTCAACAACTCAACATAGCCCTGAGGCAGAAGACTTTGAGATATTAATTTTGTTTTCCCCAGTTGGCTTTTATAGAAAGCAACATTGCTGGCAGTGGCCATGACTTTGGCACACCCATCATTGGCGCCTTTGAAATTTCATTAAAAGGGAATAATTTATTCCAACTTCAACATGTTGTGATTTAAAGTGACATGATTCCATACTTTGAATGTAATTCAGCAATTGGGATGAGGAAGAAATGTTTTCAGCATTATCTGCACCTAAAGTTTTTATCTGTAGCACCAACTCAGTGGAACAACCTCCTGCAGATATTAGATGGCCTTCCAGAAAGCAATAAAGATTGAATTAATTCTGAGGCTCTTTGAGATTACAATGTATTGTTGTGGCACTGTTATACCGCAATATACCATGTCATTATTATTTCATATAAAGTTAAGGTGTTGTTATTGTTATTCAGACAGATCTTATGTTTCACCACATTTTAACCTTTATAATTATTATGTCAAATGATAACACCGTATTCTTCAATTGTACTGTCATCAATCATTCTAACATTGGACTTCCGGGTTGTAAGGCTTCGTCGACGGCAGGAATCCGCTTCTCTGCGGGTCCCTGCTGTGCTCGCCGTCAAGGTACCCCCGATCCAACTGGATTTGGGGGTTGTCGCTACCCTGAAGGGGCAGCGGAAGACAGAGGAGATCCGAGCAGGGGTCTGGGGACATCGCACCCCCCCTCCCCAGCCGGCTAGACTCCTTTTTCCCGAGACGGATGAGCGGCTGTCTCGGCAGCCATGAAGGATTCTTCAACCAGACAAGTTTGTGCAGGAGGAAGACTTAGAAGGAGAAGTTTTCTTGGCTAAACCAGGACATGATGTTACTTTTAAAACACCCTGGAAACCTGACTTTGGATTGATACATTTGTTTCCAAAAGAATTTGTAACATCGGCGAAAGTGCTGAAGGAAAGCTCACTACCCCTCCCTACGGAGAAAGCAAAGGAGCACAGAAAAACCTGCTCTCTAAAGGTAAAAATAAGCTCTTTGTTATAAGTGGGAAGGGGAGGACTAAAAAAAAAAACAAAAACTTTTTTTTCTAAACTTTGCTGGAGGAGACGCCTTGAAGATTTCAAGACCATTAATTAATGGAAATACGGCTTTTAAAATATATCTGGGATTTTGCCTCTGGAGAAAAAACTGTAAAGAGAAGAAGAGGAAAAAAGTTTTGCTTGTTTGGATTGTTTGATAACTCTGACATTTGGAAATTACTTCAAGATTGAAAGCATCTGGGTTGTTGTTGTTTTTTTTTTTAAAAAAAGAACTTATAATGGTACCACCGGTTGATGAACTGAAAATGGAATATGAAAAATTAAAAGAAAGACAACAAAGTGGCAAGGATTCTTTGGGAGCTGCCTTCCACTTTTTAGAAATGGCGGTTTCTACGTACCAGCAAACACTGGAGGAAGGAGAAGGAGAAGAAGAAGAAGAAAAGGAAGAAGCCATCTTTAATGGACTAAAAAGTTTGATTAAGAAAGAAAATGGGAAGGAAGGAAGGGAAAAGGAGAATTTAAGATTTAATAAAACAACCAAGAAAAAGAAAAATAGGATGAAAAGAAGGTACAATGTTAGAAAGCAACTGAAAATAGAATTACAACAGAGAGGGAAACTTAAAAAGGGGGAGAGGAGAGGAGGGGGCAAAAAGACCAGATTGGAGAAGAAAGGGAGGGAAAAAGAAAAAAAAAGCCACGGGTTAGGACAAGATTTTTTTTAAAAAAGTTTTTTCTTTAGAGATGAAGGATGATAGATAGCTTATAATTAAAGAAGATTCTGCAAGAGTGCATAAGATAGTATTGTAGTATTTGTATTTGGAACAGTTTATTGGAATATTTAATGAAATATTAATGTTTAATAATGAGAACTAGAATTAGAATAGAAATTATATATTTAATTATACTATAAGTTTGTTATTCTTTCATTTTAAGATTTAATATGTAGAAGGTACTAAGCAGAATCAGAATGGAAATTATGTATTATTTTAAGTTTTATTTTAGGAGAAGGCGTCATACTTCAAAAGCGATTACAGGGGAAATTTTTTGGTTAAAGGGAAGAGATACATAGATGTTTACTAAAGAACGGACCAAAGACATAAGTATAATGACTGAAATAAGATGAAATAAATAAAATATAATTAAGAGAGTGAAAAGATGGGAGAAGTTATATAGAAAATACAAAATGGTTAATAAGATATGAAGGGTATATAAGATGGGCATGAATTTGATTTAGGTCTGTCAAAAAAGATGTAACCTGGGGCCAAGTCACTTTTCAAAGAAGTTTTATGTTTTATGTTTAGTGTGTGGATTATGTTTGATTCTAAATTAATAAAATCTTGGAGAAATGAAATTAAAGGGAGAGAAATTGGGAAAAGATATGTATAAATGATAACTAAGGAGGTTTTTTTTTTTTTCTCCAATGTTTTGCTTCAAGTGTGATAATGTGGAACCATGTTTTAAAGAATAATGCTTTGTTTGTCTTGTTGAAGTTTATGGGTAGTTCTTGGAAAGGAGGTTATATATGTTTTGTTTGTCTTGAAAAATCAATAAAACTTGTTTAAAAAAAAAAAATCATTCTAACATTGGAAGTGACCATAGAATGGTATAAGCTAAAGTGAAGACAGACTGTTGAAAAGAGCATATGAAAATGATAACAATGTCACCAAAAACAAAAATAAAGTGTGACAAATTGTTAGAGGACAACAGCGATTTTGAGATTAATCTATTAAATCACTTTGCTCTATTGCAAGATTTGGAAGAGATGGACATTATGAACCAAAATCAACAAATAGTCAAAAACATCCTTGAATCTGATATATTTATAGTACTACCTGAAAAATAATTTGTACACTCAAAATCTCTGATGAAACAATTCACAATTTATTTCATTAGTAAGGTGGAGTACAATGAATTATGCAAGACCATAAGAAAATGTATCCAAGAAAAAATGCACCAGTTTAATGGGAAGCCTGTTAAAAAGACATTTGAAGAAAACAAAGGGCAAAATGCAAGCTTATAAACTGAGAAAAATGCAAGCGTATAAATACAAAAAAAGAAGGTTTTTGGATTAAAACATGAAGATAGTTCTGTGTATAGAACAAGACAGAAAATGTTAGAAATAATTGGAAAATTCTATTCAGAGCTATACAATGATCAAGATCATTCAAAGTAACAATACCCATAAAAGAGGAAATGCCAGATATCCTAGTGGAGGAAGTATCAAGTGTCATAAAATCAATAAAAAATTGGCAAAGCTTCAGGAATGACTGTGTTACAGTTGTAATACTGAAAGTTAATGGTACACAAGATACTAGAAAAACTATATTTGAGATGCCTCAGAAAAGAAAAACTACCCAATGGATGGAAAAATGCTGAAGTGATTCTTATACACAAGAAAAGAGCCCAAGATGATTTAAAGAACTATTGCCCATTAAGCCTTCCTTCAGTCATCTACAAGGTTTTTCCCAAGATAATAGCAAAAAAGAATTAAATGATGCACAGTCAAAAGAGGAGGCAGGATTCAGATGTGCTTACAGCACAATGGATCACATCCAGGTTGTTGAGCAAGTCATTGAAAGGCCCAATGAATACACCATGCCTCTGGTGCTTGGCTTTCATTGACTATGAAAAGGTGTTTGACTCAGTATTCCAGCAAGGGATAATTAATGCATTGCTAAATCAAGGCACAGACATTGCTTACATAAACTTACTACAATCAATATATGGAAAAACAGTGGCGGCAATTCACCTTAATGATCTGGAAGTGGAAATCAACATAGAACGAGGTATACAATGATACAATATCACCTATTTTTTTCTCACTCTGCCACGAAGAAGTATTTCGCAAACTGTACCCTGGCAAAAGATGGAATAAAAATCAATGACACCTATTTAAATAATTTAAGATTTGCAGATGATGTTGTTTCTCCTCTCAAAAGTCCCAAAAGAGCTACAAAGACACATACAAGAGCTGCACAAAGCATGAGAATCATTTGGCCTGAAAATAAACCTGAAAAAGAGCCAGGTTATAGTTAATAAATTCACCAAAGAAAGAAAAAATATATATCTGGAGAAGAACTAGACGTAATAGACCACTACTTATACCTTGACCAATGGATCTCAATGGAAGGTGATACAATACAGCAAATTCAATGGCACGATAAATGTGGTTGGCAGGCATTCAGCAAGCTAAGCATAATTTTCAAGAACAACTTCCTCCTATGCCTGAAGAGAAAAAATTGTGCTACCTGTTCAGTGTGTGCTACCTGTTCTAATGCATGCCGGTAAAACATGGACACTAACTTCACAACCAATACAAAAGCTATGAATGACACAAAGAGCCATGGAAAGATACATGCTTGGCAGTACAAGACAAGACAGAAAGACCTGCGCATGGATTAGAGGACAAGCAAAACTATTTGATATCATCAAGAGAGTAAAAGTATTGAAATGGACATGACAAAAAGAACTGATGGCAGGTGGACCAAGGCAGTCATCGAATGGACCACACTTGATAACTAAAATTCTTTATTGGCCAAGTGTGATTTGTCTTTGGTGTATAAGCTCTCAGTGTACATAAAGAAAAAAATAAAATACATTCATCAAGAATCATGAGATACAACACTTAGTGATAGACATAGGCTACTAATAAGCAATCAAATCATATTAGGGAACAAATAAACAATATAAAATGTAAAGATACAAGCAATGCAGTTATAGTTATAAGTTGGAAGAGATAGGTAATAGAAAGGATGAGGAGGAGAAGAATAGTAATACAGCCTTACTAAATAGTTTGACAGTGTTGTGGGAATTGTTTGGCAGAGTGATTGCATTTGGGGAAAAAACTGTCCTTGCGTCTAGTTGTTCTGATGTGCAGTGCCCTGTAGCATTGTTTTGACCGTAGAAATTGAAACAATTTATGTCCAGGATGTGAGGGGGTCTGTAGATATTTTCATAGCCCTCTTTTTGACTCCTGCGGTATACAGGTCCTCAATGGGAGGCAGTTTGCTAGCAATTGTTTTTTTCTGCAGTTCTAATTATCCATTGAAGTCTGTGTCTATCTTGTTTGGTTGCAGAGCCAAACCAGACAGTTATAGAGGTTCAGATAACAAGGACTCAATAATTCCTCTGTAGAACTGAATCAGCAGTTTTGTTTCCACAAAAACAAAACACACACACACACACACACACACACACACACAAGTGCCAATTGGCAAAAAGAAAGCTCAGGACCATATTGATTGGAAACCTGTGGAAGAGGCATTCATTTAGCAATGGACAGGCAAAGGTTAGAATGATGATGATGAGTTATTGTGGATGGTTTCACTGTGCTAACCTTCCATGCGTTGCCATGAAATTGGTTGCCATCTCACGATAGAAGAAATGTTATACATTTTGATTAAAAAATTTAAAATACATGTGATATTGTGTATTCATACATGAATGCAAACTTCCTAATACAATATAATCTATATGTGATGTTGAGAATTACAGCCTACAAGTTGAAACCATTTAAATAAATAAAATAACAGCAGCCACCAATCCATTTGTCTATCTCTCTATCATCTATCATGTCATATCAAGCATACTTGGCAGATTTCAGTTGTTTGTCACTCTATATCGGCTAATATTTTTAGAAGACAGCAGCTGATCATTTTTATAAAATATCAGTTCTTGCAAAAACACACTCCCCCGCACACATAAACAAACAAACAAAGAATGAAAGAAGATGGGAAAATATATCCTGATATGGACAATACAATTGAAGTGCCAATTGATTTCTCATGCCTATCATGACAGCACTGGGGAACAGGAAATCTTCAGAACTGTAGTCATTGAGTGAGAACATGCAGAAAATACCCGAGTATTTCCCAAATATGCTATGGTACAAAAAATGCTTGTTATCTCTGATGTATGCATCAGCGGTAACAAGCATCAGGATGAATGAAATTTTCTATTTCTCTAAGTGTCTGTTTTTCACTCCGTTTTTTTTTCCCCAAAAGTTTTTTATTTTTAAATTTGATGCATCTTTCCACATGAGCAACAAGTTTCCAGGTTATAACAGTTGTACATAGTCATACTTTCATTTCCATTAATCTTATATAATATTAACTCATATCATTATCCATTTCACTCATCTTTAAATAAGTTTACATTTCATATTTCAATTCATTAATTCAATATCGATATCATTTCATCCATACATAAGTTTTCAAATCTTTATCCCCTATTATTTCCATTTTCAGCTTACCACCTATTTTAATCTACATTACACGTCATTGTTCTCTTTAGTTGTCTCTAAGCTGATATATAATAAAAAATCTAAAAAGAGTAAAAGTATAGATAAAGCCAATATATTTAGGGTCCATATGGTATTTTCCATTCCCCTACTTTAGTCATAATAGAATATTCTCATTGTACAATTCTAATATCCATTAAATAATCAACTGTATATATAGTCAACTGTATATATCCCCTCCAATAAATCACTAAAATAGCTTCTTAATATCTCTCATTTTATCTTCACTTTACTTATAATCGTTAATAATCAAGACTTTGAATATTAATAATTTATTATAAAAATGTTTTTCAGTCAGTTTTGTTTTGCTTCTTTTGTTTCTGTATGAGAGTTATCTTCAAAAGAAAATATATTACAGAATTGCACAGTTGGTAAGAGCTAACCAATCGCTTTCTCAGTATAGGAACTCATATTAAAACATAGCTACACAGGTGGCTATGTTACTTTCTCTCTGAAATGTCAGAAAAGAAAGCCTACCACAACTCTTTTTGTGTTGCTATTAGTTTTTTTTTCCCCTCTGACATTTAATCAGAACTTGTCTTCCTATAACTTCATTAGTTTTGTACCCTGTAACTCTGGAACAACGGAAAAGAATTCTTGACGCTTTTCTGTGTGTATCCTTTCAGGTAGTTTAAGGCTTGCACACCGTCTAACACTATCCTAATTTGTAAGTAAATGACAAGGAGGGTTGGCCATTAGATCCATTCCTTCCATTTTCCCCATCAACTTGTTGGAAGCTGTGAGGGGATATTGAAAACGGGAGTCATTTGACCATGGTTGGTTATGACACTTCAGCAGGACCAAATAATATCAGCGGTGCAGCAATACTGAAGTGGCCACAATTTCATTCCAACGAGAGCCATGGGCCTTCCTGGCATTCTGTAATGTAGCCCATTTGAGTTACCTTGGTTCGATAATTGTTATCCTGATTCTGAACCTTCCCGTTCTGTTTACCTGAGGTTTATAGACAATCAAACAGAAAGGAGAATTTTAATAATATGTGGAGAGATGTAGGTTCTTATTCTGTGGCAGCATACCTTCCGTCTTCTCAGTGAGCGCTGAAAACAAAAATGAAAAAAAAAACTCAGGGTTGGACAAAATTTTTTAGCAAAGTATTCTCTGCCCAGTTGCTGGGTGGGTGCGGCCATGGTGGGCGTGGCCTAGTCGGCCTCCTGCACAAGGGCGTTTTTGCTCTCCTTGGCTCCAAAGGCTTTCCTCTAGCCTCCGGGAGTGCAAAAATGGCCTCCCCTGGCTCTGGAGTCTCTCTGGAAGATGGAAACCGGCCCATTTCTGGTCTTCCCAAACTTCTAGGAGGCTTGTTTTTTTTACCCTCCCTGAGTCTCCACACACACCTTGCACTTACCTGCATCCAAAATGGGCCACATGAGGACTCCTGGGAGGGGAGGGGCAGGGTGGGCAAGGGTCCAGCCAGGAGTGGGATTTGGGAGTCATCTGAACTGCACAGAATCTTAGCTAGAGGCTCTCCCAAATCCCTGTGAACCCCCAGCCACCCACCCCTGAGAAAACTGATACTAAAACTGAGCTTAGTAAACCTTATTTGATTAATAACCACCAGTAAACCAGCTTATATGATTTTCAAGCCAGATGTACATCTATTATTGCATTAGCATGCCATCCCATGTATGTCCAACTAGCTTGCTAAACACAATGTCTCGTCAACTGTTTTGCTGAAAGGTAGACCTATTATCTTTCCAGAGATTCAGTCAATATTCTAGAATTAAGTTTATCACTATATGTGTAAATTTATCCAAAATAAATAAATGTTCCCTGATGGTATTTCTATCAAGCTCATGAAAATTCTCCTAACATAATATATTTTTGTGCAACTTTTACTAAACATATTTTATTGTATTTTCTATAATAAATGCAGGGTATGTCTCTGTGCAGGCAGGTATATGTGTATTTGTGTGTGTGTGTGTGTGTGTGTGTGTGTGTGTGTGTGTGAATTGATCAGAGTGCAATTTATATTTTATATTTTCTTAGAATCCAGCAAATACCCTATTTGACCTTGAACAATAACATTTGTCATAAAATGTTCGAAAGGACTTTGCAATCACCAGTTCTTTTAAAGCTTTAAATGATAAATGTTATTGTATTGAACTCACCTCTTGCTAAATGTTGGTCAAGTCTAATGTATCTACAATATGTGTGTGTTCCCTTCCAGAATCTTGATGTGCACATCTATTTCTACCCTATTTATAGGCGTGCTTATAATTTATGCTTTATAGTTTAAAAATGTGCTACTGTCTTCAAGGGTGGTCTGATGCAAAAGTCTTCTTGTTCACCAACAAGTGCTATTTCAGTACATGGATAAGCATCCCAGGCTGCAGTGATTTTAATGCATGATGAATTGTGAAAATAAATAATCAAATAAGTAAACAAATATAGATAGATCATAGATCAACTCTTACTCACCCCATCAAGCCAGTGGTGGTAGTCTACCGGTTCAGCCCGGTTCTGCCAAGCCGGTAGCAGCGATGAGCAGCGGAGACCGAACCGATTCTCTTCATCGCTCTGCTGATGGGCCCACCTGCTGGCCCAGGCTCCTATACTCACCTTTATCCTCTGCTTGTGAAGTGCAGCTGCTTTGTGCAGCACAGCAGAGTGCAACACAGCACCCTGCTGAAGCGACTGGGAGAGAGCAGGCTTCCAGGAGGAGAATTGGAACGCCCAGGGGTAGGATTCAAATTTTTAACAACCGGTTCTGTGGGCGTGGCTTGGTGGTCATGTGACTGGGTGGACATGGCTTGGTCATGTTATTGGCTGGGCATGGCCAATTCAATATCACTCACATAGAGGCACGCATCTCCTCACCTGGCCTCTCATGACTGTGGGGATGCTGCAACAGTCGTAAGTGGTCATAAGTCACTTTTTTCAGTGCCAGTGTAACTTTGAATGATCATTCCACACAGGCAAAGTACCAACAAAGGAGGGGGAAAAAAAACTCCAGAGAAGTTCCAGAGACAGGAAGTCTAGTCCCGCCAAGAATGTAATAAGGGTTAACGGAGAGGCAGATTCTGTATGCAACACCAGAATGTTTCCTTCCTGCCTTCCTTACAGGATTAGCCCAGTAATTTCTTCTAACAACCGGTTCTCTGAACTGCTTAGAATGTTAACAACCAGTTCTAGTGAATAGGTGTGAACCGGTAGAATCCCACCCCTGGGAACGCCTCTTACCTGTGCAAAGTGCATGTGTGGCACATGTGCGTGCAAAAACTATGCACATGCGCAAAGCGCGCCCACCAGGCCACGCCCACCAAACCAGTGGTAAAACTTTTTAAATCCCACCACTGCACCAAGCCTGCTTCACCTAGCAGGAGAGCCCCAAGAGATGCTATCAGGGAGTGTGGTCAGAGGGTGCTCTAGAGCAGGGCTGTCAAACTCAAGGCTCGCATGTCAGATCTGCCCTGCAGGGTGCTTAAATCTGGAAATAGCAAAGGACTAGCCCATGGTGCCTCTGTCACCAAAATGGACTGCAGGGGAGCTGCGTAAGATACCCCCATGACCCATTTTGGCAGGTAAGGTGCTGCAGGAGGCAGTACATCCTGAAAACGTGATGCGGGATGCATCCTCTGTGCCCTGTTTTGGCCAGCAGGGTGCTGCGTGAGGCAGTCCAGACAAAAAATGGGGCTCAGGGTGGCCTCACAAGCCCCCCGCCCCATGCCCTGTTTTGGCTGGTAGGGTGCTGCAGGACGACATCCAGGATGAAAAGAGGGCATAGAGGCCCTTATGCACCCCCGAGTACATTTTGTCTGGCAGGTGTCCAGGCTGAAAATAGGGCTTTGTGTGCAGCCCCTGCTGTTTCGGCCAGCACTAATGGCAATAGCACTAATGGCAATATACCACTTTAGAGTGCTTTACAGCCCTCTATAAACAGTTTACAGAATCACCCTATTGCCCCCAACAATTTGGGTCTTCATTTTACCTGCCTCGGAAGGATGGAAGGATGAGTCAACCATGAACCTGGTGGGATTTGAACTGCCAAATTGTAAGGAGTGGCTCCAGAAGTAGATTGCAGTACTGCACTCTAACTACTGCGCCACAGAGGCTCCTAATGTGACTGTTTTCTGTACATTTAATAACTACTCCCTTTCAGGGGTGGGATTCAAATTTCTTAACAACCGGTTCTGTGGGTGTGCCCTGATTTGTGGGTGTGGCTTGGTGGTCATGTGGCTTGGTAGGCGTGGCTTGTATGTAAATATTGTAAATATTTATGTAAATGTTGAATTTTTTATTTAAAGAAAGAGCAACTTTTATCCAAAATGTGGGCAAAGCAGGCAGGCAGATTGAGTTGCTTGCAGAATCACAGAGTCACTCGCAGATCTACTTCTCTGCAATTTGCTGCCTGAGTCTGCACTGAAAAAATACAATTTTCAGTCCTAAGGAAGGTTCAGCTCTTCTCTCAGGCCAGTGGTGCGATTTGCCGTCTCTCCGAACTGTACAGAATCATAACAACTGGTTCTATAGAACTGGTCTGAACTGGTAGAATCCCACCCCTTCTCCCTTTCCTTAAGTATATAAACAATGACAAACCATCAGCATGTTTTAGTGGCTTCACTCAAGGCATTGGAGAGAAGCTTGCATATAGTAGGCATCAATATTCTTGCTACATATGATCTATCAGTCACACAGACACAACTATCTTCCAAGACTGATGTAGAGTTTAATGTAGAAAATAGCTTCCATAATGGTATGATTGACACTACACGTTTTCTGTAGGTCACCCATAAAGATGTAGTTAAGTTTCCCCACATTTATTACCACTCTCTGATGTAGTATTTTCCACACTAGGAAATAAGTTAGTCCCTGAGAATTGTCTGAAAAGAAAGATTGCTTCTACATCAATTCTTCAAAGGATAATTATCTAACATTAAGTTTTTCTAAATTGTAGACTCCCTTGTGTAAATCAGCTGGAAATGAAGCCAGCGTAAGAACTCCAATTCTGTATTTCAACATCATCTTCTGCTTTTACCACAGTGGGTAGGCCATGTTCTGTCTGGACTTCACTCATAATGGTCCCTGATTGGTGGATTCCTGTATGAACTTATCTTCACACATTCATGCCATGAAAATAAGCAACCATCACTTTCCTTTATACAGGAATCACTTAGTACATGTAGCTTCCATTAACAGACCTTCTGTATGACTTCCTTTCTGCTAACTTCCTCTTTTTATCGGTGTTCCTACAGCGGAATATAAACTAGACAAAAGTCCCACACTGCTTTCACCGCTTGAAGCTAGGAGGTGAACATCGCAAAGATCTTGTTGCTTTCATGTAATTAAAAAAAAACAAAATAATGAAAAGGAAGCGGCGGGGGAGACATCCAGCACCATTATTTAATTGTTTCTTTCTGTAACGTTTATTATGAAACTGCAAAGCAATCCTTGCAACTGATGGAAGGTATACAGTTTTCAAAAATAATTAACAAACATGCTAGATGATTTTTGTCCTGTAGCAGGATGGCAAGAAGAATTGTGTCCTTTGAATGCATGGCTAGCATTGTTAGACAAATAAAAAACAATGGGATGTCAGAGAGGTGACACAGTATTGACAGAAAATAAGCAAATCCACACCCACCTCAAAGCAGAAGAGGATGCCAATTCAGAATAACGTTATGGAAAAACTTGAAGAAATTCCAAACTGCTGCCTATTGTGTAGCTTCTACCCATATTATGCTGTCTCAGAGGTAAATTTCAGTGCACAGATGATAACATCAGAATGGCAGATGACACTTTTGTGTGCTGTGGAATCGAATGACTAAGTCATTGGCACAGCTACTTGCAGCTCCTTTGCAAATGCCCTTTGCAGTAGAGCCATCATCTCTTGACAGCTCAGATGAAACTGCTGAAGAATATGAGCCCAGAATCTCTGAAATAAAAGCTGCCACCCATCCAATAAAAAATTATAAAGCTGTTGAAGCAGATGAAGTCACTGCTGTAACCCTAAGTCTGGAGATGATATGTTGATGTGTTGATTGTTGGCTCCGCTGACTTCTTCAAATAATCTGGCAGTTTGAAAAAAAATGTAAAATTTCCAGAAATAGGAAATAATAACACCAAATGTCAAGATAGGAGAACACGATTTCTGTAGGATTAGCCTGTTGTCAGTCTTAGGGAACATATTTTGGAAAGCAACAGAGGCTTCAGGAAGGAACAGAACAGAAGATGCTTTGGTCAAATATTTGTTCCATGATAGTTGCTTGAAGAATGCCTTAGATGTTGAAAAATGCTCATCATTGTGTTCATTGACTTTGCAGCAGCATTTGGCAGTGTCCATTGGCAAACACAATGGAAGGCACTCACTTCAGAAAGACTGCAAACTAATATAGTATACTTACTGTAGTAAAAATATAAGGTATCATAAGTGTTACAGCAAAATGTATAAAGACTTCACTGTATCTTCTTGTATAATTTAATCTTTGTTGCATCTCCCTTACTCTTCAACAAGAACTGGTCAGTGTAGTGTCAAACATGGACAAGGTTAATTCATCACAGATATAATGCAGTAGGCTAGCACCAAATTTAAAACAGAAATGGCTGTGAAAGCCTGTCTCACAGACGAACACAATACACAAGCCTGATGATGGCAGATGAGATTCTGCCGAAATGTTGCTACAACTTTAAAAGCACAACTATAATGACGTGGGAAAATACCCGAACAAAGCTGAATACCATACATATAAATACCTGTGAAAACTTAAGAAAACAAATGTATGTATGTATGTATGTATGTAAAAAAGTATGTTTTGATGTCATTTCTTCCCTCTTTAGGAGCTCCTGAGTGAAGGAGTGCAATGTCTGCCAGTTTGAACTGAGGTAACAGAATGTGAGGTAGCTGGCAGTTTGAACAGAGTTCTTTTCAGGTAGAGAGGAGTAGTAGAACTCCTTAGCATCAGAGCATGTTAATTACTGTATAAGAAATACTAATGATTTCATAGTCATTTCGAAAAACCATTTCTTAGTGATCACCTAGAAGCCAAGAGGAGCATATGTGCCAAATTTCAAGGTTGTAGGCTTTATGGTTCTGGAGATGGATGGATGGATGGATGGATGGATGGAGAGATAGATAGATAAAAAGAAAGAAAGAAAGAAAGAAAGAAAGAAAGAAAGAAAGAAAGAAAGAAAGAAAGAAAGAAAGAAAGAAAGAAAGAAAGAAAGAAAGAGACACACACACAGAGAGAGAAATATAGATATATAAATATAAATATTTATTATGATTTATTAAGTGTTATTCTTTATTAAATGTTTATTTGTGTATGTAAGCACATACTTGTTTTTATTTCTAAATCATCCTAATCAGAATTGATTCATACCTGTAGACAATAGTCTAGTGATATATTTGTGTATAAACATTTAACTAACTCCAATTAGTGATTACTCCCTTATAACTAGATTATGTTAGAAATATTTTCAGAGGTCTCGATAAATCAGAATTAAGGTGAATGTTCCCTAATTTTATAAAGATAAAGTGACAGTTTTAAAACAGTCTTTAAAAGATCAAGGTCAGTATTTTAAAAACTTCAAATGCTTTCATTTGAATATTAATTAAAATAATTTTCTTTTCTGCCCATTTCAAACTGCAGATTATCAATTAGTAACTTGAATTGCACACAGAAATTATTATTATATATCAAAATTACCCTTGTGATGGGCTTTTATTGATAAAAAAAGACAGCTGGAGTAACACCATTTCTTTTTCCTCTGTTGATGTAACCATGAAGTCTAAATAATAGTATAGCAATAGCATTTAGACTGATACGCTGCTTCATTGTAAACTGTTTAAACTGTTTACAGAATCAGCATATTGCCTCCAAAAATGTGTATATATCACTCAAGCAAGAGACTATTTCCGACAAATGGCTGTCCAATCTCTTCTTTAAAGATCTTCAGTGATGGAGCACCCACAACTTTTAAAGGTAACCCTTTTCACTAGTTAATTGTTCTCACTGTCAAGAAATTTTTCTTATTTCTAAGTTGCTTGCCTCCTAGATTAGTTTCTTGTCTTGCCTCCTGGTGCTTTGGAAAATAGGTTTACCCCCTCTTCCTTTGTCACAGCCCCTCAAATATTGGAACACTGCTATAATGTTACCCCAGTCCTTCTTTTCACTAGACTAGCCCATACCCAGTTCTCGTAATTGTTCTTCATATGTTTTAGCCTCCAACCCCCTAATCATCTTTGCTGCTGTTCTCTGCACCCTTTCCAGAATCTCAACATCTTTTTTTTAAATTATGGTGAGCAAAACTGGATGCAGGATTCCCAGTGTAACATCTTACCAAGACGTTATAAGGCAGTACTAACACTTTACATGATCTTGATTCTATTCCTCTGTTAATATGCTAACAACACTTAATTGCTCTGTTAACTTATTTTTCTGATGATCATAAGCAAGATGCTATGGCAAGATGCAAATCTCTTTAAATATTATGAATCACAATCTGCCTTGCTGGTCTAATGTGCTTTGGAAAATTGGTAGCTTATTTTGGTTTCCCAGTCTAGGATTACTGGTTCAAAGTCAACCAGCAGACTTCTGGATCAAAGACAAGGCTACAATTCAAATCTCCACACTCCTATTCCATCAACCTAATTGAAGTAGACTGGTATAGCTCTATAGTCCTGAGGGCATTTTGACATTCTTTATGATCTCTGCAATGCCTTCTGAAGCTATTTCATTAGCAATCTGCTTTTCTAGTCTCATCATCTCCTGTAATTTTCCCCACATTTCTAATTCTTTTTTAATTTGTATTATTAATTTGTCGTAATTATCTTTTTTTTTTGATTGAAGAGCATCTTGCTGTTAACCAAATGCCTAAATATTTTTTCACACTTTGCATTCCCAATTTTCCTTCTAATTCTTCTTCTTCTTTTTTTTTGCTTATCTTTTAAATTTTTAGTCAATAATTTTGTTTTGTTTTTATTTATCTTAAGGCCTGCGACCTTGCCGAGTCCTTCTATTTCATTTATTAATTTTACACCCATATTCTCTGGATCTTCCAGAAAAAATACTATATCATCGGCAAATGCCTGTACCTTATAATGCTTCTTTTTGATTAAAGCCCCTTTGATTTCTTCATTTTTCCTAATGTTTTCCAATAAGTTTTCTAAGGTAAGGATGAAGAGAGGGGGTGACAGTGGGAATCCCTGTCTTACTCCTTTGTTGATCTTAAACGTTTCTGTTCTATCACCATTCAGTATTACACTGGCCATCTGTGTTATCGAAATCAGTTTGATACATTTATTGCCAAATTGCATGCTTTTTAATTGTTGTATTATAAACTGCCAATTAACATTGTCAAATGCCTTTTACATATCGACAAAGACCATTGCCAATTGTTTTCCTGGGTTTGCTTCATAGTATTCTATTATATTCATTACCATTCTGGTATTATTTTTGATTTGTCAATTTGGTAAGAATCCGTTTTGTTTGCTATGAATTATCTGGTTCAGGTTTTTTTTCAATCTTTCTGCCATTATGGACATAAATATTTTATAGTCAACATTTAAAAGGGATATAGGCCTATAATTTGAATTAATTGATGGTCCGAATCTTCTTTTGTGATCAATGTTATGTGTGTCTCCTCCCCATGACTTGGGTAACTTCGCTGCTGTCAGTATCCCATTGTAGAGTTCTTACAATTGCATTTCTAATTTTTCTTGGAGCATTTTATACAGTTCCTCTGGGAGACCATCCGGTCCTGGTGTCTTATTGTTTTTCTGTTTCAGGATTGCTTCTAGGAGTTCTTTTAGTGTTATTTCCCTGTTTATCTCTTCTTTATTCTGTTCCGAGATCGCAGGTAACCATTTCCCTTCTAAATAATGTTGGATATTTTCCTCTGGTACGTCTTGCCTACAATATAGTTCCTTAAAAAAAAATTTAACAATATGTTTTTTCTTTTCAATTTGATGTTGTAACGTACCATCAGCATCCTTCAATTGTTGGATTGATCTTTTTTTCCTTTTCTTTCTTAACTCTGTAGGCTAGCCACCTTCCCGGCTTGTTCACATGCTCAAAATAATTCTGTTTTATCATTTTCATGTCCTGTAACCATTCATCTTGTGCTAACATATTCAATTTGTGTCTACTCATTATCCTTTCCATATGTGTGCAGTGTGCAGCAGCAGCCTCAAAAGCTAATGCAATCCTAAGTTGTATTAACAGAGAGATACAATCAAGATCAAGGGAAGTACTAATACCACTCTATAAAGCCTTAGTAAGACCACACCTAGAGTACTGCATCCAGTTTTGTTAGCCACATTATAAAAAAAGATGTTGAGACTCTAGACAAAGTACAGAGAAGAGCAACCAGGATGATGAGGGGACTGGAGACTAAGGCACATGAAGAACAGTTACAGGAACTGGGCATGGCTAGGCTAGTAAAGAGAAGGACCAGAGGAGACATGATAGGGTCTTCCAATATTTGAGGGGCTGCCACAGGGAGGAAGGGGTCAAGCTATTTTCTAAAGCACCTGTAGGCCAGACAAGGAATAATGGATGGAAACTGAACAAGGAGAGATTTAACCTGGAAATAAGGAGAAACTTTCTGACAGTGAGAACAATCAACCAATGGAACAGCTTGCCCTCGGAAGTTGTGGGAGTGGCATCACTTGAGACTTTCAAGAAGAGATTGGACTGCCATTTGTCAGAAATGGTGTGGGGTCTCCCGCTTGGGTGGTGGGTTGGACGAGATGACCCACAAGATCCCTTCCAACTCTGATTATCTGTTAAATATCTGTTAAATATCCTAATTTTGTTGCTTCTAACAGTTTACTTTGATGTTTCTGGATATGTGTTTCTTGAAGGCATATAATGTCTAAGTTCAATTTCTGTAGTTTAGCTATTGTTTTTTTCCTCTTGATTTGTGAATTTAAACCATTGATGTTAATGGAAATCAATTTGATTTCTTCTGCCATCTTATTCTATAGTTGTTACTTGTTGAAGCTTGTTTGCTCTTCTTTGGTGTCTCGTTCTTACACCTTCTCTTTCCACTTCTTCCTTTTCTCTTTCCTCTTGTTCTATTTCATTTTCTCATTAACTCTGTTTTATTTTATGAACAACTGAAATAGAATATTTTGATTCTGCTAAGGCCACCACACATATTCTAAAAGAAGAATTCAATGAATGAAGTCATGTGATTGAGATGGTAAGGTTGACTTAAATATTGCTAAGTTTGGCAGCAGTATCCATGCATTAACATTGCTTGATTTCAGCTTACTGTTAGTGTAATGTTGAACTCTAGTTCCTGGTGGTAGAATTTATTTTTCCATCAAATCTTTGCAGGAAAAAAGGGGTGCACCAAGAGTATTTTTGCCCAAATTACCTTGAGTGTGCTTTGGTTTTATATGTATTTATGGTTACTTTTTTGAATTTTAGTATTTCAGGATTTAAATTCTATTGCTCAATTATAATTATGCAGCATACTACATGGATCCAACATATTACTTCATAAAGAAAAGAAATAAAACTCGGACTTGTGTTAGTTTCAATGACAACAATGAAGAAATAAACCAGAAATGGAATGTTGTAGCTTTTAGAACAATTGCTAGTTTTTAGGTAGCACCTTTTGTAACAACTGCTAGACAGTGATTCATCCACAAAACATAATGATATTCATCCATATTTATCAACAAATGAAAAAATGAAAGAAATTATAAGTTTCAAAAATGTTATTACTTCTTTGAAAATAATTCGCATCCTAATATATAGAGCATTGTAATTGGCAGTATCTCTGTGTTTTATATGTCGACAAAAACTTTGATAGGATTTTTCACTAAACTACTACTAGGGTGGCACAAACCTATTCTTCCAACTTTTGAAATTCAAAATATTGTATATCTTTTCTGGTTCTTACCATACATCCGGTTCTATGAGGAGCCATTTTGTGCTGTTGGTAGAACCATTCCCGTAACTAGATTTTGTCATGTCAAATTAGTGACTGTTAAAATTTCATGTAATATAAAAAGAAATGGTCTTTACAGACACTGTTTGTCAATAATAATGTGCAATAATAGGGATATAGTGGCCAATTTCAGTCTGATATTATTTGATTTGAAATTCTACCACGGATCATACTAACACATCTGGATGGTAAAATTTGACAGATTCATAAGGGAAAAAAAATATGATTACTTCCTGACATTGAAATCTATATAATCAGAAAACATAAGAATAAAGGTTTCATAATGTCTTGATGGGTAATCTAGTGAAATATTTTTAGGAGGAGGAATATTTTTATATGGTGAATTTGAAGGCACAGGACAGAAAAGAAAAAGAAAATAAATGGGAATAAGTATAATATGACAAACTAGGATAGGTAAAAAAAAAAAAAGATGAAATTATGGATGGAAAAAAAAAAACAATTGGACCACTTGGACCTAAGCATTTCTCATAGACTTTTCACTTTATATCTTTAGAATTGTTGCTCTTTTTTGAGAGCTGTTCTTTAAAAATCTTATTGAAAAAGCTCAGATGAAGCAGAATCTCACAAGCAGAGTTTCCTTCAATGTCCCAAAGGCTGTACGCCTATCAACATCATGCATTTAGATAGGGAGTCCCAATTTGAACTTGTCTGGAAGAGAAATCTATTGGCTCAATTGATTATGACAGTTGTATTGGGTATTTTACAAACTACTAGCTGGCTTTGTTCAGAGAGTTTCTCCTTCTTGATCTTTCTCTTGAATTAGGTCAACTGAAGTGAAAGTGACAGTTCTGTTTACTGATCTTATTTAGGGAATTGGGATGCCAAGTCCAATTTTGGTGATTTCAGAGTGAATTGCAGCTAAGAAAATAACATAGTCCAAAACAGAGTATACACAATGTGAATGTGATTGGATATGTTCATATAATAAAGTTAACTTTAACTTCATCACAATCATTAATAATTAGATAATATTTATTTTGGGGGGTCTCCTAGTTAGATCATGGCTCATGTGTCTAAAGTTATGAAGTAAAATTTATTCCTATATCTGCCATTCTTTTTATTCCATTCAATCATGTCTGATTTTCAAAGGCTGTTTGGACATGTGCCTACAGTTTCCTTGGCAAGGTTTTTCAGAAGTGACTTGGCAGTGCTTCCTTGCTAAGGCTGAGGGAAGGGTACTGGCCCAAGGTCACTCATTTGACTTTGTGCTTAAGTTAGGACATCTTTTTAATTATAATATATTAAAAAACCAATTATTAAACATTAAAAATTATTAAGCATTAACAGTTATTATAAAACTCAATTCTAGTGAATCCTTAATTTGATATGCACTTTTTGTGAGAGGAAAAAATATATAGAAGTAGTGAGATGTTGATGGAAGTGAGATGTAAGGGTAAGTTAGTTCAGCTATTATGTCTGCATAGTTACTTGATTAGTCAACTTTATGTTTGCATGCTACATTGGTTTTTATATTACGTACTGTATTTTCTTTTATGAAGTCTGAGGACTGTGTGACCCATAATGAAGTTTTGACTGAGTTCTTTATGATGTTTTATATGTGCATGTATATGCATAATTTCATTTTTTGAGAAATGGGGTTAAAAAGAAATAAACAAAGCTATCTCTTAACAAACTAGGAGAGACTCCAACAATCCATTCTCAAGAAAAAAATCAGCCTCATTTTGAATGTTGGATGCAGTGCAGTGTATTTTTGGCACTACACTGGGCCATCCGTTACCATGATCTGTTTTGTATATCATTTAGCAAAGGAAGTCTAGGTTTCCCGATTTCTGATCTTTTGTGTGATAAACCACTGGTTTCATATTTAAAACTCTTTAAATCAGGGATGTCAAACTCAAGGCCCAGGGGGTGGATCCAGCCCATGGGTGCTTAAATCGGGGCTGCGGGGCTGCCCTGGGAACAGTGAAGGACCAGCCCATGGTGCCTCTGCCAGCAAAAACGGAGCCCACGAGGGCCACGCACATCTCTCCCAAGCTCCAATATCACTGGCAGAAGGCTACAGGAGGCCATTGCAGCTGAAAACGGAGCTTGGGAACCCATTTTCACTGGCATAGCACTTGGGCCACCATAGGCGCCCTGACATGAATGACATTGAGCTGGCCACGCCCACCCTGGCCACACTCACCCCAGCCCTCTGAAGTCAAACACAATCCTGATGTGGCCCTCAATAAAATCAAGTTTGACACCTCTGCTTTAAACGGATTTTCACCAGTTGAAAAATAGTCAAGTGGTAGAAGAGGAATTAATTCCTCCAGAATTCTTGAAAACAAATCTTGGTTATGTTAGTTTCCCTGTTTACAAGCAACAACAAATCTAAAGACTGGAGCTATTCCATCACAATTGTAAAGTTTAAGAAATAAAAATAGCTTAGGTAATTATTGTCCAGTTAGTCTGCTATGTGTAATTAGCAAGCTCTATAGCTTTATAATAAATTTGCCAATAGGATGATCCAGAAGATCATCTTGGCCACTGACCAAGTATGTTTTAGACCACATTTTTGGACTGTTAAGAGGTGTACAATTGTATACCATCTGTCCAAGTTCCCCAAAGATTCTTTTTACGCTACTTTTATCAATGTGAAACCCAATGCCCCAGAAAAGACTTTTCAGGCTGATAATGCTACTGTATAAAAACACCTTTATAGAAATGAAATATAAAAACAATGGAGATTTACTGGCTTCCATTTCAATCTCTAAGGAATCTATGTATGGATTCATTCCAGCTTGGCTATTTTTGAAAACTTTATATTAATGACTTCTTCTGGCCCTTGTCCAACAACAAAAAAAATTCACCCCTCCAGTCCTCACCAACTATTTCTATTTGACTCGATGCCTATTATTTTATCACTTTCTCCATATCTTAAGTTGCCCTTTATGGATATTTAGGAGCTATAAACATTCTTTTTTTCCTAGGGAATCATGGAAATTAATGGTGCTACAACAAAAGCCTTAATTTTCACTAAAACACATTTTAACCTTTCTTATAATTGGCAATTTGATAATAAACCTGTCAAGCAAGTTAAGGACATTAAGTATCTTGATATTCGTTTCCAAACACTTGCTTCCTAGAATTATCAAATAAGTGAGTTCACACCAAGAGCACAAAAAAAAAAAACCTTTAACAAGATTATCAGATTTGCAAGACAGAAATAAAAATATCCCTGCAATAAAAAATTATTCAAAGCAAAGGTATTTAGTTTGTTGCTACATGATGTGTAACTCTGTATGTACATAGAAAAAAAAAATCTTCTCTGCAAGTAATTCAAACCAACTTTTTGAAGGCTATTTTCAATATCTCGTTTATCAAACAAAAACATATTGTCTCAGCTGGAATTTGGTTGCCTTTCTATTGAGACCCAATGGATCTTGCTGACTTAATTTCTGGCTAAAACAAACATTCCAGTTTGACTTCATGTCTTGGCTTACATTGTTGGAAATTTTCAGCTTCTCCTTGAAGAAACAAATGAGCTTGAATTTATCTGCTTATCGCCACCCCTCTCCATTCTTCTTCACATTCAAACTCCATGGGTCTAGACCAGCAATTCTCAAACTTCTTCACATTCTTGAAAATTACTGAGAAACCCAAAGAGCGTTTGTGTATGTGACTGATGTGTGGAGTTCCTTTGGTTGGAATATATGAACAAATCTGGCCTCACATAGATATGTAATTGGAAAAAGGAAGAGTATTTTAACAGCCTTTTCAGATAATCATTGATAATCTTCTTTGATGCTACATCAAAACTCTACAAGTTTGTTGCAATTGGAATTTGAAGCCATACCAGCAAACTTTCTGTCTTCTTTTAGTTTCTGTCTTCTTTGTTCAATCGTGCACTTTGAATGGTTTTACAGCATCACGCATTGATCATTTGGAAAATATTGATTCAGGAAGTAAAGCAGATCTTCCAAATATTGACACAGTTTATTATACAGCATGAAAAAAATACCATTAATGCTTTATGCATTCCTCTCATTTTGGCACACAGAATATTAATAACGTTAACATTTTACTGCTTCCTCAAAGACATTCTTAAATGAAAGTATTTTTTTTTAAAAAAAAAAAATTAATTGAAAGAATATTGGTACCGTTTGGTGCCACTGTCTTGATTTGGGCTAAGGCATTTTAATCCACTGTACTCATGAAAAATTGAGAATGAAAAAAAGGCAAATAAAGTTTTTTTTGTTATGCAAATAGTTTTAAACTCACGGATCATTCCTAGGATAAACTAGGAACTGCTGGTCTATAAAAAGCTTTGACAGAGTTTAAGTACAGAGACTTGGATCTTGACACTCATAGAATTTTCATTATTGCAGCTTGTGTGGCAGTGTTGGGATTCAAAATTTTTTACTACCGGTTCTGTGGGCATAGCTTGGTGGGTGTGGTATGGCTTGGTGGGCATGGCTTGGTGGGCATAGCAGGGGAAGGATACTGTAAAATCTCAATTCCTTCCCCACTCCTGGGGGAAGGTTACTTCAAAATTCTATTCCCTCCCCACCTCCCCACTAACCTACTTTCCAGCTCCGTTCCCCTGTGAAGGGCAACAAAAGAAGACCCAGCCAACCAGCTGGGATTCCGGAGGCAGAGAATAGATGAGGGCAGGGCCAGTCAGAGGTGGCATTCTGAACTACTCAAAATTTCCACTACTGGTTCTCCAGAACTGATTAGAACCTGCTGAATACCACCTCTGTTGTGTCGGCTCCTCTTCTGATATATATATATATATAAATAAATATAAATATAAATATAAATATAAATATATATATATATTTATCTTATATGCCATGTCCCACACAATAGGCTATTCACATTGGTGTGGTTTAGTGTTCTGCCATCATTGCTTATCACAAGAAGATGTCATAGTATTCCTTACCAGGATCACCTTTGCAATGTTCAGACAGCACTGGGTCTGTGGCAGAAGTCTCACTAGACTGCTTTTTACGGTATATCACACCTGGCACTTTGATCTCATTGAACCTCTTGCTGGTCTGCTTTGACACCTATCACAGGCAATGATTATACATTATTTGCTACAATATCAATGTCATAGTGAAACATCTAAAAAAGATGGCAACATTTTTAGTTCTTATATCTAGGGCCATCAAGCAGGTTGTTCTACAACTGGCTATATCCAGTTGTTTGTTGTTGTTTGTTGTTATTGTTGTTGCTGTTGTTGTTGTTGTCATCATTTTCCATTCCCCTCTCTCAGATTGATTGGCTGCCTTTTCAGAATGTCCTTCCAATGCATAAAACCTCAATTCTTTTTCACATTTCATTCTTTGCCAAGCTTGATTTGCCTATATTACATTGGTTTGATTTGCCTAAGGCAACATAGTCAGCTGATAGTTCAAATTGCCCCTTTATTGCTCCAACATTGCCCCAAATGCTCCCACATTTATGGCAAGTCCCAGAGCAAAGTGATCACACACACACACACACACACACACACACACACACACACAGAGAGAGAGAGAGAGACGGCTAGTAAATGCCCATCCAGTCTCTGATTCTACCCCAAATTAAGAGATTACAAGGTGGTAAAAGGGAGATTTGTATATGTATGCATACATAGACTTCTATTTTTTTTTTTTTTTTTAAAAAGTCTCACATAGAACAAGATATTATATTGAATCTATGCTGCCCAAACTACTGTCTGGGCTAAACGGACTAGATTTACTTTTGGATAATTAAGCTGTTCCTATCATCCCCATGTACTTGTGACAGAGGAAAATATCAGGGTGTTTAAGAAGCAAATGAATTCATTGCACCTTTCAGATTGTGCCAGAGCGTGGCCTTTGGAGATCAGAGTGAAATGGAATGGGAGATATCTGCTACCCAGTTTGAATGGATTTATGTGCCAAGGAAACTTCAGGCTTTCGCCCTATAACTATGGCACTATTATTAGGTAATTCATAGGCCAAAACTATTACTGAGTGAGTTTAGCATGCTGCAACAAAAAATATAGCCATGCGGGTTTTGTTGAATGCTGAATGTGTTCAGGCTTTGCTTGTCTATCTGCTTGTCCTCTGGCTAAGATTCATGATAAAAGATGCAGTTTGTGGTTTTATCTTTCTTGTTGTCTTCTTTAACACCTCAGGAAAGTCTTGTACTGCTTGAAATAGGTGGTATGCTACATATCAGCCGCTCCATATTTTTTTCTCTTTTAGCAGAAGAAATCTTGCAAGATTCTTCCAAAATTCAATTCCAAAATATGCTTGTGGATAAACACATTATTTTTTCCATATGTGTAATGCTTAAAAAGTAATTTTTGATAATTTTAAATTTGTATTATAATTGTATCGATATTACAAAGTCGACTAGAACTTCTCTTGAAATCAAACAGTTTTTCTCTCCCTCGCTCCTCCCTCTCTTTCTCTCTCCCTCCCTCTCTCTCTCCCTCTCCCTCTCTCTCCTTCTCTCTTTTTCTTTCCATCTCCCTCTCTTTCTCTCCCTATCTCTTTCCTTGTCTCTTTCTCTCCCTCTCTCTCTCCCTCTCCCTTTCTCCCTCCCTCCCTCTCTCTCCTTCTCTCTCTCTCTCTCCCTCTCTCCTCTTTCTCCTTTTCCCTCTCCCTCTCTCTCTCCCTCTCTTCATTTATATAGTACTAAAATCTATGGGTGTCTAAAAGAGTTGGATCTGTTCTCAGAATCCTTTTAAAACCTTCCACAGGTTACCATTTAAAATTATATTCTTCAAAATATGAGAAGTTGAATGAAAACATTTGTGCTGCTCTGCACAATCACACTTCACTCCTTAAGGCAGAGTTATAAGGGCAAAATTTTGAAGAAGCATCAATGTCATGACAAGTAAACAAAGACAAAACTAAGTTTCAGTTCCTGATCCTATATGGCAATAACCTCCAAGAAGGAAAAGAACTAGGAAGATCAGCAGTGATAGTATGCCCAGTTAACCAGTTAGAAAACATGTGTACTACTACTTCCAGCAACTGTTGGTGGGAATTGTGTGTAAAGAACCTTGAATAAGAGAGAAGGAAAGCTCAAGTAGCAATAAATTCCTTCTCCATAGCAATGATTAGTAGCAATGATTTTCCATATCACACGATCACCAAAGCAGTTGTTATATTGGTGGAATCCCACCCCGTACATACTTAACCATATATATACCTAACTCACTCTCTCTGTGTGTGTGTGTGTGTGTGTGTGTGTGTGTAACCTAAGCATTCTGCATGTATTCATCCAAGTAATCATTCTAATTTGGTGCTGTGTTTTTTTCAAGACTAGATAATGATGATCTTATTCTCTTGGGCTTCCAATGATAACTTACTTATCACATTTCCTGCTGATTCTGTTGATAGGAGAACATGGCTAAATGCCTGTTTTGAAGATTCCTATTATTTGTAAGTGATTAATCTTAGTCTTGCAGAGCTAACAGGAAAAAAATGCTTTCTGAAAGAGATAATGCCTATTAGATCAGTGCTTGTGTTTCATATTCAGCTGAACGGTTTTGCTGAATTCTCACTCAGCATAACTTTGTAGGCAAACATATGACAAATTAAATCACATCAACTTGCCAGGGAATATAGATATTTCTGTGTAACCCTTACATGGTTCATAAAATTGTTTGTGTCATTAAGGAACAGCAGGAATATGGATTGCAACAAATAAAAAGTTCTCCTTGAAACAGTAAAATGAGAAGAACTGAACATTGCAAGTTAAAAATATATATATATATTTTTAAAATGGATAAACAAATGCTAGCAATTGCCTTAGAATTCAGAAGTAATTAAAGTGGATGAGAAGCAGGAAATACTTTGCATCTTGCCCCTAACTGAATTCAAGATGTTGATTTGTACAAAGCAACCTAATTGTGTTGACATGGAATAGATTTTCCAATATATAATGAAATATTCACCAAAACATTAAGTGCTGGCTGTAATAATGAAATTGCCCATTCCTATGTTAGACAGAATTAAAAAAGCCAATTTTTGCAATTAGCTTTGTTACAAGCAACTGGCATTGTCACAAGTAAACAGGCAAGAATACTGAGTTAGTATTGTTATTTCCCATTTGAGCTTCTAGACATTTTAAGATTGTCTGTTTCAGATACCAAACTCATAGGTCAGCTTTAGGTATTTTGCAGCCTAACCAGTGGTGGGATTCAAATTTTTTTACTACCGGTTCTGTGGGCATGGCTTGGTGGACGTGGCAGGGGAAGGATACTGTAAAACGTCCAGTCAGAGGTGGGATTTGCTGGTTCTCTGAACTCCTCAGAATTTCTGCTACTGGTTCTCTAGAACTGGTCAGAACCTGCTGAATATGACGTCCGGTTTGAGCTTCTTCAGCGACAGACTGAAACCTCGTCTCTCTGAGGCTTCGATCTGTGCTCGCCACTGGAGCACCCCGAGCCGGCTGGTTTTGGGGCTAAGCCACCCTGTAGAGGTGGTGAAGAGGGGGGAGACTGCCTGCAGGGTTGAGGAGAGCCGCATCTCTCCTCCCCAGCTGGCCATTACTCCCTTTCCCAAAGGCGGTTGTAGCGGTGGTCAGAAATGGCCACCACAAAGAAGAACTCGACCGGAAAAGAATGTGCAGGAGGAAGATAAGAAGAGAAAATTTTGGTTGACATTTGTTGCAAAAGCAACAAATAAGGTACCCTGGAATTTAAACTTAACAACATTGTTCCCAAAGAAGATTTTGAAGCTGCGAAGGAGAGAGAGAAGGGAAAGGATTAGGGTTTTTTTTTTCTTCCCTTACTTATACTGATTGCTAAGAGACTTAAGCAAGAAATTGAAAAAAATCCACTTTGACATTAATAGGCATCTAAGCTGAAAATAAAAGTCAAAAGGATAATAAAGATTTCTGGACATTTAAAAGTTTTTAAAAGCAGGAAAGGAGGAAAAAAAGAATAAAAGGGCAGGCTCTGGAAAAATGGAGAAGACTGGCTGGAATTAAGGAATGGAACTATAATTAAAAGGAATTTACAGTGAAATTTTAACAAGATTCCTCAAAGATACATTTTAATTGAAACTTGGTAACAAAATAATAGAACCCCAGGAAGAGAAAGTGGAACAAAGAAGCAAGTAGAAACAGCCTTGGATTATTTGGATTATTTGGTGATTTCTGGTTTTTGCATCTAGATGACTAAAATTAACTGGGTGGTTGTTTAAAAGTTTTTAAAATGGTATCACTCTTAGAAGAACTGAAAACGGAACTTAAAAAATGGAAAGAAGATGCACAAGAAGGGAGAAGTTCTTTTGGCTTCGTGTTTCAATTCTTAGAAATGGAGATCTGGAACTATTAGAAGCAACAAGAAACGCTTGCAGAACAAGAAGATTGGGACAAAGAAGAAGCCATCTTTAATGATCAAATAATTTTAAGTGGGGGGTAAAAGAAAAGGGGGGGGAAGAGAGTGAAAGGTTATGAAAAAAACAACCAAAAAGAAGAACAATTTGAAAGATAAGTATAATATTAGAAAGCAACAGAAGAGGGGATTAGAGATGAGAGCGTTAGAAGTAGAGACGAGGGGGTAAAAAGAGGAGGAGAAGAAGAGGGGGAAGAAGGCAAGGAAAAGAAGTTGTAAAAAACAGAAACAAGAGATGGAGAAACAGAGAAAAGATATAAGGATTGTAACCATAAACTTGTTTAGAGATAATGGGTGAAAATTTAATTGCAAAAGGAGTTTTGCAAAGGTACATAAGATAGCACTGTTATATTACAAATAGAAATATTTTTAGAAAATATGATGATGGATAAAATATTTACTGTAATGTAGTGGAATGTTTGTTAATAAATAAATGAATTAAAATGATTAAGAGAATTAAAAGGGAGCATTTTTAATAATTAGTAATGACTTATAAAAATATAAGTGAGAAATATGGAAAAAAAAGAATTAACTATGGAAAGTTTATAAGTGTTCCCAAGGGAGTATGATATTTAATTGAAAAGAAATGTTAAAGATGTTAAGATTTTAATGCATACTAATGATAGAATTGAATTGGAATGGAATGGGTTTTATTTACACACACACACACACACACACACACACACACACACACACACACACATATATATATATAATTTTTTCTTTTTAAGAATATAGTGTCTATTTTAAGAATGCACCAAGCAGAATTCGATTTGAAGTTATATATTATATTGAATGCTATAATCTTAAAGCTATACATTGAAGCTTAAATAAGAGTTTGAATGGATAAAATTAAAGGATATAAAGGTGTCATACTCTAATTGGTAACTACAGGGAAAAATTTGCTTAATAAGAAAAGATAATGTGAAATTGAAGCAGGACAGACAAAAGTATAAATATAATGATTTGAATTGAGATGAGATAATTAAAACTAAGTTGAGAAAATTAAAAGAGGGGAAAAACTATGTAGAAAATATAAAATGGTAATAAGATATGGAATAGAATATAAAAATGAGCATGAAATTGAGTTTTGTGTCTGTATGAAGAAGTGATAACCTGGGACCATGCTATTTTCAAAAAAGATGTTTTATTTGTATTTTGTTTTTGTGAAAACCCAAATAAAATTTTCAAAAAAAAAAAAAAAGAACCTGCTGAATATCACCTTTGAGCCTAACTTGAGAAAATTTTTGTCATTTGTTGTTCAACTTCACATAGCAAAATATCTTGGGAGAGCTAAACCAGGAAACAGTTCATCAGTAATGAAATTTTAAAAATCCAGTTTGAATTATCCAGGAAATTTGTAAAGCATTAGAAAAATATGCAACATATATGATTTTATCACTTGGAAGCTGGCTCAGTTTTCAAATAATTTACACATTTCTCCGTACTCTGTCAAAGTGCAGAAAAACCACTAGGGATTCACATGTAAACATAGCAAGACTTGAGATTTCATTACCATTTTCTTCACTTCTGTGCCTCAAGTTGCTATAAATAACATGTGATTAATTGTTGAGTGTGGCATCTTCAAGTAAATGTATATTTTAATCAGGGCACATTCTGACAGTTTATAATTGGTTTACACATTTTATGTCCTTTCGTATTTATTAACTGGGGAGTGGGTTATTGGATAAAATTCAGCAATAAACTACAGCTATGAACCTGATTGAAATTAACAAAATTGAAATAATAAAACTGGAGGTTGACCATTGGCTAATCAGCAGCCTTACTGTAAGTTAAAGTGTTTGTTTGCATAGCTAGCCTATATGTTTTATTTAGTGTGTTTACTTCCACATATCTAAGATTGTTGACATAATTTATACTTGAGAAAAGTGAAGAGGTGAAGCTTCTCTTGAACCAAGCTTATTCCAGTCAACAATATGGAAGTGACTTGACATTTCTAACTTCCTTTAGGCATATTTTTTTCTAGTTGACTCTTGTTCCTGACTATCCAAACCCAACATTCCTTGCCTCTTTAGATATGAAACAAGAAGCTATTTATTGGATCTCTGTTTACTAAGCTGACCTACAATAACTGCTTTGCAAGAATATGAAGATACAACTTAAGTGCCTATTGTGAAACTGAAATTTGGCTGTCAGAATTTGTAGGAGGGAACTTAATGTAGTAAAGGAAGACATTTTGTATTCATTATTTAATGAACCACATTTAATGCTATTGCTATTGTTCTTTCTTGTAGCTTATAGTGGCAGACTGAACTTTCTTTCAATTATGCTCCTACTACAACTACTATGAGAGAGAAAAGAGAAAGAGAGGGGGAGGGGAGAGAGAGAACAAGGGCATACACACACTAAATTAATCAGTGTAGCCAGACTAGCCAAACCCAAAACCTGCAACCATTCTTCTTATGTTTTAGTCTCCAGGCCTTTGATCATCTTAGCTGCTCTTCTCTGAACTTTTTCCAAAGTCTCAACATCTTTTTGTAGCATGGTAATCAAAATTGTTTGCAGTATTCCAGGTGTGGTCTTATTACTTACTTCTCTCCATGTGGGTGTAGTACCATTAAGGATTAGTATGGTTTGTCAGCCAGCTACAAATCCATCTAGTGGTGATGTTGTCTATTCCACATTTTTTTTAGCTTACCAAGAAGTAGGTTGTGGTCTACTTTGTCAAATGCCTTACTGAAATCTAAGTATATGATATGATTTGATTTGATTTGATTTGTCAATCACTTACAAAATAATAGGTATAAGTATAAACATGAGTAAGAATACAGAAAATAGGTATGATTAAATGGGGATAATAGGACAGGGACATGAGGCATGATGGTGCACTTATGCACTTACAGACCTCTTAGGATATTATGTCCACAGCATTTCGCCAGTCACTTTATCAAATAATGAAATAAGATTGGTTTGGCATGATCTCTTTTTAACAAACCCATGCTGTCTACTAGTTACAACTTTATTTGCTTCCAGTTGCAAATTTGATTATCTTTTTCCAGAATCTTTCCAGATATTGATGTTAGACTGATTGAACTGTAGCTTCCTGGATCTTTCCCTCCTTTCTTGAAGATGGGAACCACATCAGCCCTTTTCCAATAAAACTATACATTATACCAGATTATACGATATTGAAGCTGCCCATATTTCATAAGATCCTATTGATGAATTACAGTTGCGGCCCTCATATTATGTAAATCCTACCTCATCTATTTCATTCTAGCATCTGGATTGAATCTTCCTAGCTACAGGGTTTAAAGAAACACACAGGTAAGAAAGCAAAACCATATAAAACTTAACATGTAAATAATGTATAACACTGAATTTTATCACATTTACTATCATTTGTAGCAGAAAAGCTATTATATAAGGACAGAATTTCTGGGATTTGGTGTTATAGTTATATTTTGAACAATACAGTACAAAAATGTTCATTTGTTAACTTGGAAAGGAGATAAATAATGATTAATCAGCAGTTGAAAAGGCCATGAACAATGTAGGTCATCTTATCTATGGATGGTAGATTTTTCATGGTACTTTGCTTAAAAAATTGAAGGTCAGCTTATCTACATTTGGATTACCTGTGAATATATACTGTATGGAATATATGAGTATACTCAGATATAAGCCCATAAAAATTTTATTTTGGGGGGTTCATTTTGCCACTTAAATTTCTTGGCTTATCCCTGAAAATA
The DNA here is from genome assembly GCF_900518735.1 of Pseudonaja textilis. The sequence continues at coordinate 19,717,358 of NW_020769320.1, read as the reverse complement.
TATGGTGTACTAAGGCTTGACTAGGTGGATTAATATAGCCAGACATTGGTGAAGGTGAATCTCTTTAAGGAGTACATAAGAATAAAAAAGCGACTGGTTGAACTTTTTTCCATCCACAGCACAGTATTAAGAGCCACAACAGTAGCAACTGAGATTATGTAATTTCATTATCTTTTAGATGCACTGCAGTATTTTCAGGATTATAGTTTTAAATAAACCAATGGAAATGAACAAGGACATTGAAATATTTGTTCTGACCAAGGCTTCCAAACCGTAATTACGCACACACATCTTTTAAAAACAAGACTTATTTTATTTCAACGCTGGGAATTCCCTCCCAGCTGGAATTAATCTCAAACAGTCCCTGAAATAAGCACACACCTTTCAGTTCTGGGAAGTGGGGCCAAAAACAGAAGTATCAAATGAACTGGAAAAGAAACCAACTGAACTACAAAAAAAAAAAAAAACCCTATTGAACTACAAAGAGCTTCCAGAATGACTCTGAACCAATCGAACTACTTTGCTTCCTGCTAAGGTATCATCATCTTGGCCTGACCATTATACCTTATGGGAGGGGCAATCACCTCCAAGCCTTACTCCCAAGTCGCCCCTTTTGTCTTAGCTGTTCTTGCCTTCTGGCAGCTCTGCGCACATGCATACTGGGAACAGGCTCCCCTTCTTCATTTGCCTTGCTAATGCCAGATTCCAGAGGCTCCAGAGTAGTACCCCACTCTCAGATGGTCCTGGCCCCATCTCTGCATCAGACGCAGGACCCTCATCCGAGTCCTCTCCAGACTCCCAGACTGGTTCCCGTTCTTCCCAATGTCCGATTCTGCTGCCATCTGCACCAGCTGCCGGTGAACCACAACAATATTATCCCAAATGTATTGATTTATGCAGACAATATTTGAGAAAGGAATATTTCTACCCCTAATTAAATATTGACCTAGATTTTTTTATTTTATTTTTTTTGGTATGAAAAATATATTTGAACACATTTTGCACAATTGCTCAGCAGTAGCAGTTTGAAAAATTGGGCTGGGCTAGTGTTATAAATGATTATATTTCCTTTAAAAATGCCTCCCACCCAGTTTACCACAGGCATGTGTAAACTGAGGAAAAGTCTTTCTATTGGAAGTGTTATAGACAGGGGTGGGATTCTACCAGTTTGCACCTATTCACTAGAACCGGTTGTTAACTTTCTAAGCCGTTCGGAGAACCGGTTGTTAGAAGAAATTACTGGCCTAATCCTGTAAGGAAGGCAGGAAGGAAACATTCTGGTGTTGCTTACAGAAACTGCCTCTCCATTAACCCTTATTACATTCTTGGCAGGACTAGACTTCCTGTCTCAGGAACATCTCTGGAGTTTTTCCCCCCTCCTTTGCTAGTACTTTGCTCTTGTGGAGTGACCATTTAAAGTTAACATGGCACTGAAAAAAGTGACATGACCATTTTTCACACTTACGACTGTTGCAGCATCCCCACAGTCATGAGAGGCTAGGCGAGGAGATGCGTGCCTTGATGTGAGTGATATTGAGTTGGCCACACCCAGCCAATAACATGACCACCAAGCCACGTCCACCCAGTCACATGATCACCAAGCCACACCCACCAACTAAGCCATGCCCACAGAACCGGTTGTTAAAAAATTTGAATCCCACCCCTGGTTATAGGAGATACAGAAACCAAAGACATCAAATTTGAATTATAATTGAAAAAGGAGCATTTGGGTAAAAAAAAAAAAAGGATTGTTTCTCATTCCTGCAATAAAGTAACAGCTCCACCTTAAAAAGATTCCAGCTTTTGGTGGTCTTATTTACAGATACAACCAAGATGCATACAAGACAGAAAAGAATGGGGTATTAATAAAGAATTAACAGTTCTGGATAAGCTATTGTTAGAGACAAATGATAAATTAATAAAAATATTGTATAGATATTTATTAGAATACAAACTTGAGGAAGAACAAGTTAAAGAAACAATTTTGGCATGGGCAAAAAATTTCGGTTATAATATTGAATTGGTTAAATGGCAAAAATGTTGAACCACAAATCAGAAAATAACATTGGCTATGGCTTATAAAGAAAATCTTTATAAGATGTTTTACAGGTGGCATCTTCCACAAGCCAGATATCCTGAAATGTTTAAAAAATATATGTCCAAACTGTTGGAAGTATAAAGATGTATCAGGCACATTTTATCACATGTGGTGGACTTGCAATGCTGCAAAAAATAATAATATTGGAATACTAATTCAAACAGGGATAGAATAAATGGTGGGAGAGCGTATTCCATTTAAACCGGAATTTTTTTCTCCTAGGAATAATATCAGAAAATTTTAAGAAGGAAATGATGTATCTAATAGTACATGTATTGATGGCGGCTAGAATATTATATGTACAATAGTGGAAAAATAAAATCATACTTCCAGAAACAGAAATAATAAGTAAAATTATGGCATGTGCAGGATCAGATCAGATAAAAGACAGAGTCTAAATATTATAAAACATGGAATAAATTTTATCAATGATTATGTAGCAGAAGACAAGGTCGGAATATTAGTAGCTATGATTAGATTAATTAGTAATTAATATATGAAATAAAGAGATTATAAATGAGAAGTAAAATGTATATATGTATAACCAGGCTAAAGTTGGATGTATTGTGTTGTATTCTCATAATTAAAATTAAAAAATAAATTTTAAAAAAAGAAGAGTCTAGCTCAAGTTTCAAATGATAATATGTATATAGTCACTTTAGCCATTGTCTATCCACTGCAATATGAAAGCCTCTTCAATATGTTTCCAACCAATATGGTTCTGAGCTTTCTTTTGTCAGTTGGGCCCAATACTTGCTGAGATAATATGTATATATTTGTGGTAGAAAATAGATAAATGCTGATTATCTGCCTTATTCCTTCCTTGGTGTTTTTCACTCTTTTGACCTTTTAACTAAAATGGTGTTGATTAGAAAGGAGTGAATAGAAGTAGAACTGTCTATAAAGCTATATAGCAAGAAACAAATCCAAATTAATGAGATTACCATTAAGTTTAGAACTAGTCATTAACAACAGAGAGTTCTGCAAAGAAAGGAAACGTTATTTCTTCTTCCCACTTTCCTGACAGAAGAAGTTTATTTCACAAAACAGGACAGATTGTTTATCTTTAGATGATCTCTGCTAGCTAATTATTACTATTTTTCTGGAATATCCTTTTTCTTCTGGCAACTTCTCTGAATGAATGTAGTATATCATGTGTAATTAATGCACCTCTACCAATATTACTGAGATAATGGAATGCTTTCTCCTTTTTTTGTAGTCAATTAGTAGCAATAAATAGATTCTCTGCATTATAATTTTTCAGTCCATAAAATGGTTCTTTAATTTCAACTAGAAATACCATGAAAACATTGCAGCTGGTATATTAAACAATATCCCTGGCTTGATTATAGAAGGATGAAGTGCACCTGTGGTACTTATCACAGCAAAACACTACCTGCACAAAAGTAAAATTGCTATTGCTGTCACAAGTCATGCCTATAATTAGTAGAGGGGTTTACAAATTATTTTCCAGTCAAAGGGTTCTTATGCAACTATAGAAATTTAAAGGGCAGCATTAACTTGACCATGGAATTCTCTGGAAGATTTTGGACTAGCTGCAATCTTTCACTACTGGATTTTTAGAATTGTTGAAGATAAAAAATAAGGAAACAATCTCTTAAGTGAATAGTCATGAATTTATGGGTACTAATAGTAATATTCGTAATATCAGAGTATCCAGGATTATCTAGATTTCTCCAGGCGATTATTCTGGCTGACAGATAGAAATGTAGTATCTTTGTCATCGTTCTGAGTAATGAACTCAGGAATCATAACTTTGACACTTTTTTCAGGTTCAAGAGATTCTTTATTGAGTACATCATATCAGCATTTAGAAAGGTGAAGCTAGCTCTAAATTATTCCCGTGTTCAGAGATGATTAAAAGGATAAGACCTCCCCATCCCTCTTTGTCCCTCAGGTCACATGGGACAATCATTCCAGGTGTAGACTCCCGCTCAACTTCTACAATGTCTGTTGAAATGACCTTGGTTCATGCTGTTCTGACCAAGGCTTCCTGAGACCATAATTAAGCACACACTTAATCAAAATAATTCTTTTATTCCAACACTGGAAATTATGTTCATTCCCAGCCCGTAATGAGTCCCAAACAGTCCCTCGAGATAAGCATCCACCTTTCTTTCCTTTGAATTGCTGCCAACAACTAAAGTGCCAAATGAACTGAAAAAAAAAAAAACCCAACCAAAGTACAAAGTCCACACAGATCTTCACCGTTTAATCTGAACAGAGCGAATGACTTTTCTTCCTGCCTTCTAGTAGCTCTGTGCACACGCTCACTGGGAACAGGCTTCGCTTGTTCCTCTGCCTCGCTGATGCACACAACTCCCAGATGGTCCTGGCCCCATCTCTGCATCAGATGCAGGACCTTCGTCCGATTCACGCCCAGACTTCCGGACTGGTCCCCATTCTTCCTCACTGTCTGATTCTGCTGCTGTCTGCACAGGCTGCCGGCGAACCACAACACACCCACACTGGCTGGGAGATGTTGTGACTAGACAACTGAGGCACCACATTCTTGAGGTCCCCCCCCCCCGCCCCCCCCCCCCCGAATGGCACCCAAGATACAAAACAGAAGGAAGCATGGCTTCAGCTGAAATCATTTTGCAGGTTGACAATCTTATTTTTAGATTCTATATATGGATGCAAAAATCTAGATGATCATTGGGTGGTAATGATCTTGCTGACCAAAGATGGTAGTCCTGCTGTTATTATGGTTTTATGACAGCCCATTAAATTTTCTAGGAAACAAACTTCTCGAAGCAGAATTTGTAAATGATGATGGATGTTCAGATTAATTGCTTTTCTATTTATTGTCACTGAGTGTCTTGTAGAATATAATTTCATTTAGAAACAACCTTACAATAAGGTAGACCACTGTGCCTTCTAATTTAATATTGTCAACACTGCTTGGTAATTACTGCAAAATTTTAGACAGGCATTCTGCCCAGATATACCTGGAGATGCTGATGACTGAACATATGATCTTTTTTATATAGAAAACATAATTCTCTACTAAAAAACCCCTGTTAACAACAGTAAAAGCTTTGTGTCATTGTTCACCAAATCTGCTTAAACTTTCCAATCTCTGCTCCATCATAAAGAGCTGAAATTCTAAAAAGAAATACTCTTTCTTTCTTTCTTTCTTTCTTTCTGTCTGTCTGTCTGTCTTTTTAAATCCTCACAGTATTTTAGAGAATAACCCGACTATTGACAGCCATGATTTCTAATGAACTTCAAACATAAAACTTACGTTCATTGAAAAGCACTTGGAGAGAACTGAATTGAGGAAACCTGTTCTAGATGGAAAAATACAGGGCATATTCTAAAACTTGCCTGTCAAATTCCTAGCCCGTGGGCCAGTCGCATCATGCATTGGCCACACCCACACCCAGTTTAATGAAAGGGGGGAGTCTCAATACATCATGTGATGCCGCTGTGATGACATTAGTTTGACACCCCTGCTCTAAAGGAACCAATTCAGGAACTGTAGCCTGAGAGAGGAAAAAGAACCTTTAGCAGTTATAATTCTCGCCTCAAATGCAAATGGTTAATTAGAATTTTATATATATATAAAGCACTCTGAGAAGCACAGAGCTGAAGACACAAGCCTGAAGATGATGAATGAGACTTCATCGAAACATTGCCTAGATACTTCCAATCTTAAATGGGAGAAAACCCGAATAACCAAAGATCCAGATATATATATATATATATACTCATAGATTTTCATGGGTACAGGTATGTAGGTCTAGGTGTGTTCGGGTCTTTTCCTGTGTAAGATTAAGAGTATCTTGGTGATGTTTTGGCGAGGTCCCACTCGCCATGCTCAGGCTGGTGCTTTCGGCTTCATGCCAGTGCAAGCAGTGTGTGATTGGAGCTGCCGTCCCTCTATATATACTGGTGGGGGGGGGGCTGGTGTGCTGGGCTGGTTGGCTGCGCTGCTGTCTCTTCATTGGTTAATGGAGTTGATGTTGGTATAATGGGCTGTGTGATGGCCTCACGCAACCCATTACCCAAGCCATTATTACACAGGAGGCTAATGGAAAGAGATCAAAACACAAACAACCCAGGAGATCCCAACGCAGGACCCAGGATACCACAACAAAAGAACTCACAAGCCCATCACACAACCTATTTCTCAGGCCGTTAAAACACAAGAGGCTAATGGAAAAAAGATCACTACAAAACAAACGACCCAGGAGATTACAGCACAAGATCCAGGATATCTCCACAACAAAACTCACAAGGCCATCACACAGCCCATTATACCAACATCAACTCCATCAACCAATCAAGAGGCAGAAGTGCAGCCAACCAGCGCAGCACACCACTCCCCACCACCACCATATATAGAGAGACGGCAGCTCCGATCACACCCTGCTTGCACTGGCACGAAGCCAAAAGCATCAGCCTGGAGGATGGAGAGTGGGACCTCGCTGAAACATCGCCAAGATATTCTTAATCTTACATGGGAAAAGACCCGAACACACCTAGACCTACGTATATATATGTGTGTGCGCGCGTGCGTGCATGTGTGCCAGAACATGGAAAGCTTCCGGTAAGAATTGGATTCCGGCTAATATCCTTAGCTTGTCCTTTCCACAAATTCCATATAGGGTAAAATGGAAGATATCAATTATGCAAGCCTATTCTCCCTGTCACTCAGCTTCATATAATATACTTTGAAAGAACAGTTCTTTAAAAGGCTTGAAATAATCAGGTTGTAAATCACCACATTTGTTAATATGAGGTGTCTATTGATAAATAAGTTCTCTAAAAAATAGAATTCCTGTTTAGCGCCAGCCTACTTTAATGTTGGTGAATGGGAACCAAACAAGTTATTGAATGTCTTGCAAACACTCCAGAATAAATGAAATATCTGACAGGAAAGAATTGGTGAGGTCAGTGAAAATTGATTCATTCTTTTAAGAAAAAAAAATGAATCAGTATTTCCACCTGGGGGGTTCAGACCGTAATATATTCATCATTCAAAAAGCCCATATCTACTTAGTCTTTTCAGAATAAAATAAAGCTTATTAGTTCTGGAATTTACAGTTATCATGCAAAATATCCTGACACTTTTTGTTTCCATTTGTTGACGTCTTGTACAAATGTATAAAAATATGCTCACATTTACATTCTTGTTATAATGTGGTTGTATATACTATATAATCTCTTTATTTGCATACACATAGAGAGAAAATTAAACCACCACATCAGTATTCTATAGTATTCTCCTTTTGAATATTCTCCAATTCCCCATTAGGTAGATGTTGTTTTATTGTTTTACAACATAGGATAAAAATGTACAAATAATATTTCCTTTCTAAAAATGAACATAACATTACTGGTGAAGCTTGGTGTATCAATTTATACCAGGAACAAAAGGGAAAAATTGTTTGATTTTTATTTTGATAGGAACTGATCTAACTAACATTTCCTAATCTAATATAGAAACTAGAGTACAAAAAGAGACATTTGCATTTTTCCAGACATTGAAGTATTGATGCAACCAAAATATGTAAATCAGAAGGTTTGTATTATGAGATGTGGATACAAAAACAGTACACTAGGAAAAATATTTCTAAAACACAACCATAAACAATCATTACATACCTTTTTATGATGAGAATATATGTTTTGAACTCATTAATGTGTACCTAAATTGCTTCCCATTCCCAAACCTTTGAAAAACAAACCATTGCTATAGAAATGACTTTTGTTGGGGGCAATATGTAAATAATGCTTATATTGTAAACCATCCAGAGGGTGGTATAAAGTATTATGGAGCTGTATATAAGCCTAAATGCTATTGCTATTGCTATTGCTATTGTTCTACAATTGGCCGAAGCAGTAAATCTTTCCCACACTAAGTTTAAATTAAAAAAAAGGCACTTTAAGAAGAAAATAGTGATGCATTTAAGTTATTTTTCCACTGTCCATAATGTTTACACTTTGTCAAACATAATTGAATTCTACTAGCTGTTTTTCTTGGCATATATATATATGTATATATATAGTACTAGTACTATATATATATGTGTGTGTGTGTGTGTGTGTGTGTGTGTGTGTGTATAGTACTAGTACTTTATATATAGTACTTATATATAGTACTTTAGCTTCTGAAATATTGCCTTATTTATATATGCTTTGGAACATTTTTTTCAAGAATGATAAGATCATTTAATGATAAAAGCTTATAGTTATATTGAAAATTGTTCCTTACAATGATTTATTAAAGGTAGCAATTTTAATAAAATAAAATAATGTTCACTAACCTGCATATTGTACCTCTTTCCCATTTCAAGTAATGAGAAAGAATATATACAGGCATTGTCAAACTTGTTTAAGTAGTGCATTATTTTGGGAAAGAGACAATAGTATTTAAATGTTCTAATATTGGAAGAAATCAGCAGTAAAAAAGGAAATCAGAATCTGATGTTGGATTTCTGATTAAATGTCTGCCCAAAGATTCGAAAGTCCCTTAATAATTCTACAAAATTCAGTCCAGTGTTTTAAATTGTATATATTATCCTATTATCATTTTGTTGTATCAATGATATGTACATAGCAGTCTTAATTTTATGATATCTCCCTGCTGACAGAAAGGTCTTTTAGTGCTTCTTCTTACCTGTAGTTACTCTTCTTTCTCCAAATCTATTCAAGAAAATGATAGTTGAAATACCTGGAGTACAGAAGGAGTAAGAATAAGTCCAACCTGTTCTAACTGTTCTATTCTAATTGTACCAATACAAGATTTGACCCACTGATTCACCCTCAACAAATGTGTATATGTATACATGCACTTATGTCTATGTCAATGGTGGGATTCAAATTTTTTCACTACCGGTTCTGTGGGCATGGCTTGGTGGATGTGGCAGGGGAAGGATACTGTAAAATCTCCAGCCAGAGGTGGTATTTGCCGGTTCTCCGAACTACTCAAAATTTTCCCTACTGGTTCTCCCAAACTGTTCAGAATCTGCTGAATACCACCTCTGGTCTATGTATGTGTTTGTGTAAGTGTTTGTGTGTATGAGTAAAGCAAGATTAGGCAGAAAAAAAAAAAGTGGAAGTAGAGATAAGGCAAAATCTGACTCAAAACAGTAACTGTGAGAAGGACCTTAAAGTCCTAGTGAACGATCATTTAAACATGAGCCAGCAGTATGCAGGAACAGCCAAAAAAGCTAATACAATCCTCAAATGTATAAACAGAGGCATAGAATCGAAATCACATGAAGTATTTTTACCGCTTTATAAAACCTTAGTAAGGCCACACCTGGAATACTGCATCCAGTTTTGGTCACCACATTACTAAAAAAGATGTTGAGACTTTGGAAAAAGTACAGAGAAAAGCAACTAAGATGATTAAAGGCCTGGAGATTAAAATACATGAAGAACAGTTGCAGGATTTGGGTGTGGATAGTCTAGCGAAAAGAAGGAGTCAGAGGGTGACATGATTCAAGATCAAGGGAAGTACTAATACCACTCTATAAAGCCTTAGTAAGAACACACCTAGAGTACTGCATCCAGTTTTGCTCACCACATTACCAAAAAAGATGTTGAGACTCTAGAAAAAGTACAGAGAAGAACAACCAGGATGATTAGGGGACTGGAGGCTAAAACATACAACGAACGGTTGCAGGAACTGGGCTTGGCTAGTCTAGTAAGAGAAAAACGAGGGGAGACATGATAGAGGTCTTCCAATATTTGAGGGGCTGCCACAGAGAGAGGAAGCGGGTCAAGCTATTTTCTAAAGCATCTGTAGGCCAGACAAGGAATAATGGATGGAAACTGAATAAGGAGAGATTTAACCTGGAAATAAGGAGAAACTTTCTGACAGTGAGAACAATCAACCAATGGAACAGCTTGCCTTCGGAAGTTGTGGGAGCGCCATCACTTGAGACTTTCAAGAAGAGATTGGACTGCCATTTGTCAGAAATGGTGTAGGGTCTCCTGCTTGGGCGGGGTTTAGGCTAGATGACCTACAAGGTCCCTTCCAACTCTGATTATCTGTTTTCTGGTCACAGTATTCCAGTATTTGAGGGGTTACCACAAAGAAGAGGGGTCAACTTATTTTCCAAAGCACCAGAGGGCAACACAAGAAGCAATAGATGGAAGCTAATCAAGGAGAGAAGCAACCTAGAATTAAGGAGAAACTTAATGATGAGTACAATTAACCAGCTTGCCTTCAGAAGTTGTGGGTGCTTCCACAACTGGAGGCTTTGAGACTGGACAGTCACTTGCCTGAAGTGATATAGGGTCTCTGCTTCAGCAGGGGCTGTGCCTGAAGACCTCCAGCTCTCTTCTGACAGGTGGTGTGCATATCTCTCTCATACTGAACTATTCCATTTCCAAATCTCCATCCATTATTTTATGTAGTAGCTGATCCAGCAGGATGACTGATCTGTACAACATGACATTACGCACACAGCCCCTTGCGGTATCAGGGAAACATTGCTATCATCCTTTCAATACCTTGTGCTGGGTGAGTGAGAAACTGACACAAGAGTGTCAAGTTTTCCTGCATTAATTGTGAAATGGCAGCATAGGTGAAGCAACAACAATAATATTCATCTATCTTCCTAAATGACAGAAAAAGTAACAAAAACAATTGATTTTTTTTTATTAACATCTTTAGAAATGGTAATAAATCACACTTGAGCAAAGTGATGTATTTCTCCCTCTTATAGTCCTGACATTTTATAATCAACTTATATGCAGCATTCCATTTTCTTCAAACTGGATTATCTGGTTTGTATGCGTCAGTTTTTTTGCGTATTGCATAAAGAATACAAATATCACTTTTTCCTCTATCCTTAGCCATACCATACACACATTTTCTCTGTCCCAAATTATTTGTTCCCAGGTTTTGGTTTATTTAAAGATAAGAATTTGCTTATTCATGCAGTACATATACATATATTTATTTGTGTGTGTGTGTGTGTGTGTGTGTGTGTGTGTGTGTGTGTGTTCGGACCCAGCCTTAGCAAAACCAAGAAACAGACTCCTTGTCCCGAAAAACCCCTTTTTATTTAGGTACTATGAATTAGTGGCATTAACATACCAAAAAGTCCAGGCAATAATCCTTCCAAGGGTTAACTGAAGTACAGACTTTATCAGTCCTTGGATAACTGCCAGTCCATGAACTTCCAGACACAAAGCTGTAAATTATATTCTGGCAAGCAGTCTCTGAGACAGACCACAATGAGCAAAAATTCCCCCCCCCCCCAAAAAAAAAAAATCCAAACAGTTGTCTCCCATAACACCAGTCCCCTTTTTCTTCTCTTTATTCCCCAGCCAGGTAGGTGCCATTCAGCATCCGTGTGTGCCTTTCTTCATAAGTCAGCTCCTGGTCCTCTGTTTTTTCTCTCCTGACAGCTCTACGCATACTTGCATCTGGAACAGGCTCCAGTTGTTCTTCTTCCCCACTTATCTCCGACTCCGAAGGCAGCTGGGAAATGTCAGACAGCCCTGGCTCTATCTCTGCTTCTGATGCCTTCCCCACACTCCAGGACTGGCCAACTTCCCTCCCCAACCTGAGCTCTTAACATATATTAAATTCCTATGTATATCACTATATAATTAATAGGATAATAGAACTGTTTATACATTGTCATGTTTTGAAAGAAGCTAGAATTTAATTGCTAATATGTTTTATAGTTCAGGAGCAAAAGATACCATGATTTCATATTACTTTAAACAGTACGGAGCAAAAGAGGGTCAAGCCAAACCATTAACAAAAAGAGGAAAAATCACTTTTTCTCCACGATGACAGTGAAATGACTTCAATTAAACATATTTTTAATTATATTTAAAGAAAGATTAGATAAGAATTAATAAGACAATAGTAAGAGGAGTTAACAAAGAAAATTAAGACAAATAGTGGTATAAGTCTTATACTGCCTTTTGGTTAGAAGCCATCTTCCCATAATAGAAAGGAGTTTTATGTCTGTGCATTACGAGATACTAGTGAAAATATTATTGAAATATTTATGATTGTTTCTTTCCAAGTCTGGAAAGTTGCATAGTGTGAGAGTTCTCACAATCATGTTCATGGTTGACCTATACATAACACACACACACACATACACAATCCTTAGAGGTTGTTTTTTTTTTTTTTAATTTTCAGGGCAACTACTTAGTGATTTTTAAAGTCAACAGATGTTTGAAAATTCATATCAATCAATGCTGAATTAATTATAACCAAGCATCTATGTCATTTTTTAATAGTTTGGGGTATATTCTTCGCAAAACAGGATATTCCAACAGTATCATAGCAAAAGAAAGTTCTGTCTGCAATGATAGGAATAGGAAAATTGATATGCAACTGTAGGTCTTCAGTCAAAAGGTTTTACCTGAAATGTGAAAAATGTGTACCCTGTTTTATTGTTTTGCATTAAACATGATACAACAACAGAACATGAATAAATATTGTTTGAATTCAATCATATAGAGAAATTCTTTAGTTACTGGGTAGAATTGAAGTCTGTTATAATTCTATAACACATGAACAACCATAGTCTATTGCATGATGAATTTGCCAATATTAAATTAAATGCTGAAATGTCGGGGATTGCTCTCTTTCTTTTGCCATAGTTAACAGATTTTTATTAACTGGCAGAATATTTAACCAAGCATTGTCAATTATTCTCTTTAATTTATAAACTTTTCAAACTGGTCAATATTTATTCAATAGATCACACACACACACACACACACACACACACACACATTCATGTATTGTTTAGAGTTTCTATTTTTGTTTCATTTTTATTGTTTTTCCCCTCATTTTTAAAATAAGTTCTTTTGTTTTGTTTTTTCTTATTTTTTGAGGCATGATGGAAGAACTTGCTAAAGTAAATGAATAAATACATAACTAGATAGAATATTTAACCGGATATTTTCTACAACAAATGTTTGACATTCAGTTTTGCCATGCTTCCTTGGTCTTAAAGCAATATATTGTTGTTTGATAGAAAGCAAAGTTGTATAGCTCACTGTAATGCATAAACACTCATGATTAGTGTTTATGCATCATGCAAACCTCTGACTTTCCATGTTAAGAATGTAGTCAAAAGGAAGAAAAAGTATTTAACGTGTTTTCGGACCAAGGAAAAAAATAGTTTGTTTGAATACCTCCGTGTCAAGTTCAGCAGTGCCAGCAACATTATATTTATTTGTATTTCAGACAGTTTGTATAGAAATATGCCTCTGTTTGTTGGAACGAGAATGGTGGAGAGTTACACTATCCTCACCCTCAAGAGTTTTTGTCTTCATCAGATGTTGAACCTACTTTTCTGTTGCAACTTTTCTTGATGACTTTGTTTCAAAATAGGCTATTAGACTTGATCAATGGGAGGGTAGTTTATTTTTCAACTCAGCTATTCCTGTTACAATGTATATTATCAGCTAAGTTCCTATCGATTTCCAATTTTCTAGAACAAAAATTGTCTATGTAGTTCCTAGTCTGATACCTCTATGGCTGTAGTGAAAGAATATAAGATTTTTGACATTTATCTGAGTCTATATAGGTATGATGTCTGATGTTCCTCATTCTGTTATAATATTTTATTACAGTATATTATGTACATATAGCAACAGTGCTTAGACTTTTATACCACTTCACAGTGCTTTACAGTCCTCTCTAAGCAGTTTACAGAATTACCCTCAACAATCTGAGTCCTTATTTTACCAACCTTGGAAGGATGGAAGGCTGAGTCAACCTTGAGCCAGTCAGAATCAAACTGCTGACTTGCTGTCAGCCCGCAGTCAGCAGAAGTATCCTGCAGTACTGTATTCTAACCACTATGCCACCATGACTCACATATGTTGAGTAGTAATCAACACTGGCCATAAGGTTTGCATATTATTTTCATTTCTTCTCATGCTGACCTATGTTTTGTGGAGTTCATGTCATGATGGAAAAATTCACTGATTTTTTTCCAATGATTTAACTTTTGAAGGCTTATGTGGGTTCATAAGGTTCTCAGTATCAGACCAGTACTCCAAATTGCATCTGTTTGCCTGGTAAAGAAAAGAGCTGCTCCACTAATTTAATGCCATCTTCAGATACCCTATTCTAGAACTTTTAGTGACATTACCATTCACTTATTAATTTGCTTCTGGAAAGCTGTAAGAATGTGAAAATTTAAGAAGAAGAAGAAGAATTAATTTCCTCCAAGAATGACACACCGGTTTGGTAAGCGTCAATGTTTATATAGTTTTGTTCTGTTTTTAACCTGAGGAAATCATGTATGATATAAAATTTAGTAACTAAAGAAATGACAACATTTTATTCTGCTAAAGTTTACAGTTTTGGTACCCAGTTGGTACTGCTCGTGCAACAGACCAAACGTTTTGTATTTTTGTTCAAAAACAAGAAAGACTTCATTCAAAACTGAATTCTAACTAATAATGTGACTTTTTAAGCTATTGTCTATCTATCTATCTTTTTAAGCTATTGTCTATCTACATATTTATTTAGCGTTTAATCTATAATAATCAATATGAAATGAATTTTTGAAATGTTATTTTCAAACTAGTACTGGAATCTTACTACACCTGACTTCCAATTTATTTAAAAATATATATCTCTAGGCTTACATGGCCACATAAATATTTTACAAAATAAAAATGGGAGATGATTGTAGCTTAATGCTATTTGGGGAACTGCTTAATTGCACAGACTGAAAACCAGGGTAAATCTGGAAAATGTGATGCAAGATAGGTAAATTATTTTTAAATTCATTGCAATTCCTAGTAACTTGCTGGACAATTGATATAACTGTTTTGTTTACTTTTGACAGCAGAGATTTGTCTCTGTTTTCTTCCAGAGTGATTAAAATGAAATCTTTGGTTGCCAACATCTATTTGGCACCTCCTGAAAATCTCCCATTTTAATGCTTTGGTTCTGCTTTACTGTTTAAGATTAGTATGGTAGATTGATGCCACCTAGCATGTCATTACATCAAAAATACCACTCTGAGATATATATATATATATATATATATATATATATATATATATATATATAGAGAGAGAGAGAGAGAGAGAGAGAGAGAGAGAGAGAGAGAGAGAGAGAGAGAGAGAGAGAGAGAGATGTTTTTTTACATTTTTGCAGGTATTTATATGTATGGTATTCAGCTTTGTTCAGGTATTTTTCCACGTCATTATAGTTGTGCTTTTAAAGTTGTAGCGACATTTCAGCAGAATCTCATCGGCCATCATCAGGCTTGTGTATGTATACACATACACAATACACAAGCCTGATGATGGCCGATGAGATTCTGCCCAAACGTCGCTACAACTTTAAAAGCACAACTATGATAACATGGGAAAATACCTGAAAAAAGCTGAATAACATGCATACATACATACATACATACATACATATAAAATTTTCTGAAAAATATTTATCAAAGTCACTATAAAATAGTGCATCTCAAGTGCCTTGACGTATTGCTTTTTCTCCCCACAGTGAAAACGTTAGAATACAGATGATATGATTGTTCCATATTCATTTAAAGGTACATTAAAGGTACATTTAAAGGTAATGAATAATTCATTAAATTAATTGTCCCTACACCTTATGGATGCCTTTTTCCTCTATTAAGGTGACTCAGGTAAAGAGAGATATAGAAGAGCTCTAGATCTTAGAAACAAGTGAACATCCACCATACCTCATGAAGGAAATCTGAGGGAGATTTCAACCGAACTTTCATCAGATTGAAGAATTCATTGATACTTTTGAAGCACAGTACAATACTGTTGTAAAGAAAATTACATGGATGGGTCCAGCAAGTTACTGACAGTCAAACTAGACTCAAAGGAGATTTTTCTTGATTTGATACAGCATGCTACACGACAGCTGCCATTATAATTACCAAGACACCAGAAAATGTAACTGTCATGACCTTCAGCTTTCTTTCTGCTAATACATTCCCCTCTGCCCTGAATTATTTTACAGTTATGAATATGACTTTCTAGTATTATCTTATCAACCCCAAAGGATGATTCTGTCATTGTTGTTGTTTCTGCTGCTGTTATTTTAAATGTATATACTATCTTTAATCAGACACAATTCACATTAATTTCACAGGAAAAAAAATGTGTTGTAGGGATTTCTTTGCTGAGTTGCTTTTAGGATTAATCATTGTGGCTTCTCCTCATGAATCATCGGTAGATTTCTAAATGGACTATAGATCTTTTTCCTCAGGCAACAATTCTTCCACAAATGAGATAATCCTTGCTGTGACATCTGTGCATCCTTAGATGCACTGGTTGTATATTTGCTTGTTTTAACTATATCACTTCTATAAAATTAAAATCTCTATTTATATTCAGGAGATGCCACGTATACTGTCTAATTAAATTCTCAAAAGAATTGATGAATATGCAGAATGCAATAATCCAAAAAGAAATGTGTTTCTTTAAAATGCAATGCTAATTATTAAAAGTATATACAAAGACTCATTATGCATTAACTACTGGTTAATTATTTACTGTTTCTGCGTTTATTAAGAATCAGTGCCCGTCTCTTCAGAATTTGCATCCCCTGATAGCAAAAGTAATTTATATGCACTAACCTTCGGTTCCTGAGTGTGTTGTCTATCAATATGAGTCCATGTGTGGATATATTTTTTTTTCACATTGTCCAACAGATGATCTCCTGCTTTTGTTTTTTAAACAATTAATTTTAAATTGTTATCCCACATACACTATTTGGATAGTGTAATGGAACCCAGCCCTTGTTTCCCAAAATAAAGCTGATAATGCATATAACAACAAAGACATTATATACACAAAGAGTTGGTGAGAATCATCAGAAAAGGACAGAGGTGGTATTCAGCAGGTTCTGACCAGTTCTGGAGAACCTGTAGCAGAAATTTTGAGTAGTTCGGAGAACTGGCAAATACCGCTTCTGACTGACCCCACCCCAATCTATTCTCTGCCTCCCAAGTCCCAGCTGATTGGCTGGGTCTTCTTTTGTTACCCTGCACAGGAGAACGGAGCTGGAAAGCAGGTTAGTGGGGTGGGAAGGGAATGGGATTTTGCACTAACCTTCCCCCAGGAGTGGGGAAGGAATGGAGATTTTGCAGTATCCTTCCCCTGCCATGCCCACCAAGCCATGGCATACCCACCAAGCCACGCCCATAGAACTGGT
Organism: Pseudonaja textilis; assembly: GCF_900518735.1. The sequence goes on along the minus strand of NW_020769320.1, from coordinate 19,700,079 downwards.
AGTAAAAAAATTTGAATCCCACCACTGGAAAAGGAAGTAGGGACTGAATTTGCACAGTGTGCTGGATTGGATGACTTAAAGGTTCAGAATATTGTTAAACATGCTGATCTAACCAATACGGGAGCAAGAGAATGTATGTAGAACAGTTAGCAATCCAGAATTGAACGAGGGTAATTGTAATTGTGGACTATCCTTCCCCAAGATGGAATGTCTATGCCATCTTTCCTGTTTTTGTTGTCCAGAAAAAAAGAACACCAACTCTACTAAAATAAAGACCTCACAAATTGCCCTTTCTGGTTTTTCTTTAAAGACATTTCGCTTTTCATCTAGGAAGCTCTGTATCACTAAATGTTTACAGAGATTCTTAGTCATCCAGAACATGGTTGTCCCAAAGGGGTTTTTTTCAAGAGGCAATTTGATTTTTCTGGACAAAAACTGAAAGAATAACTGGACAAAACAACTGGACAAAAGCATCTTTGGAACAACATGACCTGAATGTCTGAGAATCTTCATAGACATATAGAAGAGGTTATTAATGTAAATAGCTTAAATCCATTAAATTAAATATGTGAAAAGAAATATTTTCTTTCCTTTTGGCCACAACTCTGGTATCATAAATGCAAAATAAATAAAATGAGATTTCACTATGATAGTGCTAGCAGTGAAGAAACTATACAAACATAGGCGATACTGGATATTAAGTAATTGTGCTTCAGTTAAAATATTTTAATTATATATATTTTCTGGCAGGTAAGTTATAACAATGTAGCAAAATTCAGCCTCAAACTTTTGTACAGAGAACAATACAGTTTGTTACGATGCCATTATTATGTCTTTATTTAGAATGACCATACCCAAAAGAGTTTTCATTCCTAAAATAAACATTACCAGAATATTCTGTGGGCTTTTCAGCTGTGCTGCGCCCACAATCAATTCTATTTAGCTGATAGTAACAGTTCAGAAAATAAATAACCCAAAGTGATTACGTGGCTCCACATTTTCAGTGCAAAATCTCTACATAGACACCTACGTTGATGGCAAAGGAAAGATGAATTTAATACATTTTCATTAAAATACTGTTTTGATGGCAACCCCTGTATCTAAAATGAATACAATGTGTCATTTTATTATTTAAATTTGACACTCACAGAGCTAAAATTGTTCAGGCAACAAGCAAACTAATTCTGTGCATTTAAGTCTGTCATATTAGCTTTATCATGTAATATTGATTTCCCCCACTCTTTCTATAAGAAGCAATAACAAAGCCCCTGACCTATGATTACTGACGTGTCCAACTTTGGAAATATATGAGATCAGACTGTTGACAAAATAAAATCTTATACATCAACCGAATGGAAACCTGATGATGCTTGAAGCATAATGTGATGCATATTGCTCCAGGTCTTTTGTCTTCACCCACAAATCCTTAATCCCATCTATCATGGCCTGACAACTATTCAACTTGTCTTTTTGGCACTTGTTTAGTTTGCTTAGAAGCATTTTTTTTTCTTATTCCATCGGGAAGACATATGTACATTAAAGAGAAAAGTGAGAAAGGTTTTGCAGTATTTAAAGGCTAACAAATTGATTGCAGCAGGAACAAAATATAAATTCTGGGAAAGTGTATGCTAATTAGTTTTCTCTTTCTGTCAAAGAATGGAGGAAAGACAGCATAGTAGGTAAAAATACCCTTCGACAAAATCCTAATCCTAAACTTAACCTTTTGAGTATTGATTGAGATGTTCATATTTCCCATATATTGGGTAGTATGCCTCCCATGCTAATGTCCCAGAATTCATGTTACCCCTATTCTTCTTTGCCTCATAATGTTTTTATGTTTTGCTGTCAGAACAAATTGTACTTTCAATGATATTGTTCTGACCAAGGCTTCCTGAGACACCAACAAACACATGTTAAATCCAAAACCCTTTTATTGTAATTCAATGGCTGTGAATTATCATCATTCACAGCTTGTAATGAGTCTCAACCAGTTATAAATAGTCCCATTGCAGTCTGCCAAAGTCCTTTGGAAGAAGTCTGATAAGAACGCACCTTTATCTTTCTGGAAGTGCTGCCAACAACTAAAGTACCAATTAGTCTTTCAAAATCAAATGAAGCACAAATTCACCATGGAGCTTTCAGATTCCAAACCGACCAAAGGGAACAATGTTGCTTCCTGCAAAGATTCCTGTCCCTTTGCCATTCCTTTATATCTTATGGGAGGGGCAATCACCTCCAAGCCTTACTCCTGAGTCACCCCTTTTGTCTTAGTTGCTCTTGCCTTCTGGCACCTCTGTGCACATGCACACTGGGAACAGGCTCCCCTTGTTCCTCCTCACTGCTGTCAGATTCGGAGGCTCCGGAGTCAGCACCCCACTCCTAGATGGTCCTGGCCCCACCTCTGCATCAGACGCAGAACCCTCATCCGAGTCCTCCCCAGACTCCCGGACTGGTCCCTGTTCTTCCCCACTGTCCAATTCTGCTGCTGTCTGTACAGGCTGCTGGTGGACCACAACAGATATAACAAGGAAGCAACATGAAAAACATAACTTGTGAGGAAAATGTGCTAAAATGACTTAAATATGGTCTGTACTTTTGAGGCATTTTTGGATTGTGGATACCACTACATTCAAGTGATCAGTCCAAGTAATCAATCTCAGGATCACATTAAAAAACAACAACAACAGAGGGGGTGCTCTATAAGTCAATAGTGATTTTAATAAACTGCAATTCCTCACTACTAAATCTGTCTGTATCTGATCTGAATTCCAATTACCTGTCAAAAATTCATCCATCATAACTTAGCTCTAGAGACACATTCTGGTGGCAGATGTTTCAGGAAAACTATTTCAAATGGGAAATTTATCTTTTCATGTATAGAGCTCTTCCCCCCACCCCCGAAAAAAAAAATGAAGAAGGAAAACAGCAAGCATTTCAAATACAAGCCAATCAACCCAAACCACATGCAAACATAATATAATTTACATAATTTATAATTGCATCAATTGTAAATCAATATAAAAGTCTTAAGCTCATCTGATCTTTCAGATATGAATAATTACATGTCAGTACTAGGGACTTGATGACCATCGTATTATTTCCATCTATCTTTTTTTAAAAAAAGAAATTTTATTTTTAAAAACAAACTTACACATTAAAAACATAAAAACATAAACATCTTCCATTTTATATACGTACAGTGTGTGAGTTGGTTACAAAACTTTTGTGCTATTCTTTTGTAGTCATTTACTCACAATTTATATCAATTTTCACATTGTTGAACTAACATATGCTTGTATATTTATCAGTTATTAATCATCCATGACTAAACTATTTATTCCATCATTTTATACGAGATGTTGCAAGTTTTATCTTAAAATTTATGTCATACTTTCAACCAATGGTTAGATATGTCTATATTATGACTTATATCAATCTATTAAATTTCTATCACAAAATTATCTAGTCTATTACATTACCATGTCTTTTTGTCCAACCATTGATAAAACAGATCCCATATCATATAAAATTGTTTATCTTCTTGTTTTCTAATTTCAAACGTCAATTTAATCATTTCAGCACAGTCCATAATTTTCTTAATAACTTCCTCCTGCATAGGTATTTTATCATTTTCCCAATTTTTAGCAAATACAATCCTAGCCGCTGTTAGTACATTTACAATCACATATTTCAACTCTTTGTTGTATATTTCCAGTATAATTCCCAATAAAAAGATCTCTGGTTTAAAGTCTATATGTCGTTTTATCATTTTTTCCAACCATGTGTGGATTTTAGTACAATATTTCTTTGCGTCCAAGCATGTCCACCACATATGGTAATATGAACTAGGTATCTGATGACACTTCCAACATTTATCCAATTTATTCTTAAACATTCTCGCAAGTCTCATTGGGGGTAGATGCCAGCTGTAAAACATCTTATACAAATTTTCTTTATATGCAGTTGACATTGTCATTTTATAATTTTGAGACCACAATTTTTTGCCATTTTTCTAAATCAATCCCATATCCAAAAATTTTCCCCCAAGCAATCATCGTTTCCATCTATCTTTATGTACTGATAGTGTGGACTTTTTATAAGATGTACTATTGTAAAAACATATTGCCCTGACTTTTATTAAGGTGACAGCAGCAACTACTATTACAACTGCTACTACAACCACAACTACAGAGGGCTTCTCGGTATTATTATGATATGGTTGTTACGTCTGTGCATAGTCATCAAAAGGGGTGCTTCACTAATTGTATAGTTGTATGAAATGCATCCAATCTAAGAATTAAAGAAGGGAGTTATTTCAATAGGACCACCAGTAGAGGGGCCAGTAAAAGAGGGATTGTCTTCATAAATACTCAGGATAAAACTGATTGGGGATTTGCTATTGTAAGCGAGTTCCTACAATTTCCACTGGTTGTCCTTTCTTCCCTTTCCTTCTACCTTTCCCAGCATTAAAACTTTTCCCAAAGAGCTAAGTTTTCATATAACGTAGGAGTGTTTGAGCACTGGCTTTAAATGACAAATCTGGATTGATTTGTTCAATGAACCATTTGTATATTTGCTTGGCTGCCCAAGGTAGCCTCAAGAGTTTTCTCCTGCGCTGAAGTCCAAAAGCATCAATATTCTTTCTACCCTGCTTCTTCAAAGTCCAACTTTAACTTTCATAGAGTATTACAAAGAATATTATTATTGTACTGTTGTGATCTTTATCGGGGCATATAAATATCATTTCCAAGGCATTAAGAGGTTAGAATGCAGTACATTACTGCAGGCTAATTCTGCTGGCTGCCAGCTGCCTGCAATTTGGCAGTATGAATCTCACCAGGCTCAAGGTTGACTTCCACCCATCCAAGGTCAGTAAAATGAGGACCTAAATTGTTGAGAGCAATATTCTGACTCTGTAAACCACTTAGAGATGGTTGTAAAGCAGTATATAAGTCTAAGTGCTATTGCTATTAATACCTGCAGTATCGAGTGGTAGTCTGTTGTGTATTTCTTGACCATTTGTCCTTTGTTATTTACTATTTGTGTTTTCAGAGTAGAATTATCAGCATATTGCAGGTTACTGATGTTTCTTCCCCTGCTTTTAACCCACACTCATCTTCTTCCAATCTGGTTTCCTTTAATTTATTTGAAGCATATGGGTTGAAAACAATAAGTGGAGAGTATTTAACTGCAGGGACTTGACCAGCAGTCCAGACTGACTCAAAGATAACAGATTAAAAAAATCTTTACAGCCTTGTAAACTTTCTTTGCCAATCTGCAAACAGTTTATTTCACCGTATTCTGATTATACTATGAATTCCTGCTCTGTATATTAGTTTTCCATAAAGACAATAAGATGTTCTTGAATTCCAATTTTTCTTAACACTTTCCAGAAATAATACAATTGAAGCCTTTTCTAATAAGTTAAGTGGCTTCTTGTTGGTTTTCTATGTATGTCTTTCTCAATTATCCAGTGTGCATCAGTAATATGTCTGTTTCTTGGACTTATCTAACTGTGATGACCCAGGGTGGTGAAGCCCCTTTTATTTCTTCACTGCTTCCAAGCTCCAAATATTCTTGACGGAAGACAAAAAACTCCCATACAAACAGTTACAAGAAGAAGGAAAAAAGCAACACAAACCAGCCAACATAAGGGCTGGAGGACGTCCACAGAAAACAGAACACACCCTGGGAAGGATGCCAAACTCAGAGAGGAACCATAAACCAGAGATATTTCGACGCTTTGTTTCCAGCATTTGCCTGTACACGTCTGTCCTCTTATTCAGTTGTTATAACTGCAGCCCATGAAGAGGATCAAGGCCCTCTCCTCCCAAGTAGATCACATCTCTCCCTTATCCTCTCCTCCCTGCGTGCCCTAGGATGGAGAGGAGATGGGCCTCTGACTGCCCAGCCAGCCTCTGCCCTTCCCCAGCCACCTCCACAACCTTCGGAGCCACACTTCCACTCCCTGTTGGCTGGTCCTCCTCTCCCTCAGAGTCAGGCTCTATCAGGGGCATGACAAATTCAGTTTGACTGTCTAGCACAGGGGTGTCAAACTCAAGACCTGCAGGATGGATCTGGCCCATGGTGCCATCCGGGAAACCATGAAGGACCGGTACACAGTGCCTCTGCCAGCAAAAATGGAGCTCAGGAGGGCCATGCCAAAGGGTTGCAGGCAGCTGTCACAGCCAGAAACAGAACTTGGGAGCCCATTTTCACTGGCAGAACACTTGGGCCCCCATAGGCACCCCCAACACGAGTGGTATCAAACCACATTTACCCCAGTCCCCCCAAGGTCAAATACAACCGTGATGCAGTCCTCAATGAAATTGAATTTGACACCCCTAGTCTAGGATTTGTTTTTCATGTATAGCTCTAATCTGCACTGAATGATACTAAAGCATTATTTTGCTGGCATGTGAATGAAGGATGTAGTACGATAGTTTGCACACTCTGTTTTAAGTTTCTTTCGTTGTTTTTTTTTTTTTTTTTGGTACTGTAATATGGATTGATCTCTTCCAATCTAGTGGGCAGTGAAGCATTCCCTAGATTTGTTAGTATAATTTGGTTAGACCTTTGATTCTTCTTCTCATACATCCCATATTTCTGTGGTTATTTTATCGTGTCCTATAGTCTTATATCTTGTTGATGACAGGATCTAACTTCATTTTCTATTACTACAGGTATCTGGGATTGTAACATCTCTATACTATTTTAGTATAGTCCCTCCATTTCTCTTTGATCTTCTTTGAATCATTTACTTATATGTCCTTTGCTGTCCTTTAATATAATGAATTTAAATCTGGAAATTTCTTCTGAGGTCAGACGTCTTTTGGAAAACTTTCCTTCTTTTTCCATACCTGTTTTCATCTTCCATGGCTTTACAGGTTTGTAGAAGCATAAAATTGTTGAAAATAAGTCACACCAGACTATTGTTACTGCTTTTATTGACAAAGTGAATACTGAAGGTATTTGATAAAGTTGACCGTAGTTTCCTGTTTTGTAAAATTGAAAAATGTGAGTTGGATGGATAGCCCTACTACAAGATGGATTTTATTTTCAACAATTTTATGATGGCCTCTATTAATCAAACTGTTTTTATCTAAGTCCTTTAACAGGCAACTCTTGAATTTTACAGATATTATTGTTATGCTACTTGTACTGTAGTTTCCTGGGTCACTTTTTTTAAAGGCTTTTAAAAATAAGAATTGGTTTTCTCTTCTCCAATCTTCTGGAATGTATTGTAGCATATTGTATATTTTTAAATTTTGTTTTATTTTTACATCACATTTTAACATGTTTTCCAGTTGGTTGAATGATTGTGCTAAAAAAAAATCTATGCTTACTTGGAGAAAGGTGTGTTTGTTGCATACCTTAGGCTTTTCTAAGTCTAGTGTTCTTAAACATTTCTACAAATGACTTAACAAGGGGACATAAGAGTTGCACAGTATATCATCAGCACAGATTCCTCTGGAGTAATAAAAGCATTGTTACAATGGACATTCATTCTCAAATTTTCAGGTATGTGCCAGGCAAAAAGAAAAATGAAAAAATTCCAAACAGCTTCCATTCTATGATTAGAAAACCCAACTGCCAGTCACGTTGTGTCAAAGCCTTATCTTTTCCTAACATCTTCTTTCAGCATTATTTTTTATTTTATTTATTTTTATTTATTTACTTTTTCAAAAGCTTACAATACAATAGAAATAAAAATAAACATAAGTTTAAATATAAGGAATAGGAACTAATAATTGGGGACAATAGGACAGGGACAGTAGGCACGATTGTGCACTTATGGACGCCCCTTACAGACCTCTTAGGAATGGGGTGAGGTCAATAGAGGTTAGTTTGAGGGTAAAGGAGTGGAGGTTTGAGCAGGTGACAACAGAATCAGGTAGTGGGTTCCAGACATTGACCACTCTGTTGCTGAAATTGTACTTCCTGCAATCAAGTGTGGAGTGATTTATATTAAGTTTATATCTGTTGTGTGCTCTTGTGTTGTTGTGGTTAAAACTGAAATATTCATTAACTGGTAAGACATTGTAACATAAGATTTTATGTACTATGCTTAAGTCCAATCTTAGTCAGCGTAGTTTAAGGCTGTTTAAGCCTAGAATCTCAAGTCTGGTGCTGTAGGGTATTCTGTTGAGATCAGATGAATGTAGTACTCTTCTGTTAAAATACTTCTAGACTTGCTCAATTATATTTATGTCTGATATACACTGCGGATTCCAGACACCAGATCTGAATTCAAGTATTGGTTTAGCAAAGGTTTTGAATGCCCTAATTTGCAAATCAGTATTACCAGAGGAGAAGCTTTGTAAAATTAGATTTACAACTCTTAAAGCCTTTTTAGCAATATTGTTGCAGTGAGTTTTGGCACTTAGGTTATTCAAATCAGCAAATTATAATTATAAATCAGCATTTTTTAAAAAATGAAGGGAAAATATCCAACTAACAGGGATTCCCCCTTTATTTCAGAGTAAATGAGCATATGATATTATACAAGTGAAATTTGGCGAACATAGAGAACTAAAATACTGTTTACGTGGTATTCTTTTAAAAATGAAATGTAGATCTTAATAATAATTCTATTCCTAGTGGTTTCAAAAGTATCAACTGACCTTTATTTCCTGTTGTTATTTTTATAAAGGTTGCAGGTGCTGTCAAACATTTTCATAAAAGTTTAATATATTTTACAGGAATACCATAAACACATGATTGTAATAATCATAAACCTAGTGCTTTGTAATCAGATTTCTGCCTTTTTATTATATGCAGTAGAACTTTTTTCTTTTATTGTTGTATGTTTGGCACCTGCCCTCTGGAAGATCTTGTTTCCTGATGGGAGGTTGGGCGCCAACCCTCCTGATCTTTTGTAAGAGCCTGAAGCAGTGGTGGAATTCAAAAATTTTTTAATACCAGTTCTGTGGGCTTGGATTGATGGTGTGGTGTGGCTTGGTGAGTGTGCCATGGCTTGGTGGACGTGGCAGGGAAAGGAGATTGCAAAATCTCCATTTCCACTCCATTCCAGGTGAAGGAGACTGCAAAATCTCCATTCCCGCCCCACTCCTGTGGGAAGGGTACTACAAAATCCCTATTCTCTCCCCACCCCACTAACCTGCTTTCCAGCTCCATTCTCCTGTGCAAGTCAACAAAAGAAGACTCAGCCAATTGGGAGGCAGAGAATGGATGGGGGCGTGGCCAGTCAGAGGTGATATTTGCCGGTTCTCCAAACTACTCAAAATTTCCGCTATCAGTTCTCCAGAACTGGTCAGAACCTGCTGAAATACCACCTCTGGCCTGAAATCCTGGCTCTGACAATTAGCTTGGGGCCCCAGAGGCACAATGAAGATAGTTGATCAATTAATAACAAATGCCCCCTTTCCTCCACCCTGTCTTTGCCCTTCCTATCTGTAATTGTGTTATAGTGTTTTGTATTTTTTTTACAATTATGTTTCTTTTTTATGTTTTCCTTCTCCCCTGAATTCAGAGGTTTCTGCAATGCTTCTATTAAATCATGCTTCTATGATCTATTAAAATTCTGTTGCAGTTAAAGCTAATTTAAAAGTAAGGGGATACACTAAGGCGTATGCATGTATGACTACAAGCAAGGACTACAGGCAAGGATTATACATGCCTGGGCTGCAAATATCCAGAAACCCTTTAGAGGGCAGCAGGGAGGAGTCTCACTGTACTGCTTTTTTTGCTCAGATATGATAGCCATACAATACACTTAGAATTCTTTCCTACTTCCTTCCTCTATAGAATTATACACAACAGTTTTCTGAACCAGGGATAAGGTATGAAAGTAGAATTTATTCCAGGAGGGCAATATGCAATTGGCTATCAGAATAAGCAGCATTGAGCCCTCCCAACCAAAAAATAATAATCTTTTACATAGAGAAACCTTGCCTTTGTTCCTCAAAAGAGCACAAAAATGTGCCCACACTCTAGGAGTTGCAAGAAAATGAACCCAGCTAGGATTTCCAGAGGGAGCACTCTGGACTCATGTACCCTGATGTGTGGTAGTTTCTGCATATTCAACATTACAAGCATTGCTCAATCTCTTTGCAGAATGACTTAAAAGCACCCCAAATGACACCTAAAAAGCCTCTTTCAACAGGCACTGTATATACCATACACAGAGCAGCACACACTCTTCAGAAAGAAGTTCCTTGAGGAACTGGATGGGCTCCAGTTCTTCTAGAGAGACATTCCTTAGAGATGGGCTCCAGAGAGAAGTTCCTTGAAGATGGGCTCCACCTCTTCTAGAGAGAAGT
>NW_020769320.1:19650123-19686989 GCF_900518735.1 Pseudonaja textilis | reverse complement strand
TCTCTCTCTATATATATATATATATATATATATATATATATATATATGGTATTCAGCTTTGTTCGGGTATTTTACCACGTCATTATAGTTGTGCTTTTAAAGTTGTAGCAACGTTTCGGCAGAATCTCATCTGCCATCATCAGGCTTCTGTATTGTGTTCGTCCGTGAGTCAGACTTTCACAGCCGTTTCAGTTTTAAATTTGGGGCTAGTCTACTGCTGTGCTAGAATGATTTTTTTCTTCATGTAGTAACAACAAGGACTACACATTGAGTGTGGTTTGTCAGCCTGTTATGAATCCATCTGGTGGTGATGCTGTCTCCCCCACATTTTTCTAACTTACTGTGAAGTAGGTTGCGGTTTATTTTGTCAAATGCCTTACTGAAATCCAAATATTCTATGTCCACAGCATTTCACTGGTCCACTAATTTATTTGCTTTGTCAAAGAAGGAAATAAGATTTGTTGCTTGACTTTCTTTTCCAGGATCTTTCCGGGTATTGATGCCCTGCTGTTTGGTCTGTAGTTTCCTGGATCTCTCTCTCGCCCCCCTTTTTTTTAAAAGGTGGGAAAAATGTGAGCACTTTTCCAGTTGTCTCTTAGTTCCCTGGTACACCGGGATCTTTGAAAGATATGGTTCAATGGTTCTTAGATTATGTCTGCCAGCTCTTTCAGTACTTTGGTGATTTGAACTCATCTAGGGTGGACAGATGTTGTTTTACTCTTTTCTTGTCTATTTTAATTTGTATTCCTAGTCTGTTTTTTATGGTTCTGTTTTTTTGTAGGTTGGGCTATTTTTTTTCTTTTTTCATGAAGACAGACTCAAAGAATGAATTAAGCGGTTCTGCTTTCTCCCTGCTGCCTGTCACTTCTTTGCCATTTTCTCCCATTAGTGGACAATTGTTTCCTTGATTTTTTTTTCTTGTTATTTTACATGTTGAAAGAAACGTTGTTGTTGTTGTTGTTGTTGTTGTTATTATTATTATTATTATTATTATTATTATTATTGACATTGGTTGCAAGGCTTAGTTCATTCTGAGCCTTAGAATGACTTCATTTTTGTACATTTGAATTATATGCTGGTGTTCCGCTTTAGTAATGTGTCTCTCTTTCCATTTTTTTATTCTTATCCTTTTTGTCTTTCAATTTATCAGAGAGTTCTTTATGCAACCATATTAGTTTCTTGGATTTCTTATTTTTCTTTTTCAGTGGTATTGTGGTGGACTAGGCTTTTATATATATATATGCAAGTTCTTGTTAGTTCATGTCCTCATAGAAGCTAACATATGTTATCAGAATATCAGTGAATTCATCCAAGTTCACTGAAGCAGCTTGAAAAACACTCCAGTCTTGCAATAAAAGCAACCTGTAGCTTTTATTTGGTTTCTTTAGTCCAAGACTTCATTGTTTTGATCACAGGTTTTGCAGTCTTAAGTTTCTGCCTGTCAGTTGGGATGATCTGGAGTATACAATGATCAGAGAGATCTACAGTCCCTTTTAAGGAGAGAGCAATAAGCACCTTTTAACCCGGTGTAGCAGTGATCCTATATTTTATTACCTCTAGTGAGACAGCTGATGTGCTGAGTGTATCTGGGCAGCTGGAGGGTGAAATTAGGTTTAAAAGGTTGTAAAACTGGGCACAAGTCACTGCATCACTTAGAAATTGAAGTTCTGGTCCCAATTGTAATAATAAGGACTATCTGTATACACTACTTACGCTAAAATACCTGAAAGCATATTTTTCCAGCAACCTTGTGGATCTCATGGGGAGACTCTATGATTATACAGTCTTTAGATGGATGCTCTTTTTTCACAATTTTGGTTTTATTATTTTTTTAAGTTTTTAATAGCTATGACATTGTCTTGTTTGTGGATTGTACACTGCCCAGAATCCTGTTCATATAAATCTGTTAAATAAATATATGAATTTCCAGGGAGATGTAGCTGCAGGAGGCTGCATATACATGAGTTCAATATGATAATTTAAAATGTTATTTTGTAAATATTGGGTAGGATTTTTTTTTTTTTTAAATTAAAGCATACTGCATCAGTATCAGCCGTGGCTTGAGTAAAACAAACTACATTTACTGCAGAAGTGCCAATACCAAAGAATGTAAACTAAAGGTGTAATTCCGTGTGTTTTATCTTACAAAACTTAGTATAACTATAATACAGCAGCCACTTCATAAAGCTGCATGCAGGAAGATGTTTGAGAACATCATGTTTGAGAACATCATGAGTAGGAAAGCTTTTACTATTATTATTTCCTAAATACTTAAAATATTCTTCCCAAGAGGTGGCTATCATTGGCTAAGATTAGAACTAGAGGTTGGGATAGTACATTACAAAGTGGAAGGAAAAAAAGCTAAGATCACATACTTTTTCTTTCCAATTTGACTCTCATCTAACTCTTCTGTAGAAAATAGCTCAAGTATCCCAAATGAATGCCCAATAATGAAGTTATCTGATTGTCAGTGTTCCAACTAACCAACTCCAAACCAATAAACTCTGAGACAAGCATTGCCTCAAAGTTCCATTTTATTAGAGTTGTCATTTTGGCACATCTGGAAAACCCAAATCTGAGAATTCCAGGTTTTCTCTCTCCAAAAGGAAATCAAAAATCCATCCTCTGCACCCATTAGTCCATCCCATGGTCCAATCAAATCATCATCCCAACTGGAGACATTCCTCCAGACACTCTTCTCCAGGTGCAGGGTAACATGTCCTTGACTCTCTGAGAAAGAATGTTGTTGAGTCTAATCTTCTACCTCACTATGAAATCCCCTCTCCGAAAATTCCCAGGAACTAAATGTGGCAGCCTCGAAGCTTCCAAGTAAAAAAATAGAGAGTGACACTGATGATTGGTTATTGTATATTTACAACAGGGCTGGTTGTGGAGTAAACTGGAGTAAATCTAGCCAAAGAATTTGCCCTCATGAAATAAATAAATGATAAAGCAGTGAATTCATAGGGCTTAATAAGTATATGGAAGCCAATGCATCTGTAGATCAACAGAGATGTTTGATTATTCATACTCAATGCTTAGGCATCTTGTAATGAAATTGGTGTACAAATACAACATTTTGCCCATGAGAAATTTTTTTAAATTATTTTCTTTTTTTGTAATTCATCAACTCTTTTTTCCTTCAAAATAAGTGAGAATCAATCAGAAAAGAAAACATATTTTATTTTTCCTGACCTTAATTAAAAGAAGAGGATAATTAAAAGAGGAGCAAAAATATGAATGGGGTTAGCATTGCATAATTATAATTGTAATTTTTATCTGTAGTTTATTTTCTCCTTTATCTTATCATTTTATCATTCATAAATCACAAAAGGGTCAGGAAATGTTCATAAAACCAATGTTGAAAAGTTAAAAACCTTAAATTATAAATAAGGGGGAAATGGAAATTTCAAAAATTGTTTTATCTTTGAACATTAAAGAGAGAATACTTTTAATGAATTTTTTCTAGTTCTGTCAAGTAGCCTTTGACTGAATTTGTGTTCAATGTGATGAAATTGCAAATATGCTGCATGCAAATGTTGTACATATACACTATTATCATCCTGGTTAGCTAAGATGATTGTTTCCATTTTGTTCCTTTGTAGGTATATTTCATTTTACCGAACAAGATTTTGCAGATGTGGGGATTTTTTTCCACTTGGGTAGTAGCATGCAATCCATAAAATGCCTAAAAACACATTTATCTATCATTCCATGAAATGATTTGGATGTAACACCTGAGCAGCACCTGTTCATAGTACTCCTTTCTATGTACAAGGTAAGCAAAGCACCTGAACATTTTGAAGAAGTATGCCTGACTCAAACAACAATTAGCTCAATCTTTATATCTTGAATAGGTCCCTAAATTCAGACTGTTTGCTTACTGATAATGTAAAGGTATCTGGAAATCTTCTACAGGTTTCTTTTTACCATTTTACAGTTTCCTCCCCAAGTTGTTAAGAATCTCTTTCCACTCAATTTATGTGAATCATCCCTCCTTTGATAAACTTACACCAATTTAATGGGAAAGCATTAGGTTTTCCCAACTACAATATTTTGCAGAGTAAAATGAAATAGCACAATAACTTAATAGCAGAACAACTAAATGCTACCTACTTTTCTCACATATGCTCTATCTTTGCTACAGTTGACTCAATCAATGATCTGGAATTGCACAATAACCTTCTGCAGGAGTTTCAGAAACATTTGTTTTGAAGCAACATGAAGGCTATGTGCATCCATCAAAACCATAGATGGGCACCAACTGTATCGCAGCCAGGAAAAAGCCTAATAGCTAACAATAATCTAAATAAGGCAACTAGAACTGCTTAATCAGAAGTCATACTACAATCAATTAATTAGGCAAAAGAAAATGGGGGACATGAAAGCATTATGGACTTTATTTATTTATTTTTGTCAAGAGATTATAAGATACAGGTGTACGTATAAATGTAGTTATGAATACACAAAATGGATACATATAAGAAAAATTAAAAAACAAACAAACAATAGGACAGGGACAGTAGGCACATTGGTGCGCTTAATGCACGCCCCCTAAAACAGAGGAGGCTTTTCACAAACAATTTATCCTTTTTCTGGTGCATTGTTGCAAGATGGTCTGGCCTATTAACTGGACAACTTTATATTGCCAAAAATATGGGGAAATCACTGCAAGGATTTTCTACAAAGTCAGCTCAGTATCTATCAGGTCTCCACTTAATTACAAGGAAGAGCTGCATTCTTGTCAACCAATAAAACCCGAGGAGTCTATGACTCTAATTTCCAAATGTAAGTGATCAAAGTCATCAAGTGAAGATTCTATTAGATCTGAGATAATTAAAAATAATGCAGAATGATGGATCCCTGAACTGGCATTACTGATCACAGCAATTGACAAATGTAGCCTTATACTAAAAAAAACAATGGGGTCTAGAAATCATCGTGTTTATGTATAACAAAGATTGACCTGCTGATTATTAATCTATATGTTTCTTTAATAGTATAGGTAAAGTTTATCAATGCCTTCTTCAATGAGACCGAATGGAACAGGAAGGACTATTGGCAAAGGAACAAGCTGGTTTTAGAAAAGGTCATTCAACAATTGACCAATGTCTTCTACTTCAACATCTTATCAAGAAATACATCTCTCGGAATAAAGCTTCCATTTTATTCAGTTTGTTGATCTTATGCAGTATTTGACTCTTTATCCCAGACTAAGCTATGGGACAAGCTTTATAATACACTTGATCGTCAACAGTTGTTTTTTATTTGTGCATTGCATGATGGAACAGAGCTTAGTGCAAGATGCATGTCTCAAGGACACCTGATAACCCCATTGCAAATATCAAGGGTGCAAAACATGGCTACATGTTGTTTAATTTTTATATAAATGATATGGTGGAGTAACTGAAGAAGCTGAACTCACATTCACCCAACTAGCATAGAGAAGATATATTACTCTATTGGTCTTTGCAGATGATGCAGTAATCCTCTCTAGGACACCCACTGGACTCAAGAGAGCTTTGAACACATTCTTACATCATTATAAAGAGAACCAGCTGGAAATAAATTATTCTAAAATTAAAATAATGGCACTTGCAAACCACCCACCCACCCACCCCTGAAATGCTCCTGGAATATTAACAATCATGCTGTTGAACATATGCTACATTTTCAATACCTGGAAGTGATCTTTAAGGCTAGTGAAAATAAAATGCTACTTATGCTTCAGAAAATACTTCATAGAAGAGCAGTATTTTAATATTTCATTGTTCCAGAGGAGGTCAATATATACCTGCAGCAGCTAAGGTCTTTGAGGCCAAGCCTGATATGGCACACAATTGGTACCTTCCCTCCCTCCTCCATGTTGTATTATTGTTACTTGTTTAGTTTAAATTTTCCAAGTTCCTCACTGTATTTCCAATGCTTCATTATGGAGGTAGAATAGTGACTATGAAGACTAGAATGAGGCTAGTGGTACTGTGTTTCTCATATAATAAGGCTGGGTCTTTTTTTTTGAGCCCCGAAAAAATGGCTAGGCCATCTTTTTTGGGGTGACTTAATTCCCCCGCTCTTGTATCTTCGGGCGGGTGGGCAGTGACGGCTTGGATGTTGACCTCGGCGTTGGTGGGGCACTTCGTATCGGGGTCAACACAGCCAGCACCATATCCAGGTGTGCAACAAAGTACTTCCTAACGGCAACCCCCCCCCATTCCCCCCCATTTTGCATGTTTAAATATAGGCCTTAATTTGGGGGGAGGGGTTTAATTTCATTTCATGCCTATAAAACATGCTGGGACTTCCTATTGGGGGAGGCCGTATTGTTGGAGAAACAGGGTATTACTCTACTGGTTGAAGCTGACACTTCTCCCTATAGTTTCAATTCCACTGACATTCAAAGAGAGTGAAAACAAGCATTTTGTAACAAGCTGTCTCTCCTGGGATTTACCCCACTTCAAAGGTGGTATATTCAGCAGGTTCTGACCAGTTCTGAAGAACCGGTAGTGGAAATTTTGAGTAGTTCGGAGGAATAGCAAATCCCACCTCTGACTGGCCCCGCCCCCATCTATTCTCTGCCTTCTGAATCTCAGCTGATCGGCTAGGTCTTCTTTTGTTGCCCTGCACAAGAGAATGGACCTGGAAATCAGGTTAGTGAGGTGGGGAGGGAACAGGGATTTTGCAGTAACCTTCCCCAGGAGTTGGGAGGGAATGGAGATTTTACAGTATTCTTCCCCTGCCTACACCAACCAAGCCATGCCCACCAAGCCACACCCACAGAACCGGTAGTAAAAATTTTTTTGAATCCCACCACTCCCCGACTTACTTACAATCTTTGGGCTATGAGCAAGCAAGTATCACACTTAAGGAAATCTGTTTGACATAGACTGTCAAAGAGATGCTGGTAATACCAGTTACTTTCTCCTGGCAGAGAGCAGCTGTGTATCTTACACAACTTAACATCACAAACCAGAGAGAGTTTTTATCTGAGCTCATAGTAGTGCTTTCCTCTCAACGCTTCTTGCTGGAAGGTACAAAAATGTCTCAACTAATTACAAGGGTGTCCCTGAGATTCAGGATAGGTAGAAACTAACTGAATGTGGCCTTCTGTATTGCCAGTGTTTATGTAGAACCTTGGAATGCTCCAGTTCCCACTTCTGACTAGCAAAATGGGATACAACAATCAACAGTATGAACAATTTCAATTTTCTGACTTAATTCTGAAATAACGCGCAAGATTGCCAGGTTTTGTGTTTCAGCATAGAGAATCAGACAAGAAATAATTAAGAACAACTGAGCTTCCCTGAGTATGGATAGCCAGAAATATTTCAGGCTAAGCATTAACCATTGGCTTTGAGGTATACAAGCTATGTCAACTATTGCACGATATTGTATTTTGCTCAGTGGTTTGTAGAAGTTTAAAATTCTGGATAATTTTATTGTTTTATTTATGAATATACCGTACATGTATATATGTATATGTGCATATACGTGTATGTATTTATACAATATTTTTATATGGCTATTATACATGTATATTACTCAGATTTATAATTTTATTTTCTTGTTGTATATGTTTAGCCTGAATAAGCCTTTTAGCACATTTGATTCAGAGGTGGCATTCAGCAGGTTCTGACCAGTTCTGGAGAACCGATAGCAGAAATTTTGAGTAGTTTGGAGAACCGGCAAATACCACCTCTGACTGGCCCCTCACCCATCTATTCTCCGCCTTCCGAGTCTCAGCTGATCAGCTGGATCTTCTTTGGTTGCACTGCACAGAACGGAGCTGGAAAGCAGGTTACTGGGGTGGGGAGGGAATGGGGATTTTACAGTAACCTTCCCCTACCATGCCCACCAAGCCATGCCCATCAAGCTACACCACACCTACCAAGCCACTCCCACAGAACCGGTAGTAATTTTTTTTGAATCCTACCAATGATTTGATTTAATATTGTCATTTATTGTTTATTGTATGTGCATTTCTTAACGATCCTGACATTGTCAGGTTAGTTTTGGATATTTTTAATATTTAAATGCCAATTATGTCATGCTGTTTAATGATCGTAATAAAGTTAGATATGTTGTTAACACAGGATTTTAGGTATTTTGGCACTGAAGCTTAGCAATTTTCAATCAATATATTTCACTACACTGCTCCTGCATTGCTAGTGGACCAAAATGTTGTTGCCATAGTCACTTTATGCAGAGGTGATGTTTAATTGATCATTCTTCAAATGTAAATCCTCATATTCATGGGAGGTGGCTCACATCACTCAATGTGGCCTAGGGATGCCATATATCTTGGAGCTGCATTGATTGTAATGAATAATTTTCACCTGTCTCATTAAACTTTTTGGGAAGGGCTCTGGAGATATTATTCCATGTTTCAGGAACCACAAGTAGCTTTGGAAATTCACTTTAAAATATAAGTGAGCTATTTCTTATCTTACATATTAATCGTATTAATCCTTAGGGTGCCAAAGCAAGCGCAACCTGTAATTGACTCATTGTATTAAATAGAAGGCACATTTATTCATCTCATAGAGTGGCCCAGCCTTCAAAGTACTTTCACTTTGCAAGTGAATAAATTACATTCTATCAGGCAATAAACTGGAGGATAAAAAAACAACATTCAACTACTTCAAGAACACATATTACAAAAATGCATATTATATTGGTCCTTCTGAAAATTGTGCAAATATTTGGTGGTCCACTGGTTAAAGTGCCGTATTGCTGGCTAACTTTGTCCACAGTCTGGAGTTCAGGCCTGACTCAGCCTTCCATCCTTCCAAGGTTGGTAAAATTCAGGTTGTTGGAGGCAATATGCAACTAACACTTACATTGTAAACCACCCAGAGAGTGCTGTAACGCATAATAAGACTTAATGCTATTGCTATTTTTTTAAAAAAAATCTGGCAAAAGCAATGTGTTGGTCATAATATACGCATGCACATATGCATTTATACACATGGTGAAGGTTACTCTGAAATAAATTAGGGGCAACTGAGGCACAGGTCTATTAATATAACTAATTTATTTGAGAAGAAAAAGCATCCCAAAAGTTCTCTTTCAAAAAACTGTTCCCAACCTGGCATAGTATTTTACAAAAAGAATAAATCATCCTATATCTTTTTGTAAATTGACTGTAAGTTACTGGCAGCAAATCAATTGAGTACAAATGAAAAATAATAATGCAATAACAGTGTTGTATATAATCGTGGGCTGAGATAGAAATGAATGCTCTGATCAGTATGAGGAAGATTCATTGTTGCTACCTCTTAAGAAGAAGTGACAATGAAACTAATTCATATAAACATATTGCTGCTAAGTTCAGCCTTTAAAACCAGCCTTTAAAAAAAAGAGAATATAAATGTTTATCAGTATCAAAGTGCACTTGACACATCACGTCTTTTTACACTAATTCTTTTGTCATGTTTTGCTGCACACCGTGCTGATGACAAACATTCATTAAATCACATTCCTGTTAACATAAGAACAAAGCCAAGTAAGGCTTAAACACCTACTTACGTGTTTCAATTTGGCCGCAGTCCATTTACATGTGGGTGATCTTAGTAGGCAGAAGTAGAGTGGCTTGACCTGTTGGTTGCATTCTGACTAGTACCTAATATTTTGAGCCTTGCAATCTATACATTGCATTTTTGCAGCAACTTCCTGTGGCCAACTCATCACAGCCAACTCACCAAGGGACAACTCAACACGGCCAATTCGTTGCTGGACAACTTGAGGCAGGAGAAAAGGGGTCCCCCACCCCCCTCTCCCCTCCATTCATCTGAGCCAGCTCTAAACTTCAATTTGAGCTGACCTTGACTGCCCCAACCTCCACTTTCCCAAGATGGGCAGTGATTGGATTTTTTCCTAGGTATGACAAGATGGGAGCCGTATTTCTACCTCTCCTTCCAGAGACCTAGAGGGTGGAAAAGGCAGCTTCCAACAGGGAGAAAAACAGGGCCTTTGTTAACTGGAGCCATGTTGGAGCAGCAGCTTCTTTCCTTGTTCAAGGTGGCTTCTTGATTGCTTCCATAGCCAGTAGCCAAGCTTCCAATTGTGCCCAAGCTTGGGAAGAAGGATCCTCCTTCAGTGATGGGATTCTATTTTTTTTTTACTACTGGTTCTGTAGGCGTGGCTTGGTGGGCATGGCGTGGCTTGGTGGACATAGTGTGGTACGGTGGGCATGACATGGTAGGCATGGCAGGGGAAGGATACTGCAAGATCCCCATTCACTCCCCACCTCACTAACCTGCTTTCCAGCCCCGTTCTCCTATGCAGGGCAACAAAAGAAGACCCAGCCAATCAGCTGAGACTCAGGAGGCAGAGAAGAGATGGGGGCGGGGCCAGTCAGAAGTGGTATTGGCCGGTTCTCCAAAATACTCAAAATTTCCTCTAGAAAAAATTCTCCAGAACCTGGCTGAATATCACCTCTGCCCTCCTTAGTAAATTGTCTTGCTAGATTCTCCCAGGGACTGGGAGAATATTAGATCCAGTATATGATATCTATGAATTTTCATTTATGCCCTTTTAATAGAAAAGGACGTGGTGGCTCAGTGGCTGAGCTTGTCAATCAGAAAGGTTGGCAATTCAGCGGTTCAAATCTCTAGCGCCGTGTAACAGAGTGAGCTCTTGTTACTTGTCCCAGTTTCTGCCAACCTAGTAGTTCAAAAGCATGAAAAAATGCAAGTGGAAAAATAGGGACCACTGTGGTGGGAAGGTAAAGCGTTCTGTGCGCCTTCAGGGTTTAGTCATGCTGGTCACATGACCATGGAGACGTCTTCGGACAGCGCTGGCTCTTCGGCTTTGTAACGGAGATGAGCACTGCCCCCTAGAGCCAGAAATGACTAGCACGTATGTGCGAAGGGAACCTTTACCTTTACCTTTTATTTCCTTGTTGTAAATTAAACAAATATAATAATCTTACAGAATTATTATCATTTTGGGTCATCTGTATCATTGCCTAAAGTTGCATGATAGAAGTCACTGTCTGGAAATATTGTGAACCCCTCAACTAGGAGACCAATTAGCCTATCAAGCGTGATAGCTATTATATTATTAACAATTAAAACAAAACAAACTTTTAGAATTTTATTCATTTTAGATAGTGTAGCAAATTCTACTATAACCATAAATTAATATGTGATACTCATCCATCTCAGCTATTTGGAAGAGCTTCAGATTCATTCATTTCCACTTCTTCCACTTGAGGGCAATAAATATAATCTAGGAATTATTCATTAACACTAAAAAATATTTCCTTCTTTTTCAGTAATTCTGAATTAATAGTGCATGATACAAAAGTTCTTACTTAAAGATCCTAATTTTTCCCAAGGTACTCTCACTTGAAAATGAACTGTGAAATTATATAAATCTATTTGTAGCTTCATATTCAATTAGCTTAAATATTCTTGAGGGCTCTAGAGCTTTGTATTTATTAGAAAATAATTACTTTGCTGCAAAACAATCTATCAAAAGTTTTCAAATAAAGTTGAAGAATTCACAAAGGGCACATGCAGAATCCTTTTAAGCCTGTAAAAAACATTTTGACTTTATTACTGAAAACACAAGGTTTATATCGACTCTCTCTCTATCCTTCTCTCTCTCTTTCTCTCTCTCTCTCTCTGTCTCTCACACACACACACACACACACACATGCACACAAAAACCTAAAACCTAACACAAACCGATACAGAATAAATAAAATAAAGAGACAGAGAAAGAATTTCAGGAAAAAAAATAAAAATGAATAAGAAAAAGCTTTTGATTTCCTTTGTAGCAAATACAGTTATGGTTTTAAAATTATATTTTACTCTATGATCATAAGAAAAGATCACTCTTTTCTATTATCTTATTTTTTTTCTTAATTATAAAACCGCAAGTCATAAATGCATTTTCCTTTATGCTTATAAATATTTTCCAGTCAGCTATAAATGTAAATTGGACCAATCATGACCTGCTGGGTCCTCATTTCAGACATATTTCCTAACCTAAACAAAGAAATGTAATAACTACAGGTGGGCAAAACATCAATATGAGCAGGAGCGGCTTCCATATTCCTGTCAGCTTTCCAGAAGTTCCTTGTGGGAAACTGACAGCAAGTATTGGAAAATCTTTCTTCCTCCCTCCCTTCATATCCTTCTATATCCAGTGGTGGGATTCAAGTTTTTTACTACCGATTCTGTGGGCGTGGCAAGGGAAATATACTGTAAAACCCCCAGTCAAAGGCAGTATTTGGCCAGTTCTCCAAACTGCTCAAAATTTCCGCTACCGGTTCTCCAGAACTGGTCAGAACCTGCTGAATACCGCTTCTGTCTAAATCCCTCTCTCCCTCCCTCTTACCCACCCGTCCGCCTGGCCGCCTGCCCCTCTGCCCACCTGCCTTGCCAGCGGACTGGACAATGGCATGCATAAGCACACAATCGTGCCTACCGTCCCTGTCCTATTGTCTCCAATTATTCGTACCCATTTCCTGTATTCATGCTTATGTTTATTATCTTGTAAGCTATTGACAAATAAATAAATAAATAAAATAAACAAACAATCAATCTAGGGAGGTATGTTGTCTCCCTGAAGATAAAAAAAAAAACCCTCAAAGATGTGTTGGAGAGCCTTACTAAAATAATCAAGCACTCAGATTACTATCCATTTCTTCTCTTCCATGTGGGGACGAATGACACAACGATGAACTTGAGAACAATGTCAACATACTATAATCCGTTCGGCAAAAAAAAAGTTAAGGAGTTAAGAGCAAAAATAGTGTTTTCATCTCTACTTCCAAAAAAAAGTTCCAAATCTAACAAAGGGAACAAAAAAGAAATAAACTACTGACCTAAGGGATGGCACTGCCAAGAGAACTTCAGATTTGTAGACCTATAATGCATCACAGTCTTGCATTGCCTGCAAGAAAGGCTTCTGGGAAGGGATTGGCTGCACCTCCTAAGAAGTGGGAAGACTGTATTTGGGAAATGACTGGCTGCATTTGAAGGGCTTTATACTAAAACTCAGGGGACCAGTCTTTAGGACCTAATCCCAATATAAATCCCAAGACAGCCAATCAAACAAGGAGGTGGAGAGTCAGGGCAAGAAAGAAACACTCAAGATATAAAATAGGAGATCCAGGGTCAGCAGTAAAGGACTCAGATGCCCATACACTAACGCTCAAAATTTGGGGAATAAACAGGGTGAATTTGGAGTACTAGTACAAGAGTGCAGGTATTATATAGTTGTCATTACTGTAAGTTGGTGGGATGAAGCTTACGATTGGAATGTCCTGCTGGAAGAATATAAATTGTTCAAAAAAACAACAACAACCCAGAGCTAACAAAAGAGTTGGCTTCAGAAGTAGTGGGTGCTCCGTTACTGGAGGTTTTTAAGAAGAGATTGGACAGCCATTTATCTGAAATGGTACAGGACCGTGACGGCGAACCTATGACATGTATACCACAGGTGTCATGCAGAGCCATTTATGTGGCCATGTGAGTCCCAACCAAACTTACCTGCACTACACATGCGTGCGCCTCCCAGCTGATTTTCGGCCCATTTGAGGCAGTTTTCACCCTCCAAGAGACTCTGCAGCCTTGTAAGGCTGAAAAACATGCCTTCCGGAAATATGGGCCTGTTTTCAGCCTCCTGAGGCTGCAGAGGCTTTCCTTGAGCCTCCGGGAGGACGAAAACAGCATCCCCCGGGTTCCAACTGCCCTCCAGAGCCTGAAAACAGGCACTTCCGTTAATTCTGGAAGGCCCAGAAAGGTTTTTGGGCCTCCTGAGGCTGCAGAAGCCTCCCTTGAACCTCAAGGAGGGCGAAAATGGCCTCAAATGGGCCAAAAATCAGCTGGGAGGCATGTGCATGCACAGGGCAGGTAATGGGGTGGGGTGGGGGTGTTGCGCACACATGCGCAGGGGGCGGAGTGCATTGCATTGTGGGTGCCAACACGCATGCACTTTTGGCACACCACAACAAAAAGTTTCGCCATCTCTGGTATAGGGTCTTCTATTTGAAGAGGAGATTGGATTAGAAGACTAACATCCCTTCCAATTCTGTTATAATATTATCCTTCCTTCTCTTCCTTCCTTCTCTTCCTCCCTCCCTCCAGAATTTCAGTCAGCATTGTTACATACATACATACATACATACATACATACATACCTTCATACATACAGTTCAACACAGCTTCTTGTTGCTGGTTTCATAAAGACTCCTTATTAATGTGAAAATGTACTGTCACAATACATTCTATCAGTTACTTCAGTCTTTTAGAGAGTTTCATTCCAAGATCTTATGACTTGTAAAGTGATCCTGGCTTATCCAGAAAGTCAGGAGAAATACTGTGGGATTACATCACTGACAGTAACTAAAACAGAATAATAAAAGTCGGGAACATAGTTTAACTCAGTCCTCAACATTTGTGATGAAGGCAAAAATCTCCATTTCATGTAGTGTAAGCATTTGCTTCTGTATTTTAATCAGGTCAGTGAGTAACTTAAGATTTTCAGTATTTCCATCCAATTTTGTAATCTTTAATACTGTTATTTGTTAAAATTTATAAATTTTAATACGTAATACTTTAAATATAAAAATTGTGAAATCTGCAACATATCTTACAAGGCAATAAGAACAAGATGCTTTATTTAAGTTAATATCTAGTAGGAGTTTGCATTCAAATCTTTGTTCGATTCCAAATCAATTGTCACGATACTTCAAAAAAAGAAAGCATAATGTGTTTAGATGAGCTCTGCATATTTTTAATTATGCATTATTCTAATTTGTTAATTTTGAAAGGAACATTTGGATAAACTTAGTTCTGAAATTATTTTAAACACAAATCACAGAACTTCTTCACTGTCCTCCCATTCCCAGAATGACACCTATCAAAGTTTTCATGAATGTGGGATTTTAAACACTTGTTGGCAATTCTGTTGAGATTTATTAACAGATGGCCACATGTTCTTTTTGGCTTACAGTGAGTGGAACATAATGAAAAGCTGTCAATTCTGTAACAAGCTTTGTTTCTATTTTTCCTTTCCCTCTTCAGTTTCATTGAAAGATTTACAGCTGTATCCTTTGGTGGGAGGAATTTAAAAAAAGAATGGACCGACATGGAAATCTGTAACTTTTATGTTTAGTTAAAACTTCATAGGGGAAGAAGAAGAAGAAAGGAGTCCTGAATGGTAAATAAAATGGGGAGAAAGCTTAATAAATTCAATTGATTACAATAGTAGATTTTAATGTGCTTTCTGATTCTACCCATAGGATTGTTCATGTATCTGTGAACATATATATGATGAGAAAATACATAATACCTACTGCATTATATATACCTGATAAAGTATGTATGAAATGTAAACTACAAGTACCATGAACAATTTCAAAAGATCTTACCTTTGCCTATTCCATTCAGTGCAAGAATTAGCCAGATATTCAACGTCTGTAGCAAGTAGTTATCCTTTTGTGCCTTTTTTTCAAGTGTTTTTAAATTTGTGTTTGCTTAGACAAAGGCTCTAAGTAAGCATTCCATGTAACAATGTTTTGCTAAGACTACATATGGGAATAACCGTAGGGATAATCTGAGCTATTCAGCACATATTGTTCCAATGCATTTCTTGTTTCAGTTGACAAGCTACGTGATATTTTCAAAACTACGTTTGATTTCAATGCATCAGTATGTTATGATTATGAAAACAGAAAGATCATTTCATTGCAATGTAGATCACATATTCTGCAAATGGAATCATCCTTTCGGCTCCTGGAAACATCAAACACAAAGTTAATATCCATGATTTAGCCTGTTCTAAATATTTTGTCTACAAGTAGCCATTGGCAATCATTCCATCACTACATTCTCTAGTCAAGCCAACAGCCAAGCTGTTAATCTGCCTGAGGTGCATACTAATAGACTCCATGTTATTATATTTGCAACTCATATAAGAGGACAATAAGAACATACTCCTCTATTTTAGTCAATGTAAAAGGAGTGAGCAAAATTGGAAGGACAGAAATTATTCCTAACACTGGACCTGTTTTCATTATGCATTTTTTATTAAACTATCTAAACTAATGATTATTATCACATCTAATGGCAATGAATTCTTTATTTTAATTACTGTATTCATTATATGTGAACAGAATAAAAGAGTAATTTATTTTGTTGATTTTGGGTCTCTGAACATTTAATTTCAGTGAATATTTGTGTTCTAATTCTGTCATAGGAGTGCTGCGGATTTTACTCCACTAGTCATTGCTGACTCCAAGGGGAAGTGCTCATCTCTGTTTCAAGACCATTGAGCCATGACTATCTGAAGACATTCCCACAGTCACGGGGCCAGCATGACATTCCAGAGTGCTGTTATCTTCCCACCAAAGTCTTACCTATTTATCTACTCACATTTCCATGCTTTCAAACTGCTAGGTTAGCAGGAGCTAAGGTGAGGGTGGGAGCTCACTTTCATGCCCCTGGTGGAGACTGACTCTGAGGGGGAGGAGGAACAGCCGACAGGGAGTGGAAGTGTGACTCGGGAGGTTTTGGAGGAGGCTGGGGAAGGGCAGAGGCCGGCTGAGCAGTCAGAGGAGGACCCAGGCCCATCCCCTATCCATCCTAGGGCATGCAGAGAGGAGAGGATAAGGGAGAGACGTGGTCTACATGGGAGAAGAGGGCTTTGATCCTCTTCATGGGCTGCAGCTGTTACAACTGAATAAGAGGACAGACCTGTGTACAGGCGAATGCTGGAAACAAAGTGTGGAAATATCTCTAGTTTATGATTCCTCTCTGAGTTTGGCATCCTTCCCAGTGTGTGTTCACTTATCTGTGGATGTTCTCCAGCCCTTATCTTCCCTGGTTTGTGTTGCTTTTTTCCTTCTTCCTGTAACTGTTTGTGTGGGAGTATTTTGTCTTTGATATTCAGAACTTGGAAGCAAAGTGAAGGAATAAAAGGGGATTCACCTGTTTTCTGTGACTATGTCTGTTTTGTATCCCACCCTGGGTCATTATACTCACCCAGTTGCATGGTGCTCAGGTCTCAAACCTGAGCTGCTGACTTTCCAAGTGAAAAACCCAACATCTTAACTGCTGAGTCAACCACAATTCTACAGAATTAAGCTTCTCACAGGGAAGTAAAATTGATACAAATGCTGTTGATTGTTCATATTTGGAAAATGTTCTAACCCCAGTGTCATTCTGGTTGACTCTTTTCTGTTCTTTGTAAGCCTGACAATATATGCGCTATATTTTATCTAAAGCTGGAGGAAAAAAACAACCCTGGGCTAATTCTATTAAGTATGGTAACATATTATAACAGTATTTTTGAATGACTTAGGACAGGGGTGTTAAACTCGTGATGACACGTTGTCATCACCTGACTTATCGTGACTTTTTTCTCCTTTGCTAAACTGGGGATGGGCGTGGCCAGCAGGTGATTCATCCGGCCTGCAAGCCACAAGTTTGACACCCCTGATTTAAGAGATACATATGCATGCATGTATATGATAGAAATATGAAAACATGTTGCTAGTTGCTCTACTACTCACAATGAATAGACAGGCAAAAAAAATATCCCCAAATCCCCATGTTATGTGTACGTGTGACAGAGACAAAGACAGACAAAGGGACAGACCAAGATTATTATAAAACAGTACTGTAGACTTTTGTATCTATTGCATGGTATCCAGAAAACTCTTAGGGCATAGAAATATTGATTGTCCCCTATATTTTGTCATCAACATGTATTCTAACCATTCACCATTGCCTCTGCCTCATAATTTGAGTTAAAGGAAATTTCTTTTACTAATCATAATCATTGATCGTTCATTTTTCCATCAATATATGTATTTTTCCCCATCTGAGTGGAACCAAGTAAGGAGATTTATAATGTGGTTTGTTTGGCTTTTATTTGATATATTTATGATCTCAGCCAATGTGTTTTTTTAAAAAATGAACAGAATTAGTATGATGGGTGAACCTAGACAGATAATAGAAACAGAATGTAAATCTTTGCATTTTCTTCTAACACTTCACTTGAGTTCTCAACAAGTGAAAACCATAATCTTTTACTATTTCCAGAATATTTTTTGCTTTTCTGTTTACATTCTCCTCCTCAATTTTCCCATTTTAGGACCAAAGTGAGGACACAGACTTTAAAAAAAAATTTTTTTTTTATAAGACTCATATTACATTACTCAGGAATATCTGGTAAAACAATGTAACATTTCTTCTGGGATCATTCAAGTAAAGCTTAGTTTTATTACAGAGAACATCATTCTGTCTAGTTTAAATTGACAATTTGTCCAAAAAAAATATTGTTTTCTCTCTTTCTTTTTTGAAATCTTCTGCCATCGAGGCAGAAACAGTTCAAATCAACCTCTGATTTTTAAATCACTAGTTACTCCTAATTCCTTGTGTCCCAGCTTCTGCCAATTTAGCAAAAGTGTGTAAAAATTAAAGTAGAAAAAGAGGGACCACTTTGGTGGGAAGGTAACAGCATTTCATGCACCTTTGGCATTTGGTCATGCTGGCAACATGACCACAGAGACGTCTTCGGACAGTGCTGGCTCTTCAGCTTTGTAACGGAGATGAGCACTACCCCCTAGAGCCAGAAATGACTAGCAGGTATGTGCGAGGGGAACCTTTACCTTTAAGAGAACATTTATTTCTAATAATCCCATATGGCTGTAAGATTCTGCTGTGCTCTGTAGGTATATATAGAGGCCAGCAAACTGCCTTATCTAGTCAATGAGTTAATGACTCATTGACAAGGCATTGACTGAAGGGCATTTATTGCTCCATAACTTGCAATTTTGCATTTAGTCACATTTGCTTAGTCAACTGGATTGTGTTGTTAACTGCTGGCGGAGCAATTTCTAATGTTTCTAGCAAAAGGAATTGTTACTTTTGGGATGTATGACTGATCAAGTGCTTTTTCATAACAATTAGTGGAATTAATGTCATTAAATAAATGAGAAATACTGACGGAAATGGAGACATGTATGCATCTTTTTAAAGTCTGTTATCATTGTTTATTTTTTATTTTTCCTTGAGGTGTAGAGGAAGTATAAGATAGTCTGTATACCGTAGGGCAGGAGTGTCATAACACAATGTATTATAACATTTTCCCCTTTCCCGCCCATTTGAAGTTACAACCTAATCACCCCCAAGTACTTACGACAGTCACAAAATTGCTTCTAGTGAACAATTCAATTTTTATTCATCTTATGATCCAAAAAATTCTTAGTTGTTTTGTTTATCTTCACAACTAAAAAAAAATAACATTTTTAGCCTTTTCTGATTATTGAGATTTTTATAACTGTATATTAATTTTGGGAACATCATAGATCTGAACAAAACGTATTTTTGTTTTATTTGATTTGTTTTGTTTTGATTTATTTTGTATAAATTTGTCATAAACTTTCTTCCAAGTAGGTGTCTTATTTTAGGCAACAATCATTATCCTTGTGAATTTTTTACCATAAGAAGATAAAATCTGTTACTGCTTCAACTTATTTTAAATTTATTTGCATTGAATTTTAAGTAGTGGCTGAATAAACTTTTCCATTATTATTGGATGTTCACTACCCAATACTGGAAATGACCCTTTTCAGTTCTTGACTTATGTGATTTCCTCACTTGCCTACAAATTGAGGATAACACTTTAACTGCATCATTTTATAAGATTTTTAATGATTCTGCTAATGTTTCATCAACTCCTGCAGTTTTGATATTAGTAGCACTTTCTAGGGCCCATTGAACTTCAGTTTCCAGAATTTCTGCCTCATTTAATGATCAAAACTTCACATATATCAGCATTTTTTTCTTCTTTGTGCAGCTTTTCTATAAATTTGCCCTCTCTCCTTCTGCCTCCAACAGTTTTTCCCTTTCTTGTCTATCATGTTTTCCTTCACTTCTGAAATATTCTTCAATAACTTTATTACCTTTCTTTTTAGAGTGCTAGCCTTGATTTCTTTTCATTCCTTACTTAGATATTTAGTGCGCTTAACTGACATATTAAAGTTCTGGAAATCCAACAAGATTGGGCTGCTCTTCCAATGAATGTTTATTTGAACAGTCAAACTCCTTCTTTTAAAGTAACAAGATATTTATATCAAGTAACCACCCCAAAAATCGGAAGGGGACTAACCTTTGCATGTTGCATATTTCCCACTGCAGTTTTGGATGGCTGATAAAAAAAAAAACACATATCAGCTGTGATTGTGCTCTGTGGACAAGAAGAGGCAATTGAAACTACAGCTCATGTCCTGCTATGGCTCATTTTCTATAAGGACTCAAGGACCCAATTTATAACAGCTTCCCTAACAAAATATCCAGGAAATACTGGTCTTTTTTTATGTGCAACTACTGTTATCAAATCAATATGAAGTAGTTTTTCTGAAAGTGGCCAAATTCTCTGAAAGTGGCTATGCACAAAATTAGACAAACTTTTAACTGCCCACCAATCACAATATATTATTCTGCCTGTCTTAATTTTAGTTTTTGCTATTATTGTTGTCTTTAATGCTTTTCCGTGTAACATTGGTCTGTGACCATAATAAAAATTGATTGACTGAGATATTATTCCTTATCTCTCATTCATTTCTGGAACTGAACATTAGTTGAGCGAGTTTTCTTCTAACGCTATTTCATGTTGCTTTTTGCCTTACTTCAACCATTTTTAATGGAGCAACAGAGAGTCATTTTGCCTTATTTTGTGTATGGTACTTTTGGATGTTTTTGTTTTGTTCATCGTTAACGATGCCATGAAATTCATTCCAGAGTTCTTCAGCCACTCTGGTTCTTATATTTAATTCATTAAATCTACTGCTTATTTTTATAACATAGCCACCTGGGAAGTTGCATCCATCAGCACCATCACCATCACATTTGTTTTCTTTAGTTTAAGTCAAAATATTATAAAAAGGAGTTCAGGATATGACCCATAGTCAGTTGCTTTTGCTAATGAAATATTGCTTAGCCTGGCGTGTGTATTTATATAGGCAGTGTGAATTTGGTATTGTTCACCAGCTCTGGTGGCCTGAAGGTGGAGCTCTCGCCTTCACAATCAGGAGGCTGTGAGTTTGATTCTAGGCAGAGGATAATATTTGATATAGGTTCTCCTGCTCGAACAGGGGTTTGGACTAGATGACCTCCAAGGTCCCTTCCAACTCTGTTATTCTATGTTCTGTGATCTAATGTACAAGTGTCAAATTCAATTTCATTAAGGGCCACATCAGGGTTGTGTTTAACCTCAGGGGGGCGAGTGGGCGTGGCTGGGGTGAGCAGGTCCAGTTCAACATCCATGGCCCTCCTGGGTTCTGTTTTCGCTGGCAGGAGGGCTGCAGGAGTTATCTCAGCTGAAAACAGAGCTTGGGAGGGCTGCTGACAGAGACACTGAGGGCCAGATCCAAGCCTCTTATGGGCCAAAACCAACCAGCAAGCCTTGAGTTTGACACCCTGATCTAATGGTATCATAATAGTCTCACCCTTTTGGATGTGGGAAGAGGTATTTGTTTGAAACATTTGCTTTCCTTTGCACAATTGTCTCAATTTCTCTCCTGCTTCGTTTTTCATACTGAAGCCATTTTTTTCCCCTTTTTATTCCAAAAAAAAGAGAAGATTAGAAGACAATGACTAAATGTAAAGTGACTGTATGAAATGACATTTCTGCCTTCTCCATTCATCATTGAATAATTACTTAGGTTCTCCACTGGGATGTAGTAATCCTATTAATCCATTTGGGCACCTCTGATTAGCCTCAAGCAATAAGCTCCCTCCTCCGCTTTGTGATTTTTTTAAAAAAAAAGAGAGAAAGAGGAGAGAACATCAAATAGTATCAGTCAGATAATAAGTTTGTAGGGTTAATCAGACTTTATTATACAGTGTATGATCATTATATACGCCTGTAGTACCAATTAATACTTCAGTGAGATAGACCTGTTTGCTTTTATTCCTGCTGTTATTGATGGTAGATATATTTTTTTTCTGATCTCAAATGTTGATTGCGGTGTCCAAAAATTAGTAAAAGAGAGATTTAACTTAAACAGTGTATAAAAATATTCAAAAAGTATTTCTTCATTTACTCTAATGACAAAAATAAGAAAATGGCATTTTGCTGTTTTAACTCTAGGTACACTCAACGTTCCCTTCTATTTATGTCACACTTCTAGTTATACATTTAATACTTTTGAACTCTTGTATGCCTATTATATTGTCATTATTTTTTACCATTCCAGTCCTTGTTTTTATTTATGAATCTATTCTCACAAGTTCCTCTAAACCCAGGGTCACCAACCTTTTGGACCTCAGGGACCACCAAGCTAATAATTTTAAATCCCGTGGACCACTAGTGTGAATTTTGACTGATGGTGGCTTGATGACAGGAAAGTCAGTCCCATATTCCAGAGCTGAAGTAGTCACAGGACTGGCCCTTTGGTCATCCCAGAGCAGCTGCTCCTCCACCCGGGGGCACCGGCCTGCCATGGACTGGAGGAGATGCTCCGGGGTGACCAAAGGGCCAGTCTTGTGACTACTGCAGCTCTGGAATATGGGACTGACTTTCCCGCCATCGTCAGCAAGCCACCCTGGGGCGGATTTCCCTCCCCCGCCCTTGGTCTTTCCAGTGTGTGCGGCTCAAGGTAAGATTTGTGCTTGGCTGAAGGGGGGGGCAGTGGATGGCAGGCCATGTGGTCGGTGCAGCCTTGTGTTCCCAGCCTGGATTAATCGCTTTGGAGGGAGTGCTTTTTGTGGAGGAGGCATTTATCTGCAAACCACCAAAATTTTCTCATGGACCACCAGTGGTCCCCAGCCCACTGGTTGACAACCATTGCTCTAAACAAAAGAAATATAAAATTGGTAAACAACATTATTCTTAACAAATGTTTCCTTTAAGTTTGATTAATAATGTCACTGAAGCTCACATAAGGGTCATTCACATTCACAAAAAATAATATGGACATTAAGAAATATTGCTATTTATTAGTATATTATTAAAATATGTAAATGTTAATTAATGATTTCTGTACATGCAAATAATCTATGCCTTATCAGACATAAATAGTTGGCATAAATAAGCACTACTTATCTTATTCCATTCAATTTATGCAACTGAACAATAATTGATATTTTATTCAATTGTGATTGAAATATTATTCAAAACAGCAAATGACTTTTACAGATGATAAAAGAGGATGGATCAGTGTTATTCCTTATCTTATTAAGTGAGTAGTCACATTGACAATAGCCACATTGTTACTACTACTAAGCCAAGATCTAATTCCTTCTGCTTCTAAAGGTGCTTTTTCAAGAGGCAACTGGACTTTTTGGTTTTCCTTTCAAGACATTTCACTTCTCATCCAAGCAGAGCTGAAGGAGCTTCTTGGATGAGAAGTGAAACATCTTCAAAGAAAAACCAGAGAGTCCAGTTGAAATAGCGCCTTTGGAACAACCATGATCTGGATGACTGAGAACCTCCATAGACTACTGCTTCTAGATTTGCAACTGTGTTTTCTATGGCTTAATGAACCAGATTTGATTTTCAGTGTTTATTATATGATAACATATAATATATTTAATTTCCAAGTGTGTTGTGCTCGAAGATAAAATCATACGTATATTAACCATGGAAGCATATCCCTAATGTAATATTTTCAGTGCAATCTCCATCTAAATAAAAGTTATAGCTTGAGGAACATATTCCTAACAGTTTTACAATTCATATATATTACACGAGTGCATAAATTTAAAAAGAAAAAAAACAACAACCAAGGCAATACATCCAATATTTAAACCTCTGTTGATGATACAATCTTCCCAGTTCTTAAAATTGTAAACATATTTTTCTCCTCTCCAAAATAATAATAAAAAAAAATTCTTACAGATGAGATCAGATCATAGTTAATACATCATTGAAGTAATATATCTGTGAATCAAACAAATAAATTATAAATGCAACTGTATCCATGTTTCTTTTCTTTACCCTCTAGTGAACTTTCTTTCATCCTGAAAATATAATTTAGCTACCACACTGAAAAATCATTGATCAGTATCTTTTATGTGTTTATCTAAACACTAGGAAATATAGGGTGCTTCTTGTTTCTTTCCTCTGATCTGTTATACCCTCAACTGGATGTACTGTAAGTCACTGAATGTGTCTTCGGGAGGAAAATTATGTGTCTCCTTTATCCAACTGATTTCTAAGAGATATCACGTTTCTGAATTAAGTATTTTATCCAAACCTTCTGTTTTCTCCTGCCTACTTAATTCTCTTGGATAATCTTGCTGGGAATAAAATGAGACAGCCCATATCTCTTGCTAGGTTTCTGTCTTTAAGGGATAAAAGCAACTGCCCTGTGACAGATGTTTCAATGAATCCATGAAGAATCAGATTCCTTGTTACTGGGGCAATTTCTGCTTGAGTTTAAATAGCTTCCAAACTTCTAGGTTTAAGGGTTGTCAAGGAAGAAGCATTTTTGCTAATTCTTAAATGGTCAGAACCGATTTGGAAGCTAATATACTGCAGTTACCGAGATGCATTTTTCAGAAGAAATAATAACCATTTCCCCTTTTATGGGATGTTTTACTGATCTAATAATTACACAACAAACATGGCATGATTTATTTTCACAGACAAAAATGTAAAAGCAAAGATATTTATGAAGAAATAAACTATCTGATTTCAATTGCTAATAGAGATGATCTTTGTTCCAGTGGTGGGATTCAAATTTTTTTACTACTGGTTCTGTGGGCATGGCTTGGTGGACGTGGCGTTGCTTGGTGGGTGTTGCTTGGTGGGCGTGGCAGGGGAAGGATACTGTAAAATCTCCATTCCCTCCTCACTCCTGGGGGAAGGTTACTACAAAATCCCATTCCCTCCACATCCCACTAACCTGCCTTCCAGCTCCGTTCTCCTGGGCAGGACAACAAAAGGAGACCCAGCCAATCAGCTGGGACTATGGAGGCAGAGAATAGATGGAGATGGGGCCAGTCAGAGGTGGGATTTGCCGGTTCTCTGAACTACTCAAAATTTCCACTACCGGTTCTCCAGAACTGGTCAGAACCTGCTGAATACCAACTCTGCTTTGTTCTCAGAGAAAGATCTCTGTTGTGTTTAGTAAGGCATTCCAATTTCCTTCTCCCCTCCTTCTCCCTCTGCGTGGCAACTGAGGAACAGAAAAATGGCTGCAGCCAGGTTTGGTTCAAAGTTAACACTTAAACTATCTGATTTCAATGAATGAACGTATTGAAAATAACAGAAATTCTGCCTATCTCTCATAAAGGTCATCAGCTGATCATAACTATCACATGAACAACTTGTGCTATTCCCTTGCTAGAAGTGAAACTAATAAATATTTACTAGGGCAATAGGACAGTTAGAGGGGACTAGCTGTTTATTAGAGAAGAGGCAACCTTATTGGTGATATACCATGATTGTAGGCTTTCACAGCCAGCACCAACCAAGCAGTGATAAGGTTAGGTGTTGAATGTCCA
Source organism: Pseudonaja textilis (assembly GCF_900518735.1). The sequence continues at coordinate 19,661,517 of NW_020769320.1, read as the reverse complement.
TCGTTCTGGTGCTCTGATGATTTTCCAGCAGTTGTGGTTAGCATCTTCAGATTCTATGAGCTGCTTTGTAGAGCATTACCTGGCAGCTCACAGGCTACTGAATAGGAACTGGCTGGGCTCTTGTATTTGAATCTGACAAGTTTATCTCTGGTTTCTCATTCCATGGAAAGCTGGTTCCTGATAGTTTTTTTTTCTAGATCAGGAGTCTCAAACTCGTGGCCCGTGGGCCAATTGTGGCCTGCAGGATGATATCCTGTGGCCCCCACCATGATATGAAAGTATAATATTAGTGAGGCCCACAGAGGGAATGGACCTCTGAAGGAAGTCCTGCCCACCGTTCCTCGTCGTGGCTTCTTCTCCACCTTGAACTTTAACAAGTCCAAGTACAGGTCCAGACTTACTGATGATCATCTTCAAGCCATACTGAGGGTCTCAAGTGCCTCCTCTCTCAAGAAAATGTGGCTCAGATATGTGAGAGGAAGCATTGTCAAGTCTCTGGCAGCAAGGAGTAAGCTGGAGAAACCATGTTCTGAGGAACTGTTCATGATCTTCATTCAATGTTCCATTCATGTGTTCAGGACAGTTAATGTATTGGAGAAATCATTAACTGTTGATGACATTTGAGGATATTTTTTTAACAACGTTTTTTGTGGAATCCCTTATGTGGCCCAGCCTCACCCAGACTCTGCCTCCAGCGGCCCCCAGGTAAATTGAGTTTGAGACCCCTGGTCTAGATAGATTTCTGATTGGTCTACTTTGAAGAGGTTTCAAAATAATTTGTTTCTTCAGTTTCTTGGGCTGTGCTTCAGCTAGGATGTTGATTGTCCTTTGTATGGATAGAGTGTGGTAGGTTTAGTTTAGAGAAATTCAACTGTAGTTTTTTCCTGATTGACCTGTCTTTGAGCCAAGCTGTGGCAAAGCAATCCTTCTTGGTGAGTTTGCTATGGTGTGTCGTGTGATTAGGGCTGTTTAGATTTTGCATGATGTAAAGCTGGGATTCCTCCTTTGCTGACTTTCAAATTCTCCTTTCCCTTAGATTCCAAAACATTCTGACAACTTTAGTGGGAAGAAGAGTTTGGTTTGTTCCTACCATCGAGCCATAAGTGGCAGCTTATCTAACCCTAACCCTAACCTTAACTCTAACCCAACCCTAACCCTAACCCTAACCCAGTCAATGATTACTTCAGCTTCAACCACAATGATACAAGAGCACACAACAGATACAAACTCAATGTTAACCGCTTCAAACTTGATTTCAGAAAGTACAACTTCAGCAACAGAGTGGTCAATGCCTGGAATGCACTACCTGACGCTGTAGTCAGATCCTCAAACCCCCATTCCTTTAACCTTAAACTATCCACTATTGACCTCACCCCATTCCTAAGACGTTTGTAAGGGGCATGCATAAGTGCACCGTCATGCCTCCCGTCCCTGTCCTATTGTCCCCATTTCATCGTACCTATTTTCTGTATTCTTACTCATGTTTATACTTATACCTATTATTTTGTAAGTGATTGACAGATCAAACCAAATAAAAAATAAAATAAATAAAATAAAACCTTGAACTACACTGCCTATGGTTGGACTTAAGTGTAGTACACAAAATTATCTGCTACAATGTCCTACCAGTCAATAACTACATCAGCTTCAACCACAACAAATCAAGAGCACACAAGAGATACAAACTCAATGTAAACCGCTCCAAACTTGATTGCAGAAACTACAACTTCAGCAACAGAGTGGTCAATGCCTGGAATGCACTACCTGACGCTGAAGTCAGATCCTCAAACCCCCATTCCTTTAACCTTAAACTATCCACTATTGACCTCACCCCACTCCTAAGAGGTCTGTAAGGGGCGTGCATAAATGCACAATCATGCCTACCATCCCTGTCCTATTGTCCCCATTTATTTGTACCTATTTCCTGTATTCTTACTCATGTTTATACTTATACCTATTATCTTGTAAGTGATTGGCAAATCAAAAGAAATAAAATAAGTAAATATATACCAGGAAGTTTCCTGGCCATAGCAAAGGGCTAAGGAAATACATTCCATATCCAAATCGCTAAAAAAGAATCCTGCTATGAGATAAAACTCATAGTTACCTACATATGTTGGGTCTAGGATTATCTGGGACAAACCTATGAAAGCCAAACTTGTAATGCATCTCTGGAATTTCCATGACCGAGGCATGAAAACTGAAATCATTAAAAATTGAGAAAACTATAAAACCAGCCCAGAATCAGATGAATAACTTAGCAAGGTAATCTGTTGAACATTGGCTGCATACTAATGGGATTCTGTGGTAACATATTCATGCAGAATTACTTAAGAAGCAGAATATCTCACCACTGGCACTACATCTGTAAAGAACATTATTTACACATGCATCTAAGGTACAGAACGACTTGAAATCTATCACCGCAGATATCTAGGGTATGTGGCCTCACTGCCTTCACCCAAACAGGTTATATTAATACTACCTGGGTACAATAGTCCTTGTTTAGCAACCACAATTGGACTGGCAACACAGCTGTTAAGTGAATCTATTGCTAAGTGAAACATCTACATTTTACCATTTTACTTCAGTTCTCTTTTGCTTTTCAGGTTTGTGAATGTCCATGAATATGAGCATTGTTTATACAGTTACTTTTTCATTATGTTGTAGCTGTGTGAATAGTTGCTGTCCAAAGCAGTCACTAAATAAGGAGTATTATATTTGTTCACCACTACATTATGGATGGATTTCTTCAGGAATTTCTGATGGTTGGGGGAACCATGGCCATCCACAAACTTTACCTTCCTCCTTTGCCAGAAACCAGAGATAACAAAGTAGTAATGGTGATACAGAGGACAGACCAAAAGATGTGCAGTTCACACTCTGAAATGTGGCAGTGATCAATCATCATCATCTCCTTTTAATGACCCCATAATCCCTTGTCTGGGCAACTGAATGGAGCTGAGTGTTGACTGGCCGCATGCCCTTCCCGTTGCCAATGTGGAGTTATATTCTCATCATGCCCAGAGAGAGAAAATCTGCCTCTACAAAGGATCGAACTCACAGCCTCCTGATTATGAAGGGAGAGCTCCACCTCTAGGCCACTGCACCACTCATGGCAGTGATCAATCCTGGTTCTGAAATCATTCAAACACAAAATCACTGGAGAGTCCTAACACTTTCAGAGCTCCCCATGTGCCTTCTCCTTCTCAGAAGCCTATCCCAGTGAAAATAATAGCCACATATTGTTCTGAGTCTCTTCTGTCGTCATGATTCAGCCAGACCAAAGGCACCTGCTAGCATCCCCTTAGATCTGTAGCATCACAGAGAAGAGCTCAGACATCTGAAAAACAGATTCTGGACAGCACTAATCTTCTGTTTTGCAAGAGAGAAAGCTAAACATAAGCTTTCTTCTTCCTCTTACTTTCTGACCCGGCAGTTTCTATCTAGGTCTTAGCAATCTAGTCTAAGCATCTAAACCAGTCCAATATTCAGCTGGCTCTTAGCAACTAGACTGATATCCTTTGCAATCCACTACAGATTCCATTTCTATGGAACTGGGCTTCCTAACGAACATCCACATCTTTCAAAAATAATCCAGATAATATCTTGGAGAAATCAGCCGCTGTTAAAAACCATTTTGAAGGGGGAAAGCACCTTAAAATAGGAGAGCAGTGTTGCACTATTATCTTGTGTAATTATTAGTATTGTTTTTCTTGGTTCATTTATTTTAATGAGAGAAAATTTAGACAGATTTATGCAACTATTAATAATTTGAACCTTATTCTATGCATCCATGCCACGCATCCAATCTATATATAAAGTTTGTTAAATGAATTTACTACCTCTTTGAGAAACCTGTGCTTCACCTTTAAAAATGCAGTTCAGTAATTTTAAATCTAAAAAGACTGATAAATTACACAAGGTGATAATAAAACAAAGTAAAAAAAAAAAACCATGTATAATTACAGAGGAATTATTGAGTCTATCATCTGCACCTCTATAACTGTCTGCAACCCAACAGGACAGACACTGAAGATAATTAGGACTGCAGAAAAAACAGTTGCTACCAATTTGCCTTCTATTGAGGACTGTATACTGCACAAGTCAAAAAGAGGGCTGTGTAAATATTTACAGACCCCTCACATCCTGGACATAAACTGTTCCATCTCCTTCCCTCAAAACGATGCTACAGAGCACTGCACACCAGAACAACTAGACACAAGCCATCACTCTGCTAAACAAATAATTCCCTGAATACTGTTCAACTATTACAAAGTCTGCACTACTATTACTGTTAATCTTTTCACCATTCCTTATCACCCATCCCCTCCCACTTGTGACTGTATGACTGTAACTTATATTCTAACAATTTATATACGTACTGTTTCCTAGTATGATTTGATTGCTTATTGTACCCTATGACTATCATTAAGTGTCGTACCTTATGATTCTTGACTCTTGATGAATGTATCCTTTCTTTTATATACACTGAGAGCATTTATACCAAGACAAATTCCTTGGCCAATATAGTATTCTATTCTATTTTATAAAGCCCTAAAAACATTATGTTTTTTTTTTAATCAGGTGATCCCACAATTTGACTTTGTATGTCATAATTTGGAGGAAATTTGAATCTAAAGTTTGCTGCTGAAACTTGTTTGATTTTAATAGCATATTATTTTAAAAAAGAGAGGAGTTGGTGTTACAATACTGTGGGATCTTATTTTTTTTCCCTTGGTGTGAATACCCGCCTTCAAGCAAGCTATAATTTCAGAGATTTGAAATGGCATGTTATAATTAGTCTACCAAACTGTCTCAGATTTTCACTGAATGCATGTTAATTCTAATAAATTGAAAAGGACAAGGTTTCAGTATAAGATAATGAGTTAGAGAAAGAATAATTCAGATAAATGTTTTGAAACTTTTGAGTATCTAAGGTAAAAGCATTTGTCCTCTGTATGGAAAAAAAATAGAAAAATGTTTCCTTTCAGATACTTTACTTTTGAATTCCTTGTTTGAGAAATACATATGCATGAGAGAGATTAGATAGTAAGCACAAAAGAAATTGCTATGTATTTCATTCTCATATGTAGTGAGGTTAAAAGACAATTATACTTTTGTTTATGGCCAAAATTTAAGACTTACTTTATTATAGGGATTTATTTTAAAATATACATGCAAAATACAGATATATGCCAGGGGACAAAAAAAAATAATAGAAATTTGTAGTTTAGATAGCAAATCCCAAGATAATGATCTGTACATTTACCTACTTTATATATCTGGTTCCAAATATTTCAAGCCAGAAAGTCTCAATACGTTTTCTGCCCTTGCCTCCCTCTGTTCTAACTTCCATTTCTCGCTCATGTATATAACTTTCCAATAAATCCCACAGCTATATAATTCTCAAGGGTATTAGATTCTGACTTTTTAAATTATTATTTGCAAAATCCCCGTCATTCATTTCCAATAGTAGCAATTCATAGATACAATCATAATCTATCTCATGACTCTGGCATGAATACTCTCATGACTCTGGCAGGAATAGCCAACACCCAAGAAGATAGGCTCAAGATCTAGATGAATCTTGACAGACTAGAACACTGGGCCATATCTAATAAAATGAAATTCAATATGGAGAAAAGTAAAGTCCTACACTTAGGCAAGAAAAACCCAAAGTACACATATACACTGGGTGAAACCAGGCTCAATAGCAGTAACTGTGAGAGGGATCTTGGACTCTTAGTGGACAACCAGCTAAATAGGAGCCAACAGTGTGCAGCCGCTGCCAAAAAAGCTAAAGCAATCCTAAGTTGTATTAACAGAGGGATACAATCAAGATCAAGGGAAGTACTAATACCATTCTATAAAGCCTTAGTAAGACCACACCTAGAGTACTGCATCCAGTTTTGCTCATCACATTATAAAAAAGATGTTTAGACTCTAGAAAAAGTACAGAGAAGAGCAACCAGGATAATGAGGGCACTGGAGGCTAAAACATACAATGAATGGTTGCAGGAACTGGGCTTGGCTAGTCTAGTAAAGAGAAGGACCAGGGGAGACAGGATAGCAGTCTTCCAATATTTGAGGGGCTGCCACAGAGAGGAGGAAGGGGGTCAAGCTATTTTCTAAAGCTCCTGTAGGCCAGACAAGGAATAATGGATGGAAACTGAACAAGGAGAGATTTAACCTGGAAATAAGGAGAAACTTTCTGACACTGAGAACAATCAACCAATGGAACAGAAGTTGCCCTCGGAAGTTGTGGGAGCGCCATCACTTGAGACTTTCAAGAAGAGGTTGGACTGCCATTTGTCAGAAATCGTGTAGGGTCTCCCGCTTGGGCAGAGAGGTGGACTAGATGACCTACAAGGTCCCTTCCAACTCTGATTATCTGTTATCTGTTTATCTGACTCAATTAATAGCCAAAGACAGCAATTAAGGAATTCAGAAAATGATCTTCAATGCTTGAAATTTTATAACAACTATAGTTTTCTTTTAGGGGCTATAGGAAAATGGATTCAAGTCGCGTCCTGGGCTCTGGAATTTCACACTTTTTAAGGCTTCTACAGTCTTATCACTAAGTAAAATATTAAGACATAAATTCCACAGAGAGCACTGGATACATATAATTTGGTTGCATAACTTCTGCTTGAAGAAAGCAAAGCTCTTCTCACTGTTTTATTTCCACTGGCATGTAATTCATGTTGGAGTGTGTGTGTGTGTGTGTGTGTGTGTGTGTGTGTGTGTGTGTGTGTGTGTAAGAGAGAGAGATATAAATGGAGGGTGAGGATAAGGATAATCATAAATTAGAAAATGCTAGAACATCTATTCTTCGACTTTCTACTTTCATAATAAATCAGTTCACTGGAGATATGGCTCAAGGTATTCCTGATGATATAACAAAAATTCAGTTTTACCTGATGAAAATTAATATGGATGTATCTCTAAAATAAAATATTCCAAATAATTTTGAATTATTAAATGCACTCATTGCATGCAAACCTTGGTGAGCGTACATTTATTGCTTTATTTTACAAATTGATTTTCCATTTTGAATTTTCACATTTACAAAGGTTTTCGTACAATTTGTAGGATGGGGAAACTACAGGAGCAGAGAGTAGTATTCTATGTGAGTGTCCTTTTTTATTATTTGAAAAAAGCTCCTACCCATATTCCCAGTGGCACTCAACTCATTACTTTTATCTTCTTTCAATAATGGTCAAATCTCCACATGATGGTTTGGGAATCATACATCATTATATGGCCAACTGCTCGTTGTGAGAAGAAAGATGAGGGAAGCCCAAGGCTTTTTGCATTGCTGAGACATCCATCTGTTTATTTATCACATTTTCTGGAACCATAGCATAACCAGTTATCATCTCTCTGGCAGAAACCCTAAATTCATGTTCCACTTTTAAAAGGCACCATTTCAACTATTGGAAGTTAAATTCTCCTTCTCTTCATCTTGTCACCCACCGTCAAGCTGAAAAACATTGGTAAACTGTCAACTACCAAGGGTAAACTGAGCTTTTGCCTATGGTGAATAATAAATCTGTTTATGCCTCATACACAGCTCTATTTCTTTTAACATTGACTCCTGTTCTCTTTAGAGACTTCAAGCCACTCGCTACTTTTTCAAGGAAACAACAGCGTCATAGTAAGTTTTCTTTTTGTAAGTTTCTACTTTCTACCAGATTCCTTCAATTATACAGCCATCAAAGCACATGGATTAAAAATCATTTGTCTATTTCCAATATTTAAACATATCAATGTCAATGCTATATGTTTTCACACAGCTTCCACCTATACATCCAATCTTCCAAGTTAGCTGATAGCCCTGGACTAACTGCCTTGTGCATCTCTGCTCCACTACCCTCATACACTACCCTTGAAGGGAAAGAAAAAGTTGAGGAGAATTTAAGATGGAATGTATTTTGCTCTCTCTGATTAATAGATAGAGGTCCCAAGATACACAGAGATTATAGGAACAAATAATCTTTATGATCGCTGCTTTGCCTAATAATTTGCGATACACTCAACAAGTTGTCTGACAGGCCTAACACTTTGGCTTCATCAGTGCCAATGGTCAAAACTCTGATGAGAGAGACTAATTGTGGGAGAGGAAGGGGGCATTTGTACAATTTAGGAAAGAGGGGGAAAACTATACTATATAAAGAAAAATTGTGACTCGCAGGGAGCTGCTGATTAAGCAGTTGAAGGTATGAAAAATTGTCCTTTTTCTATTTCTTATAAGGTATATGGCATGTAAAAGAAGTGTAGTGATATCAGCTCCAAATATGACCATAACAAGATATACATATTATACACTCTAACACAGCAGCGTTGTAGGATATAAGCTTTTCATCATCTCTATCATGTGATAATACATGTATGAAGTTACTCCCCCAAATGTATAAGCAAACTTTAGAAACTTACAGCTATGAAACATGCCAAGAACCCTGTACATTAGGAAGTTAATCACCTGCTCTTAGTAGGAAATGACTGCAGTACATGATAATGACTGCATGATAACAGCAGACGAAGGAATGATAGAAGAACTGATACTAGTATAGTTCCATAAAGAAATTCCTACCAGTGTATAGCTTTGGGTAGTAACAAGTTGTAGAGATAATGAAGGATTACCAGGCTGACCAGAAGCATAGAAGATAATCAGCAGTGAGACACATGAAAATTATTTAAGAAAAATCTCCCAAGAACTTTATATAATATAGAACAGGTAGGATCCACATAGAAATGGAAGGTGAATCCTTGAGTTCCTAACTGAAGAGAAAAAAAAAAAGCAATTGTAAGATTGGGGAGCCTGTGTGTGTGTACATGTGTGTGTGAGAACGGGCACTTCCCTAAGGACTACCAAAGCCATGGTAGAAAAGTAATGTCCACAGTTGTTCAGGGCAACACAGTTATAGTCCTAGATAAAATCAGTGGTGTAACTGTCCAAAGCTTTATGAACGTCAGGAGTTGAAGACCTTAATAGTTTGTCTAAAATTAAATAAGAAACTGGAAGGAGAGGAATTGTTCCTGCTGAACTTCAGGCACTTGTCCAGGCAATTCCTACTTGTTCAGGTACACACACACATTAATGGGGAAAAAATCAACACAAGAGCAGTCAGCAGAAGCAATATATGCTTTATATTAACGAATAAGACAAGAACTATAGAACATAAAACCAAGATACAGAACAAAATCAAGAATAGAGCTTTCATATTTACAATAAACTGAAATGTCTATAATGTATTTTGTAAAATATCCTTATTTTGTTCAATGAAACTCTTCCCTCAGGTACCGAGGACAGATAAACACCACAACTTCAAGTTTCCATAGCTTATTGTGTCTTTGAGGGTAAAGGTTCAATTTTCTGTCCTTGTGGGTTGATTTCTGAACTTTTGTTATCAAGCTAGGTAACATCTTCACCGAGTTAAGGGGATGTCAGTGTCAGTGTTCTTCTGCTTATAAAGGCTTCAGATGTGGGTGTGTCAAGTGAGGGTCTTGTGATTGATTTTGTGATGGATTAGGTTGAGTCATTAGTCATCATATCATATCTTTGTTGAATCCAGAATCACTCTGATTAGTAGTAATCCATGGATGTCAAGGTGGAATGTGGTGGCTCAGTGCTAAGACGCTGAGCTTGTTGATCAGAAAGGTTGGCAGTTTGGCGGCTCGAATCCCTAGCGCCATGTAACGAAGTGAGCTTCCGTTACTTGTCCCAGCTTCTGCTAATCTAGCAGTTCGAAAGCATGTTAAAAAATGCAAGTAGAAAAATAGGGACCACTTTGGTGGGAAGGTAACAGCGTTCTGTGTGCCTTCGGTGTTTAGTCATGCTGGCCACATGACCAAGGAGATGTCTTCGGATAGCGCTGGCTCTAATGGAGATGAGCACTGCCGGAAATGACTAGCGTGTATGTGCGAGGGGAACCTTTACCTTTATCTTTATGAGTGTCAAACTCTCCATATAACATTGCTGTCACATAACGTTTCATGACATTTTTCCCACTTGTAGAGCTGGGGTGGGCGTGGCCTGCATGTAATGCATCTGGCCTGCAGGATGCCAGTTTGACACCCATGTAGTAGTCCAAAAAGAACCTATGTTTGCAAACCCCCAGGCATCTGTACTTTGAAAAACAGTACACAATTGTCAAGTTGTTTGACATGAACTTTTCACCTTAAGTAGTGTTTCATTCCACCAGGCACAACAAGTTGGCAATTTATTACATTAGCTAAGTGAACTGAATCACCCGGGCATATTTTTCTGCAAACTATCTGTCACTTTTTAATAAACAGTTGTTTCCTCTGAGCTTGCAGATTATTCTCAGATCTGCATTTGGGAGGCTATGAGAAAAAGCTGCCTTAATGACTATATTTCATGCATATTGGCTGCTCAACTTTTTTTTTTTCATGAATAAGGGAATCCAGTTATTATGAACAGGTGCAAGCAAGCAGCTACATTTCATGCTTGGTGAGTTATCACAAACACTTAAATATGATAAAGTTAATACACCAATGTAGACTGGGGTGCAAAACAATATATTAATGTACATTCATGAGAATGCAAATTTGGCACTTGAGATTCTCAGTTTTGTGGATGTGATCAGAACTCATTTGCAGTAATTTTTCAATAATTATTTAAAGTCACTGCTTTATTTTTCCCCTGAGTTGTATATTCAAACCATAGCATTAAGGCTATTCTTTCTGAATGAAGAGTTGCTTTGCTTTCAGTTTAATATATGCTGATTTAAAAAAGGAAAATGTCACTGCAAAAACATGCGAAGCTCCATTGTTGCTACCATATTATTAGTACATGGTGAGGTTTTAGCGGTACCAATGGAAATTTTAGCTGCCAAATTTAGGAGCAATTCATTGCAATGGTAATTCAGTTGTTGGTTGATTACTAGTCTAGGAAACTTCTATTTCATTCTTGAACTAAAAGTTTTGCGATGAGCCTGTTAGTGTTTCCAGAATAAGAGTAATTGACAGCTATAATGTGGAAATATTGTTTGGGTTTTCCAATGCTACATTTTTGATATGGATCATTAAAAAGAGGCAGACATTTGTATTTTGGTATATATATATTTCATGAATGTATTAGAAAATAACTCCCAATGGTCAGTTGATACATTCTGCTTTACCCTGATAGATTCTTTTTCCTCAACACAAGAGGCAGAGGAATGAGATATAAATGCACGTGTGGATGGAGAAGTACAACATAGGTACCTGTTTAGGTCTGTTTTACTTATTACTTAGGATAAAGCTGCAACTAGAAATAATGCAGAAGACCTTCCTTCATTTTTTAAAAGTTATACTGATCAGGATAAAGATTTGGAGGAGCTTCATAGAATTATAGAAGCTATTCAATATATGGATCTTTGGTGCAAT
>NW_020769320.1:19605026-19635842 GCF_900518735.1 Pseudonaja textilis | reverse complement strand
AATAAATAAATAAATATATATATATATATATATATATATATTGTGCATTTTTCCTTAATATACATAACAGTTACAATTATACAATATTATTGGGTACTGGTTATATCAAATTCCTTTCCCCCTTCCATCATATTATACATCCTAGTTAAAACTATCATTTAGTATAATCTCTACATCATGATATACATCCAGTTTATAACTATTATTTGCTTATTTCTACCATGATACACTATTACAATTCTCATTTTGTGCATTTCATACTATACTCACATACAATTCACTAATAATATTTCTTACATTACTTATTCTTACATATTCTTCCTATCACTGTATATATTTATATTTTGTTAATCTTTCCTTATTTAATACTAATCTCTGCATCTATTATTTATCCAATTATACAGTATGTCCCATGTTAGGTAGTACTCTGATTCCTCTTTGTCCTTGAATTCCATTGTAAGTCTGTCCAACATGGCACATTCCAATATTTTTTTTTATTTCTTCCTCCTCCATGGGAGTCCTTTCAGGTTTTGAGGGCAGCTTCATATTAATGGGTTGGAAAAGAGTAAATTTACACAAATCGGGAAATTGTTCCTCACCTTCAGTCTGGGTGAATTTGACAGAATTATTATTATTTTTTTGCAAGTTTTATTTGAGTTTTCACAAAAAGAAAAATACAAGTAAAACATCTTTTTTGAAAGCAGCATAATCCCGAGTTACATCTCTTCGTGCAGACACAAATTCAAGTTCATGCTCATTTTTATATTCCATTCCATATCTTATTACTATTCTACATTTTCTACGTAGCTTCTCCCCTCTTTTAACTTTCTTAATTTTATTTTATTTTTTCATCTCAATTCAAATCATTGTACTTGTATTCTTTGTCTATCCTCTTTCAACTGTCTACTATCTTTTCTCATTAAACAAAATTTCTCCTGTAATCACTGATTGGAGTATGATGCCTTTATATCTTTCCCCTAAAATTATAACACTTAATATAACACATAACTTCCATTCGGATTCTGCTTGGCACATTCTAAAACTACACGTTGTATTCTTGAAAAAAGAAAAATATATATGTATAATATAATTAAAACAACAATCCATTCCAATTCAATTCTATCATTAATATTAACATTGATTTAGATCTTAACATTTTGCACATTACTTTTTAAATAAATATCATACTTCTATAGGAACAATTATAAACTTTCCTTAGTTAATTCCCCCCTCTTCACTTATATTTTATAAAACATTGACTAATTAAAATGTTCCCGTTCCTTCCTAATTCAATTTTCTCATTTATTTTGTTTCATTTATTTTATTCACAAACATTTCCCCAAACCACACCAACTACTTTATCCCTCTTTTTAATCATATGTTGTTTCCAATTTTCTAAAATTATTTCTATTACAAATATAACAATACAATCTTATGTACCTCCACAGAATCCCTTTTTCAGTTAGATTTTCACCCATTATCTCTAAATAGGTCCTGTTTCTTTACATCTTGCTCCAAACCTTTGTAACTCCTCTTCCTTTCCTTCTTCCCCCTCTTCTTCTCTCTCTCCTTTTTACCCCCCTGTCTCTCCACCTCTATTTTCCTCTTCTGTATTCCCCTTTTCTGTTGCTTTCCAACATTATATCCACTTTTCAAATTATTTTTCCCTTCTTTGGCTGTTTTTTTAGGTCTTAAATTCTCCATTCTCTTTCCCCCCTTTCCCCTTTCTTCCTCACATAGAGTTACTTGTTCATTAAAGATGGCTTCTTCTTTGTCCCAGTCTTCTTGTTTTGCAGTCTTTTCTTGTTGTTCCTCGTAGTTGCAGATCTCCATTTCTAAGAATTGAAAAACGAAGCCAAAAGAACTCTTCCCTTCTTGTGCATCTTCTTTGTATTTTTTAAGTTCCATTTTCAATTCACCCAGAAGTGGTGCCATTGTAAGATTTTTTAAACAGCCACCCAATTGATTTTAGTCATTAAAATATAATAACCAAAAATCCAAAAGTCACCAAACAGTCCAAGTACACACAGCTGTTTCTTTTTACACTTTCTTTTTTTTCTAGTTTCTCTTCCTGGGGTTACTATTTAGTTGCAAAATCTCAGTTAAAATGTATCTTTTGGAAGTCTTATTGAAGTTTTACTTTAGATTCTTTTGAAGTCCAGGCAGTCTCCTCCCTCCAGATCCTGCCCTTATTCTTTTCCTCTCCCTTCCTGCTTATAAAAGAAAAAGTTTTTAATGTCCAGAAATCTTTATTGTCCCTTTGGCATTTAGTTATATTTTCAGCTTAATTGCCTATTGATGCCAAAGCGGATTTTTCCAATTACTTATTCCGATCTCCTAGTTGTAAGGAAGGAGAGAGAAGAAAAAAAAAACTTTCCCCTTTCACTTTCTTTCACTGCTTCCCTCTCTTCTTTTGGGAGTGGTATTATCTTTTATAAAATTTAAATTCCAGGGTACCTTAGTTGTTACTTTTTAACCCGGTCAGCCAAAACTTTCACTTCTTAACTTCCTCCTGCAGTTTCTTTTCCAGTTGAGTTCTTCTTTGAGGCGGCCATTTCTGACTGCCGCTCCTACCGCCTTCGGGAAAGGGAGTTTGGCCAGCTGAGGAGGAGAGATGCGGCTTTCCTCGACCCTGCTGGCAGTCTCCCCCTTCTTCACCACCTCTATGGGGTGGCTTAGCCCCAAAGCTGGCTGACTCGGGGCGCTCCAGCGGTGAGCCCAGGCAGAAACCGCACACGATCACAGATTCCTGTCTGTCGCTGAAGCCCTTCAAACTAGCCTCTTTCAGAATTATATTTTTCAATCATATCCAGGAAGTTTACAGTCATTCATTGTATTTACACAAAAAATATTGGATGCAATAAAATAAAGCAGAAGTTGATTTGAATGAAAGAACATGGTCATGATTATTCCAGTAAGTCAACTGCGAAAGCTGTTTTAAAGGTTCTTTATTTACAAGATAAATTGCAGCTAAATAGTATTAATCCATCAACAAGTTTAAAATGTAAATCTGAAAATCTTGTGTTTCATTTGAGAGGGATCATGACAAAAGATTACACTTAGAAACTTAGAAAAATATTGAGAATTTGTCATATAGGAAATTATTACCACGACAAAAAATATTAGGCCGGAATAGAAAACGATGAAAAACATGCATATGCCTTTATTATGGCAATTAGTGAAAAATAAAAGATGCAATAGGAAAAAAAAATATTTCTGATATATTTCATGTTTGCTAAACAAGACCAAAGAAACAGAAAACATTATGCAGGCACTCATTATTAACAATTAACTGTGTCAAATAGTTTGCCCCAATGCTGCACACAAATCAATTTTCAGCTTAAAATGTTGGTTCTTAAATCATATACGTTTCATAACACATTTTCTTTAGATCCCTCTAGAATAATAGAAGTGCTGCAACTCTCAATTAATTTTGCTGTCAGTCCAGGAGATGCACAATGCAGATGGCAACGTGTGCCACTTGAATGCAGAGTGGAGACAGAAGCTTGGTTTTCCAGATGGGACCAATATGATCAAGCCACAAGATGTCACTCTTCCTCCAGAGAAACAGAAGATCTTCCGGTGTTTATAAAAGTGTGCTGTGGAATACTTGACCAACACTTGTGCACGTAATTCATAATGTTCTGACTCCAAATGTGTGCCCTGCTGCTAAGTTACAATTTATGGGTAAATCACAAATTGTGTCAAAACAAGTCAATGAAAAGACTCTTAATATCTGACAACGTCATAACAAGGTATATGTTTTGAAAGAAATCATACATACTGTATATATCCACAAACATATACATCGGACTGTTCCCTTTGGGGATAAGCAATACTACACAATACACAGATTGTGAAGTAAGAATAATAAGCAAAATCCAGGAGACAAAATATTTATCTAACTAAACATTTGCACTAATACCATTCAATACACCTGTCCATAACTATATGTCCATGCAAATCAGCCTCACTTTTTGTCTATAATATAATGCTTCATAAGTTGCTTTTTGTCCTTTAAATTCCAACCGCTCTGTTTTCAACAGGATGTCGTGAATTCTACCCATCTCAGCTATTCCACACAATATAAGTGAAAAGCATCACAATTTATTAAGATTTTCTATGACAGCAGCAAGACTCAATCTGGCAGAACGCAGCAAAAGAGACCATTTCATCAATACAGGACTGGGACACTAAAATTGAAGAATGCAGAACAGTGCAAAAATCGATTGTATATATATTTACAGCAGAAGTCGAACCAAATTCAAGCAAGAATGGTGTGTGTGTGTGTGTGTGTGTGTGTGTGTGATAATATGACCTATGTGATTATATATAAACTTGAAATTTGGCATGTATGTTCCTCTTGGCTTCTAGGTGCTCACTAAGAAAGGATTTTTTGAAATGACCACCAGAGCATTAATATTTCCTATATTATTATTATTAACACGCTCTGATGCTAAGGAGTTCTACTCCCCCTCCTCACCTGAAAAGAATCTGTTCCAAATGCAAAATACAAGCAGAGGAGTTTCAGTTTCAGTTTTAGTTTCACAGCAGCAACCAGCTTTAGTGCAGAACAGTTGAGCTAAGCCACGTCCAGGCTCCTTGCTGTCTCCTTCTTGCTCACACAGCAAATCCTGTTTCACTTTCCAAACAGCCCTCAACTCTCTCACACACTGACAGGACACTAGCCAGATATATACCAATGGATGCTGGCAGGCAGGGGCAGAATTTCCCCCCTCCCCTTATTCTCCTCCCCAAAAACTAAGGCAGATCACAGAAGCAAGCCAAGCTATAACACTTAGAATATGATTTTTGAAAAAAGAGAAGAAAAAATAATAAAACAAAATGATCCAAACAGAAATGAATAATAATGTCTCAACAAAGTACAGGTAGTCCTCGACTTACAACAATTCATTTAGTGATCATTCGAAGTTAAAGAGGCACTGAAAAAAGTGACTTATGACCATTTTTCCCACTTACGACTGTTGCAGCATCCTCACAGTCATGAGAGGACAGGCGAGGAGATGTGTGCCTTGATGTGAGTGATATTGAGTTGGCCACACCCAGCCAATAACATGACCACCAAGCCATGCCCACCAGCTAAGCCACGCCCACAGAACCGGTTGTTAAAAAATTTGAATCTCACCCCTGCCCAACTCTAGAGCAATATTGGGCAACTTTTAATAAAAAAAATAAAAGCAAACATGATATAGAAAAGAAGAAAAAGAAGTCAACGGATCAGGGGAAGATTCAAAGAATCATACGCCAAAACAGAAAACAAAACAAAACAAAAAGGCTCAATCACAATCCAAGCAGAAGATCTGATAGAACAACCAGTCTGTCATCATCTTGCGGGTTGTCAAAACAAGAGAGCAATATAGATCTCTTGGAGACATCATTCCACTGACTAGCTAAGACCCAAATGTTTTAAATGTTCAGCCATCCACAAATGGTAACAGTGTGAAGTAAAGAATAATTGATCCAGCTTTATTTATAATGCATGATATAAATTTAAAGGTGACATACTTTACTTTTTGTTCATTTCTCCCTCTCTTTTTTGTGAGGGGGGGGAGTTACAAATGCTTTCAGGTTATTCATTTCACGAGAAATCAGTGTTCAGTTTGAGATTTAATCTATCAATTATGGAAAACGGAATAGAATGGAGGTAGAAGAATTCTCCAGTCCAGATGACACCTGGGAAAAATCCTATTTTTAAATACATTCTGCCTTTTCTCCCTAGGATGCTTTAGTTTTAGTTTTTTTTGAGGAGGCCCTCAATATTTTCTCTAGATAAGATTATTTTTCATTTCCCTCTTATAAAATAATATGCCTGTGAACATCCTACTGCCTCTTACATTCCCTCAGAGGAAAGCATCTGAATATTTTACCGCACTTATACAACTAATCACTTCCAGATGTGCTACTGTTGTTGTTATGAGACATGTCAGATTATTTTATATGGTCAATAGATGTCATGCTGCCCTGAGAGGCATTTTCTGTAAGTAGGAAATTATATTATATTAGGAAACTTCCTGAAGGAGATTAGAAATGTATTTAGAATGCCAGAGAGAAAGGATAAAGCAGAAGAATCGAGAGTGTTGCATAAGAAGTGGATGTGAGTAAAATAAAATGGAGTGCCTTAAGGGAAAGCAGCCTGTGCTAATTAGTATTTGCAATTTAGTATCTGATTATCTTAAAACATAAAAAGTAAGGAAAAGGCAAGTGTCAAGTCAACACTTTAAATGTAAATGCCCCTAAGCATAACCAGCAAAATCAAGCCATGACAACTTTTGTTTTGCTGTACAAAATGTAGTGTGGAAATTGTTATTTTAAAAGGAAGTTTTTTAAAAAAAAAAGAATGAATATTTTATTTGGATACAGACAATAGGTTACTGGTAGGAAATCTACTTTTAGATTTTAAAGTTTAGGTTTAATGCTTATTTTCAAATTTAAAGGAAACATGTTTCATTAGTAGCATTATATCCTAAATTTCAGTCCACATGCCTCTTTTCAAAGAAAGACAAATTTCAATCATACATGTTTTAAATAAGCGTGTTGTCTTATATTCTACAAGCAAACAATTCAGTTGGGAAGGTAATCAAATGTAATTATTGAGATAGCAACTATATACCACATTGGAAACCTTCTAGACAATAGATTTGACCTGGCCGAAAGTTTTTTTAAACAACAAAAAAATATCGTTAGCTAGCTCGATAACCGTGTTTCACTACAAAACTATGGGTTGGGCTTATTTTGGGGGGAGGAAAATAAGGGGGAAAAAATTCTGCCTCTGCCTACCAGCATCCATCAGTATTCATCTGGCTAGCGTCTTGTCAGAATCAGATTCCGACAGGAGCATGACAGTGGGGATGTGGTTCCCTTCTTGGTAGAACCTTGATTTATAACATTATTTTCTGGCTGATATTTGTCTGGTGTTAATCCCTGTTTATCTGGTCTTGGCTGATGAAGGAAATGTGTTGTAATCTTTTTGTTTCATTCTGTATGTTTTTCACTCTTTTGAATGATATGTAAACATGGCTTGTCTTTATGTGTCTATTGATGGATGATTTATCTGAATGCTAAGCTTCTAGGAATTCCCTGAATCTTTTGATCTGACTTGGTCTAAGATGCTAACGGCTTAAAAAAAAACCTGTGATTGAAACCGGGGTAGAATATGTCGATGTGTTGCGATAAAGACAAAAGTTCATCATGACTTCTGTTTGCTATTTGATGTTCCTTGATGTGCTCTACTAATAGCAGCAGTTGCAGTCCTTCCATTGTATATTGTTGATGACTCCTGGTTTTTCCCCCCTTTATTCAGTCTTCTATTTTTAAAGATGTTTTGGAATATTTCATTTAGGTTGTACTGCTGTGCTCTACCGGATTGTGTGCTCAGGCATTTTTTTAAATAAAGTTTCGATATCTATTTTGTTGGAAGATGTCACCTGGAAAGCCTGCTTCCTCTTGCCCCGGTAACTGTTGCTGTATGTGTTTTTACTTGTCTGACCTAGTCCCTCTTGGTTGTGTTGTTACCTTGCTAATAGAACACTTGGTTAAGTTAGGTCAGGGGTCTTCAAACTTGACAGCTTTAAAACTTGTGGACTTCAACTCCCAGAATTCCTCCTCCAATCACGTTAGCTCAGGAATTCTGGGAGTTGAAGTCCACAAGTCTTAAACTTGCCAAGTGTGAAGACCCTTGGGTTAGGTTGTTTTCCAATAATTCCATTGATGCCTAGGGCTGATGAAGATAACCAGGAAGTATGCTGTTGTTTTTTTCTTGTGAAATTTACTTCTTTGAAAATCAACGTTCCTCCAATGTATCTTCATTGGCTTTCACTTCTGGCTTTTCTCATAATCCTGACTCCCAATTTTATTTTTAGCCCTCTTGTTCTTTTGATTTTGCATTTTGCTCCTGATTAACATGAGGTGAATAATCTATCCTTAATTCCACCAAGACATTAATATCATAAAAAGATAGCAGGATTTTACAGTGCTTTGGAGGAAAGAATATTATTACATTGGATGGCGTAATTTCAATGTTTTCTATTGATGCAGGATATTAAAAATAAACAAGTTTATCAGGCTGCAAAAATGTGAGAACTGTGACATTGTTAAGCTGGTCCTGTACATAACATCAGATATTCAATTTCAGACTGCCTTTTATGTCTTATTATGCACTTTAACCTTCTGTTTAAGACTAGGACAGCACAGATAAATGATTATCGATCATTATCTGCATGTGTAAATATTATATCAACAAAACAAATAATAGGTTCCCTCAGAACTGTGAGGAGTCAACTGAAGGACAGAAACACACATTTCTTTGTATGACCTGATGTTGACTGATGTGCAGAGGTGGCATTCTGCAGGTTTTGACCAGTTCTGGAGAACCGGTAGCAGAAATTTTGAGTAGTTCAGAAAACCAGTGGTAACCTTCCCTCAAGATTGGGGAAGAAATTGAA
Organism: Pseudonaja textilis; assembly: GCF_900518735.1. Next base: position 19,627,380 of record NW_020769320.1, on the reverse strand, counting down.
ATTTTGCAGTATTCTTCCCTTGCCACGTCCACCAAGCCATGCCCACATAATCGGTAGTAAAAATAATTGAATCCCATCATGCTGGTGTGGAAAAAAAAATCAATAATTTGTTAAGACTCCAATATTTCATCCGTATATTGCCCATTAGTAATCCGTGTCCTTATGATCTTGTCCCTGCAGTGAAACATTGCTGCTATTGGAACTGTATCCAGTGTGTTTCCAAGTACAGTTCAATATTCTGATAATTGTGTGTAAAGACTTGTATGGCTGAGGGCTCAGATATCTGTGATATCCTTTCTCAGATGCATTCTGGTCTCCAAGTCCAATTAAATAATGTATACCTATGTGAAACTGATGGGTTAGATCATCTGCCACCATAGCCTGAGATATCAATATGCTGATAACACCATCTATATATCATTGGCTTATAAAATGTGCTATTTTTTAAAGGTTGGATATAACTCATAAATTGTTTTTAGTTCTTTAAGCTGCACAGTTCAATAAGAAGACTATTGGGTTGAAGAGGGTATGTAAACGTGTTCTCCCTCTATTTTTTTTTCCAATTTGCTACTCAAATGTATGTAATAGCACAAAAAATTATGGGCTGTCCCCTGACACCACTGGATGAAATTGCCAATACCCACTGCCTCAGCAGAGTGAAGAAAATCCTCAGGAATGATTCAGAAACAGATCAGATCAGATATCCAGCCCTTGCTTATCAATGGAGATTGAGTGAAGCAAGTGGCCAGTTTTAAGTTTCTGGGTGTTACCCTAAAAGAGGACCTGACCTGGGATGCCCACATTGCAGCCCTGGTCAAAAGGGCCCAGCAGAGATTATTCTACCTGAGATTTCTCAGGAAACAACAACTGAGTGAAAAACTGCTGGTGACCTTCTACCGCTGCACCATAGAGATTATCTTAACTTACTCCACCTCTGTATGGTTTGCCAATTGCACAGTGGCAGATAGGACAGCGCTCCAGAGGGTTAATGCCCAGAAGATCATTGGTTGCCCTCTCCCCTCTTTGGAAAAGCTTTATAGCTCCCACTGCCTTAAGAAAGTTCAAAACATTCTCAAAGATCCATCTCATCCTGGGAACTCTTTCTTTTGAACTATTAGGCAGACAGTACAAAATAATAAAAACAAGGACAAATAGGCTGAAAAACAGCTTCTATCCCAGGGCAGTAGCTCTGTTGAATTCTGCTGTATTGTGTGGTGTTGGTGCAGTGTGGGGGTTTTCAATTCAATATGTGAAGGGTGAAGGGTGTGTGTTTGTGTTTTTTTTCATGGTCATGATGTGCACTGAAGATAGTGTTTGATTTCATTGTACGAGGTGCAATGACAATAAAGTAAACTAAACTAAACTAAACTAAACACTCTGGTCATTCCTTCTTTACTCTCCTACCAATCGGAGAGATATAGAAGCAGAGCCAGCCGAATGAATAGGCTGAAAAATAGATTTTATCCATGGGCTGTCAGACTTCTGAATACAACATAAACACCACAATTAGGTTTAATATGATAGACTTGGAGGGCCAGCGCAACTTGCAACATGTTCATACCAGTGTAATAGCATATAATGTTACATCCATATAAAGTATATGGGAATGTGTGTTAGTTATTACTTATTTGGGTTTAGGGCAGAGGTGGTATTCAGCAGGTTCTGACCAGTTGTGGAGAACCAGTAGTGGAAATTTTGAGTAGTTTGGAGAACTGGCAAATACCATCTCTGACTGGCCCTGCCCCATCTATTCCCCACCTCTCAAGTCCCAGCTGATTGGCTGGGTCTTCTTTGGTTGCCCTGCACAGGAGAACGGAGCTGGAAAGTAGGTTAGTGGGGTGGGGAAGGAATGTGGATTTTGCAGTAACCTCTCCCTGCCACACTCACCAAGCCATGCTCACCGAACCGGTAGTAAAAAAAATTTGAATCCCACTACTGGTTTAGGGATTCTATTTCTTTCAATTATTGAATTATTGAGATGTATTTTGTGATTATTATTTTTTTTTGGGGGGGGGGGGGGCGGGCTGCACCAAGGGAGGCTCATTTCAATTTCATTGTACACATGTTGTGCATTGACAATAAACATTTGATATCTTCAAGTCATTCTATTACTTGTATGTGGGCTCTCATGTTCTTCTTGAGAAATGCAGCTCTCAGTCCCTAAATACTCTCATCACCCTCTAGCCCAGTGGTTCCCAACCTTTTTTTCGCCCCGCACCCCTAAAGAAATTTCACTCGAACTCGCACCCCCTGAAATTTAGACTTTAGGAACTACTGAACGCGTTAAATATATGGTAGGATTGAATCTTTTCAGCTATGTATGTGACGGCCACTAAATAACGATACTTAACTCTAAACCAAAAACAAAGTTAATCCATTGCATAATAAATAAAAATGCCAACGTATAATATCCTATTATTTACCTGGACTTTTCTCGCATACCCTGGAATATCGACTCGCACCCCCAGGGGTTGGGAGCCCCTGCTCTAGCCCATTGTATATACTTAATAGGTAATGTGTAATTGATTTTTAAGTTCAGTAGAATTCCTGAAAATCAACAGTACAATCCTATTCTTAATGTATGTAGGAAGATATCTTGTGATGTGCTCGGCAGCATCCTAGGAGCCAAATAATAATTGGATTTCCTCTGTGATGAGTGATGGCTTGCTCTTGGAAGAAGAAATCTATTGTTAAATTCTTCAAAAATTGGAAATTCCAGGGCAATGCACTAGAAATTGCAACTCCATTTGCTATACTGACAACTAGAATTTCTGTGTAACCATTAATGTCAGAGATGAAATTACACATAAAAAAGATTTCACACGAAAGGTATAAAAAATTAATTATGCTGCAATTACCTGGTTCAGGGATAGCAAACATTTCCCATTTGAAGCATAAGTAAACCTTTCAAGTACTTTATTGTAAGCCTTTAGTACTTAAATAATTTTCTCAAATTAATTGAGTAAATGGGCAGTACAGACAATAAAAACTCTTTAACCTTCATAAATTCCCAGATGAACCAAGTGGACAAAGTCGCACTTCAGTTCAATTAATCTATATTCCCCCTGCTCCTCTCTTTCCCACAGCATCTGTTTTTGCAATGCTATTACTTTGTAAGTTTTATTTTTTTTATGGCTCAAAATATTCTGTCTTTGGGTGGAATATTTTTTGGTATAATAAATCGACATATTTCATAGATGGCCTTTTCACCACAGCTTGCTCTGTGCTTACTAAGATCTGTCACTTCTGAATCTGTGGATAGTGCTTTATACTGTGACTCAAACACCCTTAATATTTGATGATTGCAGAATGCAATGGCTGTTTTTTTTCCCCCCAACAGTGTTCAATATTCTCATTTGCACTCTCTTTTATTGCTTTATTAGCTTTCGGTTTCCTGAATTATTGCCATATCAATAATTAGCACCTAGACTGAATTTAATCGGTGAAAATAGTTATTTTAGCCTATGCATAGAAACATAGGCTAAATATACATAGAAATATCAGTTCTTACTTGGACCAAGGGATTTCCAGGAAAGCTGGAAAAGCTTACAAGTTAGGACTTTTGTGGCTCCTTGAGTGTTTAAGGTTGCCGATCCCTGTTCTGGGGGAATCAAGTCAGCACTAGGGGCCTTCCCCCTCCTGAGTTAATTTCAGACACTGTTCCTTGGGACCAGTAGCGACTTGTCTGTTTTACAGGGATTCCTTGATGTCATCCAGCCATTCTGTGATGTCAGCCTGATGTGATAGAGCATTGAAGGAGTTAAGGAAACTTTCCTGTAGTGCAGGGCTGTCAAACTTGCAGCCCACAGGCTGGATTTATATCACACACTGGCCATGCCCACACCCAGTTTAGCAAAGTGGAAAAAAGTCACGATACATCATGTGACGCCACTGTGACAATGCGACTTTGACGTCCCTGCTGTAGCAGTTCATTAAACAGCTGAGTTGCTGTAAGTTGAACAGGCTATTTTAATCAGACCTTTCCCTTGCAGAGGCTCTGTTGATAAGGCATCCTTGAAGTCTGAATGAGGAGTTTTACTTTCATATAGAACGCTGCCAGTACCACATAGCTGTACAGAATTATAAATGGACTGACTTCCTTGTTGCAAAAAACGGTTTGGAAGGCAGAAAAAGTGCTAAACAAGGTTGCATTTTGAAGAGCCCTCTAGGGATTACAGGCTTCTCAAATGTCACCAGCATTTTTAACTGTCTGGTTGGAAGCCATTCTGTAAGTCCATCACTTGTCTTTCACAGAGTAGTAGTCAGCTTAAGGACTGGGTGATGGTTTTGTTTAGACCCTTACCTGCTTCTGTGTACTCTGTTTTTAGGATTTGCAAAGTTATCCTGTTAGCTTGTAGGAGATACTTGCATTTTGCAAACTTTCGCCTTTCTTATCATGTTCATCCCCTCCGTCACTTGCAGTAATAAATGCAACAATTGTAATACCTGCAGGTAATTCATATACATTTCTTTCAATAATAGCTCTGTTTAAGCATTAAGCTTAATGGTATTAGCATTTATGTAGAACATGAGATTGTATATGCTGGACCTGCTTCTGATGCACACACAAAGTCTGTGATCAATTTCAAAGCTCTCTACAATTCAGTAAGTGATATCTTTAAGTGTTCTTCTGAGACAAACTTGATGCATCCCCTCCTACCTTGTTAAATTCAGCTAGGAAGTCTGTAGGACATGCGTAGGGATGTTTGCTAGGGTGCCAGTACAGCTCTCCATAGGATATAAGATCATAATAAAGAACAGCCATTGTTCATATGAATAGTAAAATTTGAGGAAAGGAAAGGACCACATGTAATGTGACATCATAAGATCATTATAGTATTAAGGAAATAGCAGTATGGTATATAACACTGAGAGGAGAATAAAGCATAACATGCGTTATTAATGAAAGTTTAAAGACTTGGGATGGAGGAGTGAGGAGAGAGAAAAGTGGGATGCACACATAATGTGTTTCCCCCAAAATAAGACCTGGTCTTATATTTTCTTGAGTTGCAAAATAAACATTAGGGCTTATTTTTGGGGGAAACATGATTTCAGTGTGATCATCCTGGCTGGGTGCCCCACCCCCTGGCATTCACACAAAAGGTGACAACCACATGGAGGCTGAAGTCCAGCAGCAGCATCTGTTGCCTGCTGGCCCCTTGGTACACACTGGGGCTATGCAGCACATGCAGCACAGGTGAGTTGATTACTTGTTGAAGCAGCAGACAGTGGCAGATGAATGGGGAGAGGCATGCAATCCAGATGTGCCATGCGAGCCGCAGGAAAGCCGAGAGTCGGTGGGCCAGAGTGGCTGGCCGGCTGTGGGGTGCTTGACTTCACGTGGCAGCACTGGCAGCAGAAGGAGACAGAGACATACTGGGGGAAGGCAGGCAATCTGGATGTGCTACGCAGGCCACAGGAAAGTTGAGAGTCAATGAACTGGAGAAGGTGGCCAGCCACAGGAGGCTCATCTTGCCTGTGGCAGCACATCAGGATCACCTGCCTTCCTTGACATGCCTCTGCTTCTGTTTGCTGGTGGTGCTGCTGTGCATAGCTGAGCCTCCTGAAGACACCTACCTGCTCCAGCCCACCAACTCTTGGCTTTTTCATGTCCTGCGTGGTGTGTCCGGATCTCTTGCCTCCCCCTCCACGCCTCTGCTGCTGGTGCCACTGTGTGAAGATAAGTCTCTCAGCTTTCCTGTGGTCTGTGCAGCATCCATATCATGTTCCTCCCCCTGCTTCTGCCTCTGCCTGCTGCTTGGACAGGTAATCAACACACCTGTACTGTGCAGGCTGCAGCTGGACACCATCAGTTCCTGCACCCTTACCACCTTCAGTGTTGACCACGCCTCCCAGCTGATGATGACTTTAACTAGGGCTTATTTTTGGGGTAGGGCTTATTTTGGGGGGAAACACAGTAGCATAAAAAATCCTATTGTTAAAATGTGAATATATAACCATTTAATTTAATATATTACAATATATTGTCACTTAATGGCATGCACCTGTGTTTTGCATGTGGTATCATTCAAGAATTGGTATCATTCAAGAACTTTTGTGTGTGTGTACAAACACCCTTGTGCATACAGAAACAGTTATCTGGCAATCCACGCCTCCCATGAGTGTAAGGTTCTTAGCACATGTTATATGTTTAATTTAATTAACACTCTCGTAAGATCCTGTATTTTATTCCAATTTTAACCGTGTTATTGTAAGTTTGGTACTGATGAGTCAATATGAAATGCCTCCATCTACCACAGCTTGTCTTTTAATTATACTGTTTAAATCATTAAAGTGGACTAATTGTCTTAAACATCTATAAGAGATAAATGCTGCCAGATCACTGGTATTGAGAGCTAGTTCCTTGAATTCACCCAAAGTATTCAGATGACTTCTAAAGGCTTTCATTCTGCAAAGAGAGTAATGCTACTTTGATTTGCAAGAATCAAAGATACATTGTAAGTTATCCTTCTCTATTGTTCCATTCAGGTTATATAGGAAGCCACTTCAAAAAAAAAGAGCGATGTTTTTCATTGAAAAAATCTATGCCGTCATGAAGTCCTCCTTAATGACAGCAACTGCACCATCCAAATGTATAGCATTAGAGGAATCTGCAATGCGGACCAGGTTGGTTAGATTGGACAGGTACTAATGAAGTACATAATGCATCTGTCAATTCTGAATTGAACCTGGCTGAAGCCATCTTTTGCTGCTTCATAATTGCTTCAAAGTTGACACACACTCTCGAGTGAGGAATAGATAGACCCTCTGTGGCAGTGGTAGGATTCAATTTTTTTACTACCAGTTCTTTGGGCATGGTTTGGTGGGCATGGCAGGGGAAGGATACTGTAAAATCTCCAGTCAGAGGTGGCATTTGCCAGTTCTCTTGAACTACTCAAAATTTCTGCTACAAGTTCTCCAGAACTGGTCAGAACCTGCTGAATACCAGCTCTGATCTTTAGACACAAAAATGAGCCTTCTTCTGTCAACCAAGGTCATCCCAACAGGTGGTAGTTGATGGAGGAGAGGTGTGACTGAGGAGCCTTAATTGAACAATGTGACTTGGGACAACTGGGGAGGGAAACAGTTTCTCTTTCAATTATGTTATTAGTGCAGGAAACTTCAGAGCTGTTTTTCACTAGCTGTGCCGATATGATATATCCAATAGGCATGTTCTTGGAGGGACCTGCCTGCCTCGGAGTGCTGATTTCTTTGATGTGTTACTCAAAACACTGACATTAAATCAACTCTGCTAACTTTCTGCTCTATCTGGAGCCTCTCTCTGGGGTCCTGAGCCCCCAACTTCCCACACAACTCCTTTGGGGGAGCAGGGAAGACTCTGGAAAGACCGGGAGATGGAGAAAGAGGGGGGAGTGGCCACCAACTCCCTCATGGGTCCTAATGAAGAACTGCAAATGGCTGGTCAACTTGTGGAGGTTGGAAGGAGCTTGCAGATGTGATCTTGGAACCATTGAACATAATTTTTCAGTGCTTTTGGAGCACAGTGGGATTACCAGAGGACTAGAAAAGAGCCGCTGTGGTTCCAATCTACAAAAAAGGTGTGGGGAGTAAATTCGGGAAACTACAGGTCAATCAGTATGGCATCAATATCTGGAAATCCAGGAAAAGTTAACCAAGTAGTGTTTTTTTTTTACCATCTAAAAATGAAAGATGTTGAGACTCTAGAAAAAGTACAGAGAAGAGCAACCAAGATGATTAGAGGACTGAAGAGTAAAACATAGGAAGAACGGTTACCGGAACTGGGCTTGGCTAGTCTAGTAAAGAGAAGGACCAGGGGAGATGTGATAGTGGTCTTCCAATATTTGAGGGGCTGCCACAGAGAGGAGGAAGGGGTCAAGCTATTTTCTCAAGCACCTGTAGGCCAGGCAAGGAATAATGGATGGAAACTGAACAAGGAAAGATTTAACTGGAAATAAGGAGAAACTTTCTGACAGTAACATCAACCAATGGAATGGCTTGCCCTCAGAAGTTGTGGGAGCATCATCATTTGAGACTTTCAAGAAGAGATTGGACTGCCATTTGTCAGAAATGGTGTAGGGTCTCCCGCTTGGGCGGGGGATTGGACTAGATGACATATAAGGTCCCTTCCAACTCATTATCTGTTACCTGAACAAGACAGTTAAAGATTTTAACATCAAAAACAGATCATGTCAGAGATATCTTATTGCTTTCTTTGACAAAGTTATTAAATTAGAGGGTAAGGGAAATACTCTGGAAGATAATCAATTAGGAAAACTGAAGGTCACCATACTGTACATTATAAAAATAATATTTCTTGAGCCATGGAAGATGGGAGGAGGGAATTTCATGGAGAATATGTGGTTAGACATAATAGCATTCTTCTTTAGAATCAAGGTCATGTTATTCCTGCACCTGGCTGAGTAGTTCTAGAGGAGACGTCTCAAGTTGGGACTGATGGTGATTGGGGCATGTGACAGAATGATGGGGGCAGGGGGTGGATTTGTCTTATTTTACTTATTGGAGGGAAACCCAGAACTTTCAGATTCGGGATTTCCCAGATGTTCCAGTTTACTACTCTAATAAAAGGAAACTTTGAGAACATGAATGATTCAAGTTATCTGTTAGAGTTGAGTTTTTCTGGAATGCTGACAAATAGCACAGAAATAACTGAATTCATAGCAAATTATTTTTTTACAAAATTAAAATAAAATCTAATCATTCAATGGCTTCCATTGAATTATTTTGTTAAGCTATGGCGTATATTTCCAGTTTTTGACAAAGGGCATGATCACAACAGTGACCTTTTCAACACCAGAACTTTTTATATTTGAACACTTTCATGATCTTAGTGTGAGAGAATTTTTTTAAAAAAGCAATAGAAGATCTTGAATAGCTTTTCTGCTTCTGAATCTGACTTCTATTCTTTTCCTGTTCTGGAAATAAATGTCATGTGCAGTATTGCTGACTATTTTTTGTGTGTGTGTCTGTGAAATTTTACTACATTTAATATTACAAAGGAGTTCATATCTTTTTTTCAGCAATGAGTGACATTAGCAAAGAAATAATGATTTTTGAAAAAAGGCTGCCAACAGAACAAAGTTCTGCAAAACTTTGCAAAATCCAATGTTTTTAACAGCAAAGGACTGCCAAGCTATTTTGGGTTGTCAAAGAGACTTTTGTTATTGTTGTTAAGAGAAAAAAAATCCAGTCTCGCCTAGACTCAGATAAATTAGAATAATGCCACTATGTCATTCATTAGGAAATTCACTAGGAGTTTTCCAAACACTCTTGGGGATTAAAACAATCATTTTACTATAAGCACCATGCAGTACATTCATCAGGTTCTGACCAGTTCTGGAGAACCAGTAGTGGAAATTTTGAGTAGTTCGGAGAACCGACAAATCCCACTTCTGACTGGCCCCACCAACCCCATCTATTCTCTGCCTCCCGAGTCCCAGCTGATCGGCTGGGTTTTCTTTCATTGCCCTACACAGGAGAAGGGAGCTTGGAAGTAGGTTAGTGGGGTGGGGAGGGAATGGGATTTTGCAGTAACCTTCCCCTGCCACACCCGCCAAGCCAGGACATGCTCACCAAGCCACGTCCACAGAACCAGTAGTAAAAAAAAAATGAATCCCACCACTGATGCAGTACATTTCCCAATGGTAGGGCATTAGGTAGCAATCAATTCAAGACACTCTTGATTGGCACCTGCAAAAATAGGCTTAAAGGACTGAGAAGCAAACTCATAGTATTTAAGCACATACCTATGTTACCTCTCAGTAATCCAAAGTGGTTGTGGGATCTAGATATCAGGCTGCAAAATATCAATTAATTACTTAAAACAAGAGAGACAATTTGGTCTAGTGGTTAAGGATCAGACTGGTAACCACACAGAGTGAAGTTTGGTCTTGCCTTAAGCTTTGAGCAGACTTCTGAATCAACGCAAGTCAGAGGAGGTATGCGCCTGTTGTTTAGAAAAAGTTGCATAGATATTGCACTAAAACCCTGTAGCCATTTTGTCATGTGAATGTGCCACCTGCTTCCCAACAGCAAATCACCCAATCAGCATGCAAGATGCACATCTCCACACAATGCATAGTTGAGATTTGAGAAGTTTGCACATTAGCCCATCTGCAACCATTTACACCCTTATGCTTACCCATCAACCCCTTCATGGTATAGGTATGGATGACACATACGTGCAGTTGTGGACAAGTCTAAATCAAGTTTCAGGCATGAAAGCTAGCTGTGTGACTTTGGGCCAGCCACTCCCTCGGGCCACAACATCAGGCTTAGCCAAATAAATCAATTTCTGTTGCATCAACACTCAAATGAAGAACAAAAAACACCCCAACCTTGAATTCTATAGTAGGAAAAGAAAAAAAAAATACTTTCTTAACATGTAAGAATGAAATTAGAAATTCTGAGATAAAGTTACAAAGATGGCAAACTTTGCTGGTGGAAAACAGAAACAAGCACTTTTTCTACTGTTCAAGAATTAAAACAAAGATAACAGAAAGGAAAGTGAAGAATTGTGCAAACTTATTGAAGTAAAGAAATGAGCAAAATAAAATTTATAAACACAAGAAATGAAATTAGACCTTTCAATATGGAAGCAAAATACCCCCAAAAAATTTTATCCAAACATCTGCAAATTTACAAAATAATAGAAAAATAACATAGTTGTTTTGGGCTTTTACAAATTATGTGTAAATGCTGAATAAATGCTAATATTCTGGAATGGCTGCTTGTTTGAAAAATGTATACCCAAAGCAACTTTTCTCAAAGTTCAGTATTTCCAGAATAATTCAGTTATTTGCTGTGAGAATAATACATTCAGTGCCAAAAGTACTGAAGATACTTCTCAGTACCTCATTCTGAGGCTAGCTCTTTCAAATAAAACCACAAGCATAATATTATAGGATAGCAGAAGTGATGAATATAATGGAGTAGAAAGGAAAGTGAATCTCACACAACAGCAAATGGTACACTGAAGATCAAAGCCCTGTTGATTTTGGCTACTGGAATGTGACCAATGAAAAGTTAACCAGAATAAATTTTGTCTATCAGCCGGGCGAAAAATATTTTACTTTAAATAGCCTATCCTTCCCTCAAATTGATGGCCACCAGCTACTTTCCCCCAAAGCAAGAACAGTAAACAGAAAGGAAGCAAGAACAATTAGAACAATTAGTCAGTGGAAAGGTTTGCCTTCAGGTGTTGTGGATTCTCCATTACTGGAGGTTTTTAAAAAAAGAGATTGGATAGCCATTTGTCCATAATGTCCAGTCTGAGGAGGGGGTTGGAATAGAGGACTTCCAAGGTCCCTCCAGCTCTGTTAATTCTGTATTCTATTCAGTTAAGTATGTGACCAGAATGAAAACAAAATGGTTTCACTGGAAACACAAAACATTTGCCATTCGTTATGCCTGGTGGGACAGGACGGTAAAATTTAGTATCGTCTTTCCTTGAACACTTATTTATTTATTTGTTTTATTTAAATGCTTAGGACACATAACTGTAGAGCTTACATTTTAAAAGTAAACAACAATAAGATAAAATGTGTTTAATAAGATAATGTGCTTAAGAAGAAACAGACACAGCATCCCCAAAATAATGCTGAACGTCAAATGGCTGCTTCTGCCCATTATAAAGAGTGATATTATATTTGGGAACATTTTCCTATTTGAAAAAGGCAAAAAGGCCTAGAAAATGTTAGTTATTAACTTGTATGGGTTTCTAAGTAATGAAGGTTATATGCACAGTGCCCACAAAAAATAATATGCACATTTTAGCCCATTTCAATAATTTTCTCTGACTGTGCTTGTCTTTCATGAAACATAATTTTGGTTATGTGCATTTTCAGATTAGTTTAATTTGATTCCTACTTATAAATTTAAATGTTCACTATAACTGTGCCCTGTAGTATGAAATTCTAAGCAATTACAGGGCTTTGTAATCAAGGTATGTTACTAAGAAACATTAGCTGTCATCCTGCTGTCTGGGATATGACATTAACTAAAGCTGTCATCTGTCTCAAGAAAATTATCTTTGTGATTGGACTAGGTAAGAGAAAATGCAGTCTTCTTGGAGAGGCATTTTTCTTCTGCAATATGATCTGCAGTGTATGTTGCCTAGTACAATACGTCTCCTCCCTTAATGGATAAGTGCAACAAACATTTACAGAATGTTTGTAAATGGAATTTAACTGTTTCAATTCATGTAGTGGTTTTAGAAATGTGAATTATGTAGGTCCCTATTAAAATGCAAACTAAATATATTTCTCCCTCATCTTTATTTTAAAATAGTTATTTGTTCTCATCCCCAAAAATGTAAAAACCAATTAAAAGGTACTTTCTATCTGACTGTATCCGCTAACTTGATTATCTTGATTATCAAGCAGGAGACAGCAGGAAAAAAAAATTGCATATATCCAGAAGATTACAGAAAACAGCAGAGGGTTTTTTTTAGAGAGGAGATGAGAAAATTGAATCACAATTCAAAGATTATTAATCTTAAATTCTTATCTTAAGCCTTTTGTAAAAAAAATGTGAACAACTTTATATGTACTTTTCTGGCAAAAGTTTATTTGGTTTTTATAGTTATAAATAACAACAAGTGACTTTTCTCTGACATTAAAATTTGAGCAAGATGAGAACAGATAGCATCAGTTTAGGGGTGGTGATTACCATGCTCAAATAAAACCATGACATCTGGTCAGGAAACCTCAGCAATTATTTGGGATTTTTTTGTTGTTATTTATTCAGTCACTAAGTCATGTCCAACTCTTCACAACCCCATGGACCATAGCACACTCGGTCCCCCATTGTTTCTCTGACAAGGAATAATGGATGGAAACTGAACAAGGAGAGATTTAACCTGGAAACAAGTAGAAACTTTCTGACAGTGAGAACAATCACTCAATGGAACAGAAGTTGCCTTCGGAAGTTGTGGGAGCTTCATCACTGGAGGCTTTCAAGAAGAGATTGGACTGCCATCTGTCAGAAATGGTGTTGGGTCTCCGGTTTGGGTGGGGGTTGGACTAGATGACCTACAAGGTCCTTTTCAACTCTGATTCTTTGTTATCTGTCTTCCCAAACTCATGCCCACTGCATCAATGCCATTATCTAAGCACCTCTTCTCCCTTTTGCCTTCAGTCTGTCTTGGCATCTTTTCCAATATGTCCTCTTTTCTCATTTGGTGGCCAAAGTATTTGAGCTTCAGCTTCAATATCGATCCTTCCAAAGGACAATCAGGGTTTATAGTATTTCCTTTAGGATTAACTCATTTGGTCTTCTGGCAGTCCAAGGGATCCTCAAGGGTATTCTTTAACACCATATTTGGAAAGTTTTTGTTGTTGTTAGTTGCAAAGTCATGTCTAACCCATCACAACCCCATGGACAACGTTCCTCCAGGCCTTCCTGTCCTCTACCATCTTCTTAAGCTCACGCTGACTGCTTCAGTGACTCTATCCAGCCACCTCATTCTCTGTCATCCCCTTCTTCTATTGTTCTCAGTTTTTCCCAGCATTAGGCTCTTCTCCAGTGAGTCCTTCCTTCTCATTAGTGGCCAAAGTATTTGAGTTTCATCTTCAGGATCTGACCTACTAGTTATCATTTGAACCTGCCTTACAAGGCTCCATTTATAGGGTAATATTTCAAGAGAGAATACTATATATAACATCCTTGAAAGAACAGAATGAGGTGTAGATACTATAAAGCTCTTAGCACTGCCACTATTGTCTGGCTACCCTTCAACCCACAAAATATACTGATAATAACATTAGCCAGGTTCCTACAGTCATTTTTTTTTAGAAATTCTATTTTTAGCAACAAAATACAGGTAGTCTTCAAGTCATAATCACAACTGATCAAAATTTCCATTCCTACACAAAGTTGTTAAGTGGTTAGTGCCTTATTTTATAATCTTTTCTGTCATAACTGTTAAGCAAATCATTGCAGTTGTTAAGTAAATCGTGCAGGCATTAAAATCTGGCTTCCCCTATTGACACTGTTGTCAGAAATCAGCTGGGGAGTAGTTTGCAAGTGTGAACAACTTACCCTGGGATGCTACAACCATTTGAAATACAGTACTTGCTAGTTGTCGGGCAGCCAAATTTTGATCATGTGTCTGTGCTGCTGCAATGGTCATAAGCGTGAAGATCTGTCAGAAATCATTTTTACAGTGCTAGTGTAATTAGAATTGAAGGTTAAACGAATTGTTGTAAGTCCATTCCTTGTTTCAGAGGAAACACGGGGTGTGAATAAATGAAAAATACACAGAATATTTCCTTTGAATGGGAAAAGGACAGAAAATTGCCATTCCCTTTTAGCATCTTTTTTAAAAATAATAATTTTATTAATGAACAAACAGAAAAAAAACATTAAAAACAATGAACATGGTACATACATAACAAAAAATACAAATTTACATATGTACATAAATGTTAACCATCTTTGCTAGAGTTACTCCTTTCTTTTTTTAAACCGGTGGTCAAACTTCTCCCAAATTCTGTAATAATCAGATTCAGTTTTATCTTTTAATTCTTGAGTTATTCTATCCATTTCAGCGCACGGCCAAATTTTTCTAATTATTTCCATCTCTTCTGGCATATCATTTCCTTTCCATCTCTGGGCAAGAGCTAGTGGTCCCTTTTAGCATCTGATTTCAGTACGCTAAGCTTAAGTATTTGGCCAAAGAGTTTACCAAACTGTTGCTCACTGGAGAAGGGGAAAGAGCCTTTACAGAAAATTTCGACAGGAGCATAAAGCCATTCCATCACCAAGCCCAACAGAGACAGAATTGTAGCCATAATGAAAGATAATAAGGCATACCTGATCACACAGAAGGTAGTATTGTTGAAAAGGAGATTAGTCCTAGTAATTAAATTTAATTCAATTTTTAAAATTTTATATCTTCCACTTCTTATCTTGGTTATGAGTACTTTTTGGTTCAGGAGATCTTCTAGCTAAGATTCTGCGCAGTTCGGAGGACCTCCAAATCCCTCTCCTGGCTGGCTCCACCCACCCTGCCCCGCCCCTCCCAGAAGTCCTCAAACAGCTTGTTTTGGATGCAGGTAAGTGCAGGATGTGCATGGAGGCTCAGAAAGGATGAAAAACGGGTTTGGGAAGGGCGGAAACGGGCCTATTTCTAGCTTCTAGAGAGCCTCTGGAATCCAGGGAGGCTGTTTTTGTCCTCCCAGAGGTTCAAGGAAAACCTCTGGAACCAGAAGGAGGGCAAAAATGCCCCCCTTCACTATGGTGAAGGAGGCTGACTAGGCCACGCCCACCACGGCCATGCCCACCAAGCAACCGGGCGGAGAACGCATTGCTAAAATTTTTGAAGCCCACCCCTGATGCCACCCAATGACCAGGTTTGGCTGTCAGTCCCAAAAGTGGTATATCTCATGGCATTAGGCCACCGTCTCTTTGTTGCCTTTATAAAGGCGTGGTAACAAAAACCACCATCTTCCAGTAGCCATCACTGTCATAAAAAGGATCCATATGCATAGATAAGCATCATTAACTCTTTACATTTCATGATTATTGTCTTACGGCATTCCTTGCCTTGTCTTAGGATATTCCTTGTTATTTGAAATCAAAAGGCCTGATGAAAATGAAAAATGAAAAGCAAGAGGAAGAAATAAAAGACAACAACAGAACAATTGAAAAATGCCAGATAGCAAATATCTCATTTCACCTACCCATAAGAATATGTTCTGTTTCCGTTCTTTGGCTCCCAGGTGTCAGGAGATAAAAAGCAGTAAATGGCTCTTCAAAGATAAAATGTTGTTTGGAGGTGAAATTCAGGACAGCTTCATAAAATCTTCCCTGGGCACAGTGAGGCTGAAGAACCTACAGGAATCCAACAGTAAAGAAGAAATGAAAGAATTTAAGGGTGATATGCCATATTTTGTGTGTGTGTGTGTTGTGTGTGTGTAGGCATACACACATATACCATTGATGGGATTCAAAACATTTTACTACCATTTTGGTGGGCGTGGCTTGGTGGGCATGCTTTGCGTGTATGCTCACACTTTGCATGCGCGCGCCAAACATGCACTTTGCATGGGCACAGAAGGGTTCCAACTCACCTCCTGCAAGCCTGCACTCAGGGGTGGGATTCAAATTTTTAACAACCGGTTCTGTGGGCATGGCTTAGGTGGTGGGTGTGGCTTGGTGGTCATGTGACTGGGTGGACATGGCTTGGTGATCATGTTATTGGCTGGGTGTGGCCAACTCAATATCACTCACATCAAGGCACGCATCTCTTTGCCTGGCCTCTCATGACTGTGGGGATGCTGCAATAGTCGTAAGTGTGAAAAACGGTCATAAGTCACTTTTTTCAGTGCCATCGTAACTTTGAATGGTCACTCCACACAAGCAAAGTACCAGCAAAGGAGGGGAAAAAAACTCCAGAGAAGTTCCTGAGACAGGAAGTCTAGTCCTGCCAAGAATGTAATAAGGGTTAACGGAGAGGCAGTTTCTGTAAGCAACACCAGAATGTTTCCTTCCTGCCTTCCTTACAGGATTAGGCCAGTAATTTCTTCTAACAACTGGTTCTCCGAACTGCTTAGAATGTTAACAACCGGTTCTAGCGAATAGGTGATAATTGGTAGAATCCCACCCCTGCCTGCACTCTTCCGGTCACTTCAGCAGCTGCCGTGCGGCACTCTGCTTTGCCATGCAAAGCAGCTGCGCTTCAAAAGAAGAGGATAAAGTGAGTATAGGAACCCAGGCAGGAGAATGGTGGAGAGAATCGGTACGGTCTCTGCTGTTCATCGCTTCTCCTGGCTGGGCTGAACCGGTAGAATACCACCACTGACATACACAGAACTACAGGCATACTTATGTGCGTATGTTCTAAGAGGCTAAAAGTGATAGAGATAAAATCACAGTTATAAATCATTAATTAAATTCATTTAAAAAGCATAGAAATAATAAATAACAGTTTCTCCCTGAGGAATGCAAAAGACTTTAACAAGATCGGAAACTCAAGTAGAACCAATGCATTCAGTCGCAAAACCTCAGCAATTATATAGAAAGTTGCTACCTACCATTTGAACCTTCTTTGCAGGCTGTCTCAATTTCTTCGCCATAATTATCCTAAAGAGTCTGAAGTCAACGCTTTCCCTTTTGTTTTCCCCTTCTTCGCCCTATGCTTTTTCCTCTTTACTTTCCCCTTCCCTATTTTCCCATTATTTTCGTGTTTTCAGTATTTCTGTATTTTATATTTTGATAAAATAATTAAAGGCCTGTTGCAAGGGTATCATTTTCCCCTTCAGAGATAAACTAATTTTGCATGACAGACTTGAACAGAAACAGAATTGAACTATTTTTTTAAAGTAGAAAAATGTATTTTAGTTTTAGGTATTAATATATGGGTGATTAATGAGGTAACATGGGAAATGCAAAACCAGTCCTGTCTGGGTATCCAGCAACAGTAAATAAATGTGTGTGTGCGCGCGCACACACACACACACACACAAATAATGATTATGAGAGACCACAAGAACACATTGACAGAAACTATGCATAAGGAGATAAAAAGGAGTTTCCCTTAAATTTTGGCTCAAAATGACTGTAAAATATAATGCTGTTAAACTATTCAAGAGAAAGAAGATTGATTGCAATATATGGAAAATAAAGATTAAGCTTAGTACAATTTCAAGTTAGGCAATTTCAAGTTATACTTTTCTGCTTAAGTAATAGATGTTTAATTCATTTCCTTATGATTCAGTTCCCCTGCATTTACTTCTCTTTTCTGAAGTTCAAAAATCAAATTAAACTGACTCTGAAGGAAAATGACTTCACAGCTTTCTCTTTGTCTCTGGCGTAGCACCCAAAGCCCCGTTCCCACCGTTTTTTCCCCATGATTTCTTTCTTCTTCAAATCCCCTTCATGCAGCTCTTTTGTATTTTGTAAAGAAAGGGGTTCAAACTCTTTAATGTTCTGCATCTATCTGGCATGAGAGCTTGAGATAGTTTTGCAAGTGTCACTAATGTGGTGACTCCAGGCTGGTCTTCATATCCCTGGCAAAAGTCAGGGAACAAAGAGCTAAAGACATGCCAAGGATCAGTACGTACATCATGCTGACAGATTTTTTTTTTTTTGCCAACACAATGATGAGTGGATAGCAGTATAACTTGGAAGTGAGAAAAGGCAAATTATGCTAGAACAGACAGAATGCCTTCCTCCGTGTAACTGGAAAACTAACTAAGTCTATTACAGATGGATTCAGGGGTAGGGTTCAAAAAATTTAGCAACAAGTTCTCTGGTTGCTGGGTGGGTGTGGCCATGATGGGTGTGGCCTAGTTGGCCTCCTGCATCACCGGAGGGGCATTTTTGCCCTCCCTGGGCTCTGGAGGTTTTCCTTGAGCCTCGAACTTCCGGCATTTTTCATCCTCCCCGACCTTCTGTGCAATCCCTGCATCCAAAATGGGCCACGTGGCGACTTCTGGGAAGGGTGAGGTCGGGTGGGTGGGGCCAGCCAGGAGTGGGATTTGGGGATTTCTCCAAACCGCACAGAATCTTAGCTAGGGGCTCTTCTGAACCCCTGCGAACCCCCAGCAGCCCAACCCTGGATGGATTCTTTTAAACTGTCTCATTCTGATTTTTTCTTTTTCTTTTAGAACCTTAAACTTATACCCAGCACTGAACTGTGGTTTGAACAGACCAGCAGCTGAAGATATAAGATGTTAACATCAAAAAAGATCATGAGTACCAACGAATGGCTTCTATCAGCCATCTGACTGACAAACCCAAGAAAAGAAGATACTCTCAGGGACTTTGAAATCCCAAAAGAAAAACTTTATTGAAGACACCATGTTGGTACTGAAGAATCAAAACCGACTCTGATTTTCCCCACGCAATGCATGTATAGTTAAACAATAGCTTCTCTTTCTCCCCACCTTTGGTTAGTCACATTGTCCAATTATGAATCATCCTTTTGTTTTGAGAACTCTTCACTTTTCTTACGGATACCTGCATCAGTGTCCTTGGTGTGTTCTTGGCTCTCATGGTCAATCTCTGGCGTGTCTAGGTTCTTTCTTCCTTTCCCTCCCCACCCAAAGTTCTTTGGCAAGTTGTTTAGCAATAAGACCTAAATGTTTCACAAGCGGTTTAACCTTTACACTGGCCCTAAGATGCTAAACTAGCTGCCACTTCAAGATTCCTTTTCTTTTCCTCAGATAACAAAATGACTTAAATAGTAAAAAATATTTCAGTCTTTACTTCTTCTTATTTGCAATATAAATTCCTTTATATTGACTTCAGAGAGTAATTAGGACTGCAGAAAAACCAATTACTACCGATCTGCCTTCCATTGAGGACCTGTATACTGCACGAGTCAAAAAGAGGGCTGTGAAAATATTTACAGACCCCTCACATCCCGGACATAAACTGTTTCAACTCCTTCCCTCAAAATGACGCTATAGAGCACTGCACACCAGAACAACTAGACACAAGGACAGTTTTTCCCCAAATGCCATCACTCTGCTAAACAAATCATTCCCTCAACACTGTCCAACTATTTGCAAAGTCTGCACTACTATTACTATTAATCTTCTCATCACTTCTTATCACCAACCCCCTCCCACTTGTGACTGTATGACTGTAACTTTGTTGCTTGTATCCTTAAGATCTATATTGACTGTTTCCTAGTATGATTTGATTGCTTATGGTACCCTATGACTATTATTAAGTGTTGTACCTGATGATTCTTGACTCTTGACGAATGTATCTTTTCTTTTACGTACACTTAGAGCATTTGCACCAAGACAAATTCCTTGTGTGTCCAATCACACTTGGCCATTAAAGAATTCTGTTCTATTCCATTCTTTATGCTATGTACTAAAATTCAACTATTATTCTAAAGCAAGCCCTATAATTTGGTATGAGTAGAGAGGGGAGATAAACGGAGATAAACAACACAGGTAGAAGCAGTCATCATAGCCTTCTATTGAATAGCTATCAGTACAGGATATAACAATGTTGCATTTTGGTTTCCTCCAACCTACCCTATGTTTCCAGAATATAACTGTTTAATCTATTTGAAAGTAAAGACCACAGTCAATTGGGGGAAAATGAAGTAATACAGCTAATAAAAAAAAAAAAATACAGCATGCAATTTTAAGCTACAGTGAACTGAAAAAAATATGGATCAAGAGTTTGCAATTTTTTTATGAAAGTCATTAATCTTACTAATGATTTATTGGCCATCTGAGTGTTTCAATGCATAAGAAAAATTGATCTATGCTGCTGTACTTCTCTATGCATGCTTTTACGATAGCTGCAGGGATTCACTGACTTGTTAAGATGTTCCTTATCTTTCTTTAAAACAGTTGGATACAAACATAAATATGATTTATGGTTGCAAATAGCCTAGCAGGTTTATCTCACTTCTCAAGAAAATAATCAATACTTTAACATCAGCTTCCTTTTACTAACAAGGGGGAAATAATAATAATAACAATAACAAAATAACAATCATCATCATCATCATCTTCACAGGAAAAAAGGGAAAAAAATCTTTAATTGAATGAAAAAGGCTTGCCTCAAAATAAGATTTATATTTAGAATGCTTTTACAATTTTGTCCACTTGCTCCACAGATTGATAGATGCAAAGTGATTTTTCTTAAGCTGGGCACCAGGAGTGGTCAGTTAGTTCTCTGCCTGAACTCCTTGATTGCATAGCTGGATTCAACAGAATATTTCCTTAATAATAGCTACGTCACTATCGGAGTGTTGCGGTAGCCTAGAGGTGGAGCTCTCGCCTCACAATCAGGAGTCTGTGGGTTTGATCCTAGGTAGAGGCAGATATTTCTCTCTCTGGGCACACTGAGAATATATCTACTCAACAAAACTCCACAGTGGTGACAGGGAGGGCATCCGGCCATTAAAACACTCTGCTCAGTTGCCCAGACTTCGCCCTGCCAGGTCTCCAAAAGATGATGAATAGTTGTGCCAATTATCTCCTATAACCAAAGGAGACAAAACACTTTTTATGAGGAAGAATTGCAACCATTCATTTAGCGAGTGTTCAACATTATATATTATATAACATTATATATTCAACATGAAATAAGTGAGTTAAAACTGTTGTTCACAACTGACCATTGTAGCATCCCTGGTCATATGAACAAAATTTGGACAATTTGGCAACTGGCATGTATTTATGACGGTTGCGGTGTCCCTGGTCATCCCTGGTCATATGAACAAAATTTGGACAATTTGGCAACTGGCGTGTATTTATGACGGTTGCGGTGTCACGCAATGACCTTTTGTAGTCTTCTGACAAGCAAAGCCATTGGGGAAGGCCGTGTTACTTACTTCACTTCAATGATTTGCTTAATAACAATTGGTGGTGAGAAAGGTCATAAAATGGCAGCAAGAACTCCCTTAACAACTGTCTTGCGTAGCAGTGGACATTTTGTGTCCAATTGTGGTCATAAGTCAGAGACTACCTGTGTTTCTTTCCCTTAAACATGGGGACGGTTCTTCCAGAACGGATGCATTCTCTCAGAAGGGTCAGAAGGTGGATGATAGTTTTCAGCTGACCAGATATACTGCTCTGTCAATCTCTCTCTATAAGAGCGAAATAGCACTCATGCAGCATCATGAAATCTCCAGAACCATAAAGCCTACAAATCTGAGATTTGGCACATATGTTCTGTTCTGTATTAACATACTACAAAAGGTAAATTCTGATTGGTCCACATGGACTGCATTCTGATTGGTCGACTCAACAACTGTGATTGGCTCACTTAGAATCAACCGCGATTGGCTGAGCCGATCGCGGGAGATTCAGAGTGTTGTCATTGGCCGACGACAAGCCGCGAGCAATCCCTATATGAAGGGCTGCCGCGGCTCCAAGATCTTGTACAGATCTTAACAATAAAATAAAGAGCTTGAAGTGCGCTGGTCTCGCGTCTTCTTTGTACCCGATCTAACATGTTCCTCTTGGATTCTAGGTGTTTGCTAAGAATGGATTTTTCGAAATGACCATCAGAGCACTAGTATTTCATATATTATTATTATTAACACGCTCTCATGCTAAGGAGTTCTACTTCCCCTCCCCTACTGAAAAGAAATCTCTTCCAACTGCCAGTTGCCTCACAATCCATTACCTCACCTTCCATTACCTCACCTTCCGTTACCTTAGTAACTCCACAGCCATTTGCACCACTCAAGTGACCTGAGGACACAGAAACCTCCAGGTTGCCTAAACGACTCTCTAAAACAGGAAGCTACTTTGGCATCAAAGGTTGTAGTATTTTTATTACCCACCATCCAGTCAGAGCCGAAGAAGTTCCTTGGATGAGAAGCAAAACATCTTCAAAGAAAAACTAGAAAGTCCAGTTGCCTCCTGAAAAA
>NW_020769320.1:19547750-19587938 GCF_900518735.1 Pseudonaja textilis | reverse complement strand
TCTATCTATCTATCTATCTATCTATCTATCTATCTATCTATCTATCTATCTATCTCTTTCCTAACTATCTTATATCAGACCATGTAAATAATTACAGATAAGATCATCTCAAGTCTGAAGTTGTAAAAGTGTTAAGATTATCATTAATTTGTTCAAGCAGCACAGCCTTTCTTTTCAGTCTTGTGCTCAAGAGAGAAGCTTTTAAGAAGACATATTCAAGGACAAAGCAGCAATGATAAGTGACTCTAATAATATCTGAAAAGGATTCAGCGTATGAAACACTAGCAAGAATATTAATCACATTTGTTCTTATGTGTGTCCTTTTAAGCAAATTCATTATGCAGAGAAAGGATTTAGTATAAGAAAACACAGAATATTTGAAATACCTGGAATAAATACAGCAGAGGGAAATTAAGTTAATAGGACCACTTTGAAGACTTTGAAAGAAGATAATTAAAATGGACTGTGAAAATATAAATCTATGTCAATAAGTATACCAAGTAAGGCATATCAACTAAGGCATTTTACACATTATTAATGTGTCTAATATTATCTCTTCTCCTTTAGGACTCAATTCTCATTCTCTCTCTCTCTCTCTCTCTCTCTCTTTCTCTCACAACACACACACACACACAGAGAGATTAATTCAGGTTTGAATGTCTGCAGCAGCATGGAATAATATAAAGTGATACAAATTAATATGTGACCATTATAGAGCAGTGGACTTTCAAGAAAAGCATACAATATAGCCTCATAGGAAAAAACTAAAACCAGATTTTAGATTTTCTCATTTCAATTTCAAACTAAGGGCTAAATTTAACATCTGCACCTGTATCCAAATAATTTCACAGGTGTCTACTCCCACAAGCACCCCATATTCAGTTTCTAACTCTATTAAGCAATAATATTTCTTTATGAATCCTAAACATTTGAACTTTATTACTTTTTTCCCTCAAGGCAACTCTGGTTTTCCCCAATTTACTTATTCTGTATGTTACACTTTGCAGTTCTGTAATAAAACAATTGACTATAATAGTTTAATTAGAACATCTGATTTCCACTTCCACCTCAGGCTTTGTTCACATTATATCTTACTTTCCTCTTAAGATGGGCATGCTTAAGGCTAGAAAAGATTAATTGTTGAAGGCATTGTCTCAGTGCAAAACAAAAGGTTCAAAGTTATATCTTCTCAAGGATTTTTTCTTATTGTTTGACAAATGTCTTCTATTTAGGCTCTTCAGCGCCATCTTCTGGCATATTTGTGATGAAAGCCTGACTGACTAGTACAAGTAGGGATTGGGGGTTATTCTAAAACTGATACTTAAGGAGAGGAAGTTTAGTGACAATGTAGATTGATGCATCACAAACTAGGACAGACTTTGTGCAAACATTTCCACTTTTTATAATCTAATTTAAGTTAAGTTCCCAATGTTTCAAAATATGACAGAATAGCTGGCTCTGTGTTACTGTTTTACTAGCCTTGATCAAATTTTTTTAAAAAAATGAAAGAACATAAATTATGGTGAATATACTCTATTTCCAATAGATTTTACTCTCCTTCCAGACATACTGAAACATTAAATCCCAGATCAACTATGCTGAGAAAGGATTTTGACAGAATACTACATTTTGCCATTATTAATTTAGGAGGATGTTTGAAGAGGAGACAATTGATTTTTTTTCTTTCCAAAATTCAAACTACCCGTTTTTTTTGTTCTGGAATGCAAATTAAAATTTTGAATTACATCAAGTGGAGTTGTTTGGGTGCTATGTTAAATTAGACTCCTGTACGCCAGGGGACATCCCAAAATGCCAGTCCTGAATTACACCAAATAATACACAGTCCTGAGACTTACACATAATAATTGTCATGACTTTATGGCTGAAGTATCTGCAGTTCTCTCTTTGCCCAGATGTTCAGGTTTCTGTTTCACAGTGATGTGAAGTTGAAATAGACATATAGTAGGTAAAAATCAATCAGTGGCTAAAAAGGAAACACTGGGCCAACATTCTATTTTGGCTCACTTTATTTATTTATTAATTATTATTTTTATTTATTTGATTTGTCAATCACTTACAAGATAATAGGTATAAGAATAAACATGAGTATAAATACAGGAAATAGGTATGAATAAAGGAGAACAATGGGACAAGGACGATAGGCACGATTGTGCACTTATGCACGCCCCTTGCAGACCTCTTAGGAATGGAGTGAGGTCAATAGTAGATAGTTTGAGGTTAAAGGAGTGGGGGTTAGTTAGAGGATGTAACAACAGAGTCAGGTAGTGCATTCCAGGCACTGACCACTTTGTTGTTGAAGTTGTAGTTTCTGCAATCAAGTTTGGAGCGGTTTACATTGAGTTTGTATCTGTTGTGTGCTCTTGTATTGTTGTAGTTGAAGCTAAAGTAGTCATTGACTGGTGGAACATTGTAGCATTTTATTAAATGTCAGTGTTTGGGATTTGGCCAATTAATTGGTTTGTGGGCAGTTGAAAAGACAGGCTGTTTGAGAGATTCTCCTCATATGGTGATTGCCCAGCTATAGTTCAGTCAATTTTCTGAATTCCCATGTGGATGTTGTTTCTGATTCTTTTTCTGCTTAATGTGATGACCTGGGGTATGGCACAAAAGCAACAAAGGCACAAAAATAGGTAAAGTCAGTTTAATGTCTCCAACTTGACCCCCAATGTCCAGTTATCCTCAGCTGGAGAAAAAACTCTCCCAAGAACAGTTTTTAAAGGGAAGAAATTCCATCTGAACCCAAGGACATATAACGTATAAATAAAAACCAACACAAACCACACTGCAGCAATTAACGAGACAGGGCAGGATAAGGAATTGAAGACTTCAAAAGATAACAAAACACACACAGCTGGGAGGACACCAGAACTCAGATAAAACTTGACAAACCAAAATAATTCATGCTTTGCTTCCAGCTGGAGCCATGCACAAACACCCTCTTTATCCTGTTTCTCCAGCTACAGCTAATGAAGGGAATCAGGGCCTTTTTCTCCCCCATAACCCATGTTGCTCCCTTATCCATTCCTCCCTGTGTGCCCTAGGATGAAGAGGGGGTGGGCATGGGTCTTCCTCTGAATGCCCAGCTGGACTGTGCCCTTCCCCAGTTTCCTCCACAGCCACTGGAGCCACGCTCCCACTCCCTGTCAGCTGTTCCACCTCTCCCTCGGAATCAAATTCCAACAGGTGCATGACACTTAAAGAGAAAATTGAGTTCTTGATTCCCTTCCATTTTAGTGCTAAGAACTGTTTGCCCTAGTCTCACTTGCAAGCCCTTGTTAATTGTACATGGTAGTGCAAATTGTGCTGCATCTCTAAGATTGTTTTTAACATTTGCTAGCAACATTAAGTATCATAACGATTCCAATCACAGAACTAAATGCCCCCTGGCCTCCGCTGCTTATTATCACCATATCCACTGAGATGTATAGTCCACTAAAGTGTATTTTCACTTTATTTTCAAACTACAGCATAAAAAAAGGTTTCATTGTAATCTGAGTCATGCACAGAGCTCTACAGAACAAAGAACTCTATTCCATTCTCTTGATTGGCAGGCAATGTTATGTTCAGACAAGGACGTGCTGCCAATTTAGAGTGATTATTTCATGAAATAGCTGGTCTGAGTAAAAGAATATTAATGGGACCTCTTGACAGTAATTAAAAACTAGGGTGTACCTTTTTAGTTTCAAGAAAGAAACATACCCAACTGTTTATTTGTAAGCATAAAGAAATCTGCTTTGTGGTGTTAGAATTGTTGAAGGTTCTTCTTTCTGTAGAACCTGAACTTTTATAACTGGTTTGTCCAAGTAATCGTGGGCCTGACCTATCTAGAAAGTGAAGCCCAGTTTTTTTGTCTCTGAGCAGCTGAAAAATAATATAAGAGGAACATTTTAACACATCCTTTGTCATGGTTAGATCACTTTCCATGCAGTTGCAGAACTCTACAAAAGATGGATGGGAAAATGACTATTCATTCTAACTATCACAGATAGCTAATGAATCCTGCTGCTTCTCAAAGGGGCATTTTTTTGAAGTTTATCAAAGTCCCAGGGAACAGTTTTGGGGACTGCTTTTGTGGTGGGATTTGACAGAATTGCTCCTATTTCTAACTAATCCAAGGAACTCTTGGTTAACACTGTGTGTGTGTATGTCTGGGAGATGAACTGAGAGAGAAGACATGTTTTTTTTAATTTTTTTAATTGATTTTTAAAAACAAACATAAACAAACAAAACATAAAACATAGAAACATAAAACATCTTTTTTGAAAGCAGCCCGATCCCAGGTTACATCTCTTCGTGCAGACACATATTCAAGTTCATGCTCATTTTTATATTCCATTCCATATCTTATTACCATTCTACATTTTCTATATAACTTCTCCCCTCTTTCAACTTTCTTAGTTTTATTTTATTTATTTCATCTCAATTCAAATCATCATACTTATATTCTTTGTCTGTCCTGTTTCAGCTGTCTATTATCTTTTCTCATTAAGAAAAGTTTTGCCTATGATCACTAATTGGAGTATGATGCCTTTATATCTTTCCGCTAAAATTATAGCACTTAATATACTACATAACTTCTGTTCAGATTCTGCTTGGTACATTCTAAAACTACAGAATGTATTTAAAAAAAATATATAAATATATAACATAATTAAAACAACAATCCATACCAATTCAATTCTATCATTAATATTATTATTCATTTAAATCTTAAACATTGTACACATTACTTTTCAAATAAGTATTATACTTCTATGGGAACACTTATAAACTTTCCATAATTACTTCCCCCCCGCCACTTCACTTATATTTGGTAAAACATTGAGTAGTTAGAATGCTCCCATTCCTAGAGAGAAGACATGTTGATCAACATTGAATACAGTTAAAAATGTGATTGAATATTTAGAACTGAAATTATACCATGTCAGTAAAAGTAAGAATATTTTTATTTTTCTGACTCATATTACATATATAGATAGCTGTCCAGGAGTATTGTTCAGAGTAAGCACATTTCCACTTGGAAAAGATCAGAAAATGTCCCATTTTCTAGATCAGAAAATAGTCTGCTGGCTTATTGCAATAAATATGCTTGAGCATCCAGAAGATAAATTGCTCACCTTGAAATATCTAGCAGTTTGTCTCCCCCTCTGGAAACGGTATCTTGATTTGCATATTTTGGATAATTATCAACCAGTCTCCCATCCTCCTGTTCAGAAAGAGTGTTGATAATAGAAAATCCTTCAGAATTCAGGCTTGAGTATCTGGTTTCTTCCACTAACCCCAAACACTTTAACCTCAGACTGTCTACGGTTGACCGTAGGGGCGTGCATAAGTGCACCAATGTGTCTACTGTCCCTGTCTTAACGTTTCCTTTTATTTGTATCCATTTCATGGATTAATAATCATGTTTATACTTATATATATTATCAAGTGCATGCTTGACAAAATAAAGAAATAAAAGAAATAAATAAATGGAGCCAAAACCATATTTGTCACTCTTGCAGATGACCTTCGATAGGACTAGGATGGAGGTACATTTCTCCTCGTTCTGTTGGATTTATCAGCTGCATTCAATGCAATCCACCAAGTTCTTGTTTGGTAACATGTTTAAAAGTTTGGAAGTGAGAAACACTGCTTCGGTGCAATTTTCAAGTCAAGGATTCCTGTAACTCATTCCACCAGAAGTGATTGTCTGGATAACTAAATTGGACATCCAGTTATGAGGCCACTGCCATACCACATAGAAGTTTTACTTATAAATATGTGGAGTATGTGTATATGTTTATCTCTTTTCTGTTATCTTCTCATCATATGCTAAATAAATAAATAAGGGGAGGAAACAGAGATGTCTGTAAAAATAGCTCCTTCCTGTTCAAATTTTGTTGTCCATTTGTTAGGCATCCAGAAATTGTCCATGGTAATCAATCACTCCGAGACAAGTATAATCTCCAATTGATTTATTAGGAACAGCTCTGGTAATTCAAAGGCATTTCCAAAACTGAAGTCATTTTCAGCTTGTTTCACAAAATCCACCTTCTCTCCTCCCACTTCTTACACTTCATTAATCACAAGAATCAGTTAACTGCAGCTGGAATTTCTTAATGCGACATACAAAATAACCTTGAACTTTCCAACTCCTCCACCCGCCTTTCATTCCTTATAACAATCTTGGCAGCTGAATCTCAGAGCTGACACCATTTGTTTAGAATGAACTGCACCGTTTTTCTGGTTTTTCTTGCCTTACGCCAATGTCACTGTCATTCTTTCAGTATTATAATATTTCTGCAATGCATTGTAGGGGGAAAGGCATAAAATCACTACTAAGCCAAAGAGTTATAAGAGTTTCTTTTCTTTTCCTCTTTTTCCCTCTAAAATTAGACATAAAGGGTAGATTAGCAGTCATGCACCTGATCAAATGAACCAGTTTAAATACTTTGGTGTTGTATTTCACTATTTGGTGACCTGAACTGCTGAAAGCCCAAGTCCAGGCCACATAAAATGGCTAAAGATCAGGATTTACTCCTTTACAGGTCTTTTTATCAAATAGGTCATCCACTGAAATCCTTGGCCCTTGGAGTTTTCTGAACAACTGCTCAACTTTTATGGTGCGCAAACATGTACCAATAAAGAAGAAAGGCTTTATAATCTTTCTCAAGGTAAGTGACACTTGCCTAATCCCTTCGCTATAGATTTTCTTGCCAAATTCTTTCTCTACACTTTGGGGTTTAATCCCCATTATTTGTTCTCCCGAAAGACCAACAGCCAGGATCAAATAAAGCTTTTATTTTTTAAAATAAATACTCTTCACTACTCAGCTGGTAAGTTAGAAGGGATAGCTGTAGATCTTATGCAACATTAACCTCAACTAGAACCTTACAGAAAAGGGATTACAAGTTGAAGGCATGCTTTAGTATTCGACATCTGCTCCAACAAAGCCAAATGCTACTCCCAGTATTGTGTTCTGTCATTAAATTCATGAGGCATGCATAAGAAGTAAAGACCTATGTGTAATAAACTGATAGAGGTTAGGAAAGAAAAGAAATATCAGGCAATGGACACAAATTGCTATTAGTAACAGGTTTGGGAGAGATTCAGGCAAGGCAAAATCTTTAAATTTACCATTCAGTTTATGATGTACAAAAAACATGTTTCTTCATCCATGTCCTGATAATAATACAGATGTACTTGAGTTACAAATCTAATGGAACCTTCCCTTCACGGTTGCAACTTGCGACAGTCGTAAAATGGGGCAGTCACATGGTTGTGTAACTTTTTTTGCATCAGTCATGAAAGCAAATCACCACAGTCGTTAAGTGAATCTGGCCATTTAGTGAATGCTGCAGTTTTTAAACAAGCTAATTGTTTGCTATGGTGCAGTTTTGCTGAAAACCAGAAATAAATGCTGTTTTATGGTCACATAACTGCAGGACACTGCAAGCAGCCATTGGTGCATCCCAAGCACCCAAAGGGTGGGCAACTGTTGGATCCTCGAACCCAGGTCATAAGTATCCCCCCCAGGTAGGTCCATCAGAACTTTGAATGATTGCTAAGTCATGGGGGATAAGCTGAGGGCCACCTATAGGTGATATTTCTCTACAAAGAAGGAGACAGGAAGAGGATATAAAAAGAGGGATGTGAAGTTTTTCTTTTTAATTTTGCTTCGATGCAAAAAATAAAAATAAAAATGGCAAAGCCTAAAATTAAATCAAATTGATGACTGAGGAATATTAGACAACTTGCACATATATGCTTATGCAAATTAGGAAATTTCTACTTCTAGATACAACCTTGCATTCTGAACTCACAGCAAAAGCCTGCAAAATGTGCTGACTAGAATAAAGCCCATTTAAGCTTTAATTAAATTAAAGATTATCAATACATTGTTTAGTCTCCTCTTAAAGAAAAGCTGCATTCCCCAGAATGTGTAAAAATATAGTAAAGCATTTGTAATATTTATTTACTCTAATAGTCAGATCTTTTAATGTTCACTATTAAATATTTACTGTTTAAGTTTATTGCTGATTCTTAATGGTCGTGAAATTCTATTGGTCTATGGAGAATCAGCTTCAGTTGCTGCAACAATAGATTTCTGCATTAAATATTTTTACTTCTATGGACAATGAAAATAAAATTCAAAAATAAGACCATTAGTTTTGTGCAAGGAAAGGAAAATCACAAACTTTCTGGTTTTCAGTAGTCAATGAAGCAATGTCAATTTTTAGAGAGGGGAATGTTGAAATTTAGCTCTAATAATTGGCTTTGCTGAATTTGGACAATATAAAGTCATAAAACACTACAATAGTATTATCCTATTATATGACATAAGGGAAGATCCAAGAAATCATCACACTGAGAAGTGGGTTTGAAACCCAAATACTCCACAGTGAAAAAGACTAGTTTTAATGTTCTTATTCTATCCAGGGAAACAAACCAACATTATTGTTTAATGCAATGTGAGAACACTGTATCCCTGGCCTGAGGGATCTGTATCAAGGCCCACAGGCTGAATCCAGCCCACACGGCGCTTACATCTTATAGTACATGGGGCCACCCTGGAAACAGTGATGGACTGGCCCATGCATGCCTCTACCAGCGAAAAGAAAGCTTGGAAGGGCTCCCAAACTCCATTTTCACTCTCAGAGCACTGCTGGAGGCTGTCACAGCCAAAAACGGAGCCTTGGAAGGATGCCCCCAACATGAGTTATGTTGAGCTGGCCATACTCACTCTGGCCACACCCAGCTTGGCCACACCCACCCAGCCCCTAAGGTCAAACACAACCCTGATGTGCCCCTCCATGAAATGGAATTTGACAGCCCTGCTTTAGGCTAACAGATACATTCAGACCTAGAAAAAGAATACATGTATCTGCCACACAATCTATAATGGTTTGTGGGAAATGGCTGTGGGAGATAGGGTGAATGATGCTGCCTAGTGGGATGTACAGGTAAGAGACCATAGAAGAGGCACAGCAGCAACTCCCCCTAAGTTCTTGGGCTGTAAAAGTGATAAAGAATCGGCAAGATTCTGTTAATGTAATTTTTAATAAAACAGCATTAAATTATATGGTGGTGTTTTCTCTCTAGTATGCCTGGTAATGCTGGGTATCTGGTCTGTGTTATGGGAGATATTCCTTAATTAAAGAGAAATGGCATTCTTTTTTAAAAAAAAAATTCTCAGAAAACATTGAAAGGATTTCAGAAGAGAAGGAGAAACTCCCACTTATTTAGAACTAGCCAATAATCTGGTGTTGCCCGGGTATTTATTTATCCCAATCCTGTATTAGACATGAAAATCTTGTAGTTGGGACTCATGCTGTTGTACTGTCTGTCACACAATTCTTCTATTTCCCCACAAGAGGGAGCTCTGTGAACCCGTTACCACGGCAGAAGCCATTTTAAGACACACCCCGCTGAGGGGGGTTAGGGTTGTCTTACCTTCACAGTATTTGTCTCCAGAGGGTAAGACATCTGTGTACCAAGTTTGGTTGAAATTGCTCGATGTGTTCCAGAGTTATGCTGGAACATACTTATATACAGCCTTTTATACATTAAAAATAATATAATAATAATAATAATAATAATAATAATAATAATAATAATAATAATAATAATAATAATATATTATATTAGAGAGACACACAGAGAGAGAGAATAAAGAAAGAAAGAATAAAGACAGAAAGATAGAGAGATAGATGGGAAGAAGGAGGAGGAGGAGGAG
Organism: Pseudonaja textilis; assembly: GCF_900518735.1. The sequence continues at coordinate 19,578,199 of NW_020769320.1, read as the reverse complement.
GAGGAGGAGGAGGAGGAGATTATGATTTCAGTATTCCACTATGCAATAATTAAAATAACTTGCTTAAACCTAATTTTAAGAGAAAATTGAATGGATAAGAAAAGGAATGCATTTGCTAGTGATACATTCTTTGTTGTCCCTGATTAAAGAAACAGAAAACATTCTGTTGAATCAAAATTACTGATTTAAAGTTCCAACACAACTGCCCTTCAGGACTTCAGAAATAACCGCAGGCTGTTTACATCATAAAATATGCAACATTCATTCCATCCATCAAATTGAGCAGTTTGGCTATTGATTACTGTGTCTTGTTTTCACATGTCCTCCCAACTTTTCTAAGCCCATTTTTGATAATAAGAAAAAGTAATGAGGTGGAATTATTCATGTTTGCAAACAAATGGGTTATTTAGCAAGACCCTTTCATTAAACTGATCATTAATCACATAGTAAATAATCACTAATATATCCAGATATTTACAGTCTATTAAAATATGGATATGCTCTAAGCTTTGGCCACTTTTTAAAATATTTTGCCTCTCAGTTTTCCAGGTTCCAAACATCCTCCAAAATATTGATAATATAAATAATCAGAAATGTATTAAATTACTCTTATAATTATTACTTTAGATTCAGTAAACAAAAATATAAATATTTTAGAAGCATTGCAGAGATACAGATGATTAATTCATAAATATTATGGTTGAAAACAATTCAAAGGTAAACAAAGTATAAATGAAGGAAATCGTTATAGGATAACTTGGGGGTGAAAGATCACGCAGAGATTTTCAAAATAAAATAAATGTGTTTGGAGATTTTTTATTTATTGGATTCCTCAACAAGTATTCAAAATTTGATTATAATTCTTCCTAGTTCCCTTTTGAGTATATATTATTATAATGATAAACTCTCAGGAAGAGATTTAGTGTTTAGGTTATATTCCAAACAACTGGAGTTTGTCTACCTATGAAGAGTTTTAGATATATTGTGTTTGGGTTGCTGTGAAAATATATATCCTTTTGGAAGAACAATTGTGCATCAAACTCTAAAGTTGACTAAAAAAAATTCTCAAATCTTAACATTTGAACAAGACCATTAAATATGACTTGTTATGGATTTAATTTGTTATTCAATGGGTGGCCATTATTTGTAGAAACATAATCTGATTATTTTTGATATTGTTCAAAAGTATAGAAAGTTTAATTTTAGTGTATTATTGTATTGTGTTTGTTTTTTCATTTTTCCTTATGGTTTGTATTAAGATTTTTTTAAAAAAATATAGCTTATCTTTTAATTATTATTATTATTTATTAAATGTATATGTGATCAATTCCCAGTAGCCATATTTTAAATATTTGTAATTTTGAATAGTTTGGAATTGAATAATTTAATTTTAAACTATTCAAAATTACAAATATTCAAAATTTCCTATTATTTGTCACTTTTGGGTGAGATAGGTGGCTATATAAATTTGATTAATAAATTAAATAAAATATGTTTTTTATTATTCAAAAAATCATTTAAAACTAAAATTAACAGAATATATGGATGACCTTTTTTTTGGTATACAATAGCTAAAGTTCCAAAGAAATGCTTTATAGTTAGAGTGGAAGAGTTCAACTATTCTAACATTTGCTGGAAATCTAACTCTGCTAAGAGTTAGAAGTCCAATAAATCATGGTGCCCTTTTTCTAACAATTTCATTTGTCAGAAACTTGAAGAAGGAACAAGAAGATGGGGTCTGTAACCCAGACCTTACATCAACAGAGATGAATTGGTTGAAGAAGTGAAAGTGACTAGAACCTTCAGAGAAAAAAAATATGAATGTCATCCTTGAGTTCATTATATCAAAGGAAGGAAGGATGCAAGAGTCAGTTCTATACTGGGTTTCAGAAGAGCACATTTTAATGAATTCAGGTTAAAAGGAGGTCAGATCAAGTAGCTTGAAACCCTAAGGAGAAAAATGCATCCAGGGAGTATTGGAAGCCTAGAGTGAGATATTACAGGTGCAATTGCAAACAATACCTCCTAGAAAGAACCAAAGAACATCTAAATATGCCACTGTAGATACAGAAAGAGCTTTCTAAGATTCTAAAACAACAAAGGAACACGTATAGGTGTTGTGGCCCACCAGCAGCCAGTGGAGCTGGTGGCAAATTCGGACAGTGAGGAGGTTGGGGAGGAACATGGGCCAGTCCTGGAGTCTGGGGAAGGTTCTGACAAGGGCTCTGCATCAGAGGCAGAGATGGGTCCAGGGCCGTCCAACAGTTATCAGCTACCTTCGGAGTCGGATATCGAAGTTGGAGCTGGAACCTGCTCCCGATGTGCACATTTGCAGAGCTGCCAGGAGAAGGCAACAGCTAATGAACAAGGGTCAACTTGGGAGTAAAGGCACAGGTGGATGGCCTTCCCATAGGGAATAAATAGGAGCGAAAGGAGAGTGGTGTTTGCAGAAGACAATCAGTTCGTTTAATTAGTGTGAAGATTTGTTTATCTGAGTTCGTGACTCACAAAGACTCCTTGCCAAGTACAGTATTTCCTTGTACAGCCTTGAACTTGGAAGCTATTGGCCTGGCAATTCTCCAAGCCTGATAAGGACTGTGGTTGCTGGGACTTTGCTGGATGTGAATGTTAGGAATTCACATTAGCCACATTAAAAGGGGTTTTCTCAGGACAAGGAGTCTGTTTTGTGATTTTGTGAGAACAGTAGGAAACAGAAGGAAGGGAACATAAGCAAAGAAAGAAAGAGGCAATTATCCTAAACTGTGTGGATCAGAAAAAGAATAATCAGAATGACATAAGAGTTGCAAGAAATGCTATGAACATCAAAAAGCTTTTCAGATGTGTCAGAAACAAAAGGAAAGGCTAGCTTATACAGTAGGTGTTGTGGAGCTATGGAATAACTTGAGGCAAACATGGAGCGAACTTCAGCTTTGCTTTATTGTAACAATAAAGGGTCACCGTGGCTGCCACGCTAACAAGGCATCCAGCTGGCAGACAACAGCTGATGCCATTTGACAGCTCCCTTTTATAGCCGGCTGTCAAACGGCATCAGCCAATAGGAACAGTCCATGTTCCTGCTGGAAACATGGACTGGAGTGAAGACTTTAGCTCAGTCTTTCCTGAACGCCACACTCCTTTTCCCCAGAACGGAGCATGCGTAGTCCTTCAGATAACTCAGGCGCTTGCGCAGGCAGCCAGATCTTCTAGGTTCTGATGGAGCTGCTGCTGGAAGGAACTTTTCTGCTTGTTGGGCAACTTCTGGTGCCAACGAAGGTGGCATCTCGGCTTCAGGTGTCTCTGGGAGAGGGACAGATGACTGCTCAGGTAGGCTTGCATTCCTGTCAGATTCATGGGAATTTTCTTCTGGCGCTGGCGGTTTCTTTGTCACGGGAACATCTTGAGGGCCATCTGCAGATGAACTCCAATGCCTTCTAAGTTGATAGATATGGCGGTGCCAAATGTGCCCGTCTTGCAGTTGGACCCTGTAAGACTTAGGACCAGTTACCACCACAATCTGCCCAGGCATCCACAAGGGGTGTCCTGCATAATTCCAGGCATAGACCTGGTCATTTTCAGCAAACTCCCTTGCCTGGCTATTTGATCCTAGGGGCATGACTGGGGCATAATAGGGATGGAGTCTGTCTAAGGTAGTCCTTAGATGTCTACCCATGAGAAGTTCAGCCGGGGACCTATTAGTGGTGGCACAGGGAGTCGTGTGCTGGGTTAGAAGATACTTAGCAAGCCTAGAATGCCAATATATGGGCCCAAGCCTTTCCAGGACCTCCTTAGCAGATCTGATTGCTCTTTCAGCCAGGCCATTACTGGCAGGATGGAAAGGAGCTGTAAGTGCATGCCTGATTCCCAGGTTAGCTAGGAAGACCTCAAACTCACAGGAAGTAAACTGGGGGCCGTTATCAGACACGATGGTGTCAGGGAGACCATGGGTAGCGAATATCCTTGATAGAGCCTTAGTGATGGCTTCTGAAGTTGTGGTGTTCAGCAAGGTCAGCTCCACCCACTTAGAAAAAGAATCAACCATCACCAGGAATGTACTCCCATGAAAGGGGCCAGCCAGATCAATATGCCCCCGGGACCAAGGGGTCACAGAGTCTTCCCACCTGCCTGGAGTGGATGTGGGTGGAGCAGGTCTGGTAACTTGGCATGGCTGACAAGCATTCACCCAACTTGCAATCTGAGCATCCATGCCCGGCCACCATACATAACTGCGAGCTAGGGCTTTCATTCTGACAATGCTGGGATGCCCTTCATGCAGGACCTTTAAAACTGAGTCCTGCAACTTGGAAGGGACAACTACCCTAGTTCCCCAAAGAAGACAGTTCTTGCTGGCGAGTTTTGAAAGGCACGAATTCGGGGGCATAAGGAATTGCAGGCCACCCCCTTCCCACCCAGTCAAGGACTTGGGCGATTACCTTGTCCCTGGCAGAGCGGGCAGCGATATCAAGGGCGGTGATGGGAAGTTTGAGATCGTTGATCAGAACGCCATAGTAGGCATACCGTCTGATGTGAAGAGAAAGGGAATTATTGGTAACTGTAATGGCACATTACACATTCTTAACTTACAGTATATCTCATGTCTGTCTTTTCTCAGAAGGAAAAAGAAAATGTTGCTGGCCATATGAATAAAGGAACAAGTTGACAGAATAAAATTTTTTTATAGGAAGTCTTAGTTGGGGGATAGGAGAGATTTCTATATTTTGTTAGTATAAAAGGTATCTGGACAATTTATTTATTTTCTTTTTTTTAAAATCATGTTGCTACATAATTGACATTTGCTCACTAGTTCTGTGTGTGGACATGAAGCCTAATATTTTTCTTCCTTCCTAAAACTGCAATTATTCAAGGATGACACCGATATAGGAAGGGAAAAAAGGCTGTATTTTTTCAACTAGCATAGCATCTGGGAAACCTTCTGCATTTAACAAAGTAAGGCAATGCTTCTTCGGCTGATCCTTTCCCCTTGAGAATTATCAAATATTGTCCAAACTTAAAGGATGAATTTCAACACATTATTCTAAGCAGATAATCTTTAACAATAGAAGAGACTTTGCACTGCACACAATGACTCTATTCCTGCCAAATACAGGTTAATTCTCAACTTACGACCACAATTGAGCCCAAAATTTATGTTGTTAAGTGAAACATGCAGTTGTTAAGTTAGTAACATAGCTGTTAAGGGAACCTGGCTTCCTCATTAAATTTGCTTGTCAGAAGGTTGCAAAACAGCAGGTGGTATTCAGCAGGTTCTGACCAGTTCTGGAGAAGCGGGAGCGGAATTTTTGAGTAGTTTGGATAACTGGCAAATACCACCTCTGATTGGAGATTTTACACTATCCTTCCCCTGCCACACCCACCAAGCCACGCCCACATAACCGATAGTAAAAAAAAAAAATTGAATCCCATCACTGTCGCAAAAGCTGATCACATGATCCCAGTACGCTGCAACCATCTTAAATATGAACTACTTATCAAGCATCTGAATTTTGATTATGCCACCAGGCACTTTTTTCACTGCTGTTGTAACTTTGAATGGTCAGTGAATGAACTGTTGTAAGTTGAGGATTGTCCGTATCAGAATTCAGGGAAGCCTCTGTAAGTAGGTCCAGGACACTAGCTTTAGATTCAGTGTCTAATCTTTATTTTGCTTTCATAGGAAGAAGCGTCAGGATAAGAGAGTGCAATATATCCTATACAGCGGTGGAATTCAATTTTTTTTTACTACCAGTTCTGTGGGCGTGGCAGGGAAAGGATACTGTAAAATCTCCAGTGAGAGGTGGTATCCAAACTACTCAAAATTTCCACTACCGGTTTAATACCACCTCTGATACTATGTATTGTATTGTATACTGTGGTGATATCCTATTACTATAGAACACAAAATAACAAATACATTCTCTACAATAGAAGGGGAAAAAATGAATTCTGATGAATTTAAGAAAACTTGCTTTGGCAGAACATTTTTTGAACATTAGATATACATGAGTTCCATTAATGTATTTCTCCCTTTTCTCTGTAAAATATTAAAATAGAAATTGCAAATCTCTTTGTGAATATGTGGGAGGGGAATTACTTCTCATTGCAGAAACCATATGTCATAAGAAACAAAATGAGTACTGAGTAGGATATCTTTTTATCTTGCATACCAATAGAACATATATTTAGACAATAAAAGCTCAATTCTTTCTCGATTATTTTTTTTTCCTCCTACAAGCCTTATTTTAGCTCTGGGAAGAAATTAAGGCAGTCTGTGTATCTGAGAAATAAAATATTGCTTAAGCAAATATTCTACAGATGTAGAGAAAGATTTAGAATATAGCGATAGCAATAGCATTTAGACTTATAAACCAATTTACAGTGCTTTACAGTCCTCTCTAAGTGGTTTACAGAGTCAGCACGTTGCCCCCAACACTCTGAGTCTTAATTTTACCTACCTAGGAAGGCTAGAAGGGTGAATCAACCTTGAGCCGGTGAGACTCAAACTGCCAAAATGCTGGCAGTCGGCAATCAGCAGAATTAGCCTGCAATACTGCATTCTAACCACTGCACCAACATGGCTCATGCCAACACAGCTCCTAATATACTCTAGACATTATTCTCTCACAGATGAATAAGTTGTAGTAGAAAATACACTGTCATATGACCTGAATTTCTGCATAACATTCATGGAAAACCATATGGCAGAAAACCAGTGGTGGGATTCAAACATTTTTTACTACCGGTTCTATGGGCGTGGCTTGGTGGGCGTGGCAGGGAAAGGATACTGTAAAATATCCATTCCCACCCCACTCCAGGGGGAAGGATACTGCAAAATCCCCATTCCCTCCCCACCCCACTAACCTACTTCCCAGCTCCGTTCTCCTGTGCAGGGCAAAAAAAGAAGACCCAGGCGATCAGCGGGGACTCAGGAGGCAGAGAATAGAGGTGGCATTTGCCAGTTCTCTGAACTACTCAAAATTTCCACTACCAGTTCTCCAGAACTGGTCAGAACCTGTTGAACACAACCTCTGCAGAAAACCATTGCATTAACTTGCCAGGAATCTAGTATAACATGGGAATGTATGCATCCACGAGGAAGAGAAGCACACAAGCACATTCACATGCAGACATAAATATATTCTACACCAAAGTGAAACATTTCCTTGCAACCAGGGGTTCGGGCGAACCTGTAGCTAATGTTATGGCTGCTTTGGCGAACCACCAAATCTCACCCCTGGCTGGTCCTTCCCATCTCACCCCTCCCGCCCCACCCTGCCCTATCCACACGGCCCCATTTTGGATGCGAGGTCAACGCAGGACATGCGCAGAGGCTCGGGAAGGATGAAAAACAGGCCTCCTGGAGGGTCCAGAAGGTTGGAAACAGGCCTGTTTCTGGCCTCCAGAGGGCCTCCAGAGCCCAGGGAAGACAGTTTTCACCCTCCCAGAGGCTTGAAGAAAGCCTGCAGGGCCTGGGGAAGGCAAAAACACCATGCCCGCTGTGGTGCAGGTGGCTGACTAGGCCAAGCCCACCATGGCCAAACCCACACAGCCACCAGGCAGAGAACCAGTTGCTGAAATTTTCGAACCCTTTGTTAATTTTAGTTATGGAATAATAACTACTTTTTTATTTTCTTTGCATTCCCTTCCAGAGCAATAACAAAGTTTCACTGAGACCATTTTACTCATGCTATCAAACTCATGAAGAAAGGGGGGGGTAGGGAACCCATCAGAGTGATATTTGGAAAACATTTTAGAGCAAAGTGTTATGAACATAGATATTTGCTGTCATCTGAGACTGTAGATTGCCCAGTTAAACAGATGGCTTTTGCATGGAATTATAACAACATTCCTTCTTTTGCCCAACCTGGAAGAAATCCAGACAATTCAGAGGAAGAGGGGAACTGCAATAACCACAGTATTTTTGCCTTCACAATTCTTATTTCCTGTATAGTTCAGGTTTAGGGTGAGATTTGCACAAAAAAAAAAAAAAATTGTACGCTACAATCTCTTCATCAAGAATTTATTCACAGCAGTGTTGCACATATAGTAAATGAACTTGAAATCAAGTCCATCGTTACATAGTCTTAGTTATGATCTAGTCTTAGTTATAACTTCTTGCATATGTGAACGAGCAAGATATACAGGGCACATGAGTGCCAAGAGGATGCCAAGAGTTACATATTAATATTCTAGGTTAGAGTTCAAGATGCGATGAGAATTTGCATACTTCACATTGATGAACATTGCTGCCAGCATGAAGGAATTCTCTGATAAAGTATTGATACTAAAGACTGAAACTTTCTCACTTCTAAATGGTGGAACCACTTAAGCTCATTGAACTATTCTTAAGTATACTTCATTTTTATTCCCAGTGTGCTTTCTGTAAGTATGTGCTGCAGAGTCCCTTATTCTTGTGATACTCAATCCATCGGTATGACTATTCTGATAAGATTGGCAGCTATTTAATGAGTCTGGAGATTTATGAGGATTGAATACATTTTTTTCAGATGACATCATGAACAACTCCTATTGTGATAGGATGTTGTATAGATAACTCACATGTCTGAGAGATGGAGGCAGATCCAGGCTATTTTTTTAACGCAGTGACTCAAGCATGTGGAACCAAATCTTATTATTCCCTTTCTACAATAGGTGTTTTAGTCATATATTATACAAATACTATGAACTCAAAGTCTAGCTTTTAGACTTTGAACTCTAGAAATATAAACAAGCTATCCACTTTAACCCTCATTCTATATAAGGATTTTCAACAATGACTGTTTCCATATATTTTATGCTTTCTGAAATGTATTGATCAATTTTACTTTTCTCATGCCTCTCACAATTTTTTCACCAAAATGCCTTGTCTTCATGAAGTGTTTTGGGGAAACTATTTTTTTTTGGAGGGGGGGGAGATAAAGTGTGTGTGTGTGTGTGTGTGTGTGTGTGTGTGTGCATGCACATATATACATATACATATACACATACACATACACACACACAAACACACACATGTATGTATGGTATTCAGCTTTGTTCAGGTATTTTCCCACGTCATTATAGTTGTGCTTTTAAAATTGTAGCAACGTTTTGGCAGAATCTCATCTGCCATCATGAGGTTTCTGTATTGTGTTCGTCTGTGAGTCAGACTTTCACAGCCGTTTCAGTTTTAAATTTGGGGCTAGCCTACTGCTGTGCCAGAATGGTTTTTTCTTCATCCTGATTGGTTTGGAGTCTTGGTCTGTGTTTGCTGTGTTCTGCTTAATTGGTGTTTCTAATATCTTCTGTCTCTTTTGTAGCTTTTTTTGTCTTAATTGGCTGGCAACATTGTGTTTCCTGTATTGGAGGCTTTTAGTGCGGCTTAGCTCCGAGTAAACAGATAGCTATCATTTATTAGGAAGCTAGGTTTCATCTGGGTGCCTGGTTGGGGTGTGTTTGAGCTGGAGGTATCGTGGGGGGGGGGGGTCTGTTTGTGCCCAGATGTTTGCTTGGCTTGTGATGTGAAGATTTTTTGTTTGTGAGTGCAGGCTTCCAGATAATTGACAGTCTGGTGGAGTCATCTCTTCTATTTATGCTTTCAGGTCTTTTTTCAATCTTCTGTTATCAGGGAAGCCATATAAATTTTAATGAAGTTTCATTTCCACTAACTTCTAAGCTATAATCTTCCCAAGTGAAAGATTCTGCCTTTTTGGCCTACTTAAGTGGGCATCACATCAATCTTTATACATGTCTCTTCACACAAATGCATGGCTTAAAGCTGCACATGACCAATATCACGTTATTCAGAATAATAATGGAGTTTATATACAAATGATAATATGGTGGCATTATCACATTGTCACTAATAGCAACATAATAAAAGTTCATTTTGTTTACTTTGGTAATTTTAAACAAGTCAGTTCATGACACTCATTACTTGCTTCCTGAGTTAAGATAGCAGTCCCAGCCACAGCCTTACGGCACGCAGGCCATCCTTTTGCAACATTATCCAGCTGTTTAGAGAGATAAGCTACAGGGCGATGACATGTTCCTATTTTCTGGGTGAGGACACCCATTGCTACATTCTGTTTAGTGATCTACAAATAATTGAAACGGTTTATCCAAATCCGGGGGGCCTAAACTGTGGGCTTGCAACAGTGCCTGCTTGAGCAATTGGAAACGAGTTGCTTCCTGTGTTCCCCACTGTAGCGGCTCCTTATCCTGTCCTTTGGTAGCTTCATAGAGGGGCTTGGCAATCAGGCTGAAATTGGGGATCCAGACAAAAGCCAGCAGCTCCTAAAAACCCTCTCAAGTCTTTCCTGTTAGGTGTTGGGAGCTGACATATAACCTCTTTGCGTTCGTGACCTAAGGTACATTTCCCCTGCTCTATGTCATAGCCCAAATATCGGACCTTTTCAAAAACCAACTGTGCTCTTTTTCTTAGAGGCCTTATATCCCAGGTCTTGCTATAGAAGTAACAACGCCTGTGTGTTTTTCCAGCAATAATCTTTTGTGTGGCCAGTAACCAACAGATCATCCACATAGCTCTTCCACTATGATTGGAAGGTGGTGACTGGAAAAGCCTGGAGGGTTATCCTCAGCCTACAAATGCGGAACATTGAATTGCTTCCATTCATCCTCATTTGGCCACCACGAGCCTCCACTGTTCTTCTCTGGGTATTGTTACGTTTATCTTCCCATATCCCAGTGTCATTGTTCCATCCTCTTCAAAGGAGATCTGAGCTCGAAGTTTGCACAACAAATCCCTCCCCAGGAGTGGGATAGGGCAGTCTGGCATATACACAAATCGATGTGTTATGGTTTGTCCTTTAGTTGTGCACATGAGGGGCTCCAAAAGGGGGCGCTGTAAAATACTTCCTGTTGCCCCCTGGATATTAATGGTGTGGGGGGAGGCCTGTGTTAGGAGCTGGGTTAGGACTGACCGTGTGGCTCCAGTGTCTACTAGGAAGGTAATAGGTTTGCCTCCTACATTTAGCCGGACCATAGGTTCTGGAAGGCGATCTGAACCCGGTCGGTTTCAGTTCAGGAGGGTTCTTTCAAATCCTTCCCTGTAACCTCACCCTCCCCAGCTTCCTCTCGGGGGTCCTCTGAGGCCTCTTTGGAAATTCCCTCTTCTTCCATCTAGCCTCTTTTCTTTGTTTCTTTCTGGACACTCACCCTTCCAGTGTCCCTCTTTTTTACAAATAGCAGACTGGTTACGTCCTAACCCAGATCTGTTGCCCCTTGCTCAGCCATTAATTCAGCCGCCATTAATTCAGCTTTTCTCTGCACTTTTTATCTTTCTTCCGCTCTTCCTCTTTCCCTCTGTTTACAAACACCTTCCATGCCACCTCCATTAGCTCGCTCATAGGCTTACCTAGTGCTCCCTCAAGCCTTTGTAATTTACAGCGTATGTCTGTAGCACTTTGTGAGATAAATGCCATTGCTAGCATTCGGGCATTTGCCTGATCAGTAGGATCTATGGGGGGTGTACATGCGGTAAGCGTCAATAAGGCGGGCATAAAATGCTTTGGGGCTTTCTGTGGGCTCCTGCAATACCAGGGAAGGTTTCAACATATTCACTGAAGGCTTCCCTGCCGCTCTGATGGCACAACCACTGACTGGTAATTTTGTATATGGTCCATATCCTGGTAAGGACTCCATTTAGGATCTTGGGATGGGAAGTGAGCCTCAACATGTGCTGCTAGATTTCCATCTGCCCTGACATCAGGTTTTAACATCTCAGTTACTGCGTTCCTAATCTTTTCCCTTTCTTCCAGATTAAACAGAGTCCCCATAGGTTGTCGGAGATCCATCCAAGTAGGATTGTGTGTGTCCACTATAGTTTTCACTAAATCTGCTACTTCTGTAGGTTTTTCACTAAAGGGACCATAATGTAGTTACCAGTTAAGTAGATCTGACGTAGTTAACGGTACATGTTCGAACAATGGTAAGGTGACTGATGCTGTGGGGTCCTCATGATCTGTTACAAGCTGGTCAACCTGCCTAAGCAGTGCAGTCAGGGATGTTTGTATTGTTTTGGCTCTTGTCCTTTCTGCCACTGGTTCAGCCTCTTGTTTAGGGTCTACCTGGGCAGAGGTCCCCGAGGGTGAAAGGTCAGCTTGGGCCGATCGATTCATCGTGTCTGGTGGATCCCCAGGGCTTCTCATGAGGGGGAATATCCGGTCTAGTCGGGCTATTAATCCTGATGCCCCAGAGGATTCTCCCCCATCTCACATCCTTCTTAAGCCAAGAGGGGGTACGTACGGGGATGGGTGCGGTAGTTCTTCTGGGCAGCTAGGCATGACTGGGGTGGGCTTCTTTGGTTTGGTCAGTGGTAAGGTTCATGACACTAGGAGCCTACACCGTTGCACTTTGAATTTTTATAAGCCATGGTGGACGGTGGTTTAATAGGTCAGGCCAAACATCTATGTAAGGAACTTGGTCTGGGTGTCCTAATGTGGGATGAAATACTAACTGATGAACCTGTACTGCTATAGAGGTGTCTATGGCTGGTCACCCTACTCCAAATGTTGGCCATTCTCCCTCACAAAACACCTGCAGTTTATGTCTACTCCACTTAAGACCATAGTCCTGAGATTCATATGCTTCCTTAAAGTGTTTTAGCATACATCCCAGTGGGGTTAGGGGCACACTTTCTCCACCTCCCATGACCCACCCACATCACCAGACAAGACAATTGGGAAGAGGGGTTAGAAGAAGGTATGGGGTCCTTCCTATCTTGGAAACACCAGGGATTTCCACACACTTACATCCGACCCAGGGAGCAGGGTGCACACGGTCTCTGATGGGAACTGCGGACGCCACAGATAGTAGAAAGTTCCTTCCTTACATTTCTAGCATACATCTGAGGTACCTTTATATATCTTAACAATTTATCAGGCATTATTTAAGTGTTATATCCGCTTCTTCTATGGGCAGATGTTAGGATCCAATTCATTAGAGTTCAGTATCATGCATGCATTCTTAAAATACATTTTCAGATAGTATAGCATTATAAGAAGATAAGTAAGCATTGAATGTATTGTGATAATCTTCTCCCATACTCAGTGTCCTCTTCTTCATTATTGTTTTCATTGATATCACTGGGAAACTAGCAATGTTTCTATTTGACGAGTGATTTATGACTGAAGAAATTTAATTGCTTCTTCCTGAGAACGTCACGTTGCCCAGAGTAGATCACAATTCTTGTGTGTATACTTGAGAAACATTTTTTTCTTGCTCAGAATAATGAAATGACAGTTGATCATGGGGGGGGAACTATTATTTTTGCACTCTGAATATTTGCCTCAAGTGACTTATCTCAGCCCCTTTAATTATACAGCTGTTCTGATATCTTGTTTGCCTATGTATATATAATAGTCTTTGTACAAATATTTAAATTTATGATAATTGGATGCTTTGACATTTATTAAAATGAAAGCATACAGTTTAGGAAAGGGAAAGTTAATATATGTTTCCATCCTCCATTCACTTGCAATTCTCCACAAATGAAACACACACAGACACCCTCCATTTTTCCCCACTCTGCTTGACAACTGCCATTTAATCCCATGAATTGGTTGGTCTAAAATGCTTCATTCTAATTTCCTCTCCAGTGGCTGAGCACTGGATGTCCATTTCATCCTGAGTTTCATGGCTGCTGTGCAGGGGTGGGCTTCAAAAATTTTAGCAAAGGGTTCTCCGCCCGGATGGGCGTGGCCATGGTGGGCAAGGCCTAATTGGCTTCCTGCACCATGGCGGGGCGGGGGGGGGCATTTTTGCCCTGTCTGTGCTCTGGAGACTTTCCTCGAGCCTCTGGGAGGGCAAAAACAGCCTTGTCTTGGCTACCAAATACCTGTAGCCATTATTTAATCTCAAAATTAGAAAATGGGCTCTTCTGCAGTAACACTGGAAATAGGACCAGGCCCTCCAGGGCTAGTAGTATCTATCAACTCTCTCTAGAACAGGGCTGTTAAATTCCTGGCTTGTGGGCCGGATGTGTCATGTGCTGGCCACGCCCACACCCACGCCCGGTTTAGTGAAGAGGGAAAAAGTCCCAAAATGTCATGTGACACCACTGTGATGGCAGGAGCTTGAAATGGCTGCTCTAGAAACTGGGATGGCTGCTCTATAAACTCAGCTCCACGTTAAGAAATACTATGTTCCCAGGCTCATCACAAATATATGAATTACTTTATTTGATGGCATTTCCTTGCCATTTAAGTCAGACCATTTCCCATGCTTGCATAATGACCTTGCCTGGTCTGAGAATGGTTGGTTCCCATCTCATCAGCTTGAGTCCTTACAGCTGTCTTCTTTGAATGAAAGAGCTTGCTGCTTTCATCATTCTGCCCCTATTGGCTGTCTACTTTGGATGCTGGTGTTTGCCTTACTCCACACATTTCTAAATATGCTTATTCCCACATGGAAAAGAAACATTTATTTTCTGGCTGCATTTATTCCACTATAAAGATATTGATGTGTGCGTCAGAGAAAGTTTATGGACCAACCTACAGTTTGCATTGCGTTTATATCTTGGGCCATGACAATTACGTGTATCTCTTTCCCTTCTTGTGAAAGTAATTGAGATATAAATAATTTAAAAACCTTGTCTTGAAGCTTTAAAATAATCATAACTGGGCTGCACCTTCCATGCTGCACAATGATTTTGTGTCATTTGCCGTTTTCCTTTGGTTATTTATTAATGTAGGTAAAAATGTTATGAAGTTCAACTGTTTCTGTCAAATGATACTGTCCCAGATCAGTTTACTGAATAGCATAAATAAATCTGACAGCACCAGCAAGAAAAAATAAATAAAACATGCAGAAAAATTATTAAACATTGTGAACTATCTCCATATTTAAGATTAATTATTATGAGATAACAATCCCTACCCCAGGATAAAACAAACTTAAGAATTTGCTTCCAATAATTATTGAATCTGATTTCCTTTTCTACTTTCTACATAAAATAGATAAATTTGCTTAATGGACTTCCCAACCGAAGCTTTTGTCCAGCAGGCAATTCCATTAGTTACCATAAAGAGTCTAGCTGATGCTAATTCATGAAAATGAGTACACAACTTAAACAATCCATATTGGGAATGCAACATTTTCATCATATATTTCCATCCTATAATAGATCATTCAGGGACAAACACAGTGGGCTGCCTTCTCCAAAGTGTTAAGTTTGGCTTTGAATGTGGTTTCATGAAGATGTTTTATAGTTTAAAAACAAAAAACATTGCGTGCTTTGCTTTGTTATGATGTGTGTAAATTAAGCATTGCTCTGTTTCTCAATTCTCTCCATCCATTTGTTTCTCTGGCTTAATGGGTCTTACTGCCCCACAATAGTTTACCATTATAGCAAAAGCACTTAGACTCCTATAGCGCTTTCACAGTGCTTTTACAGCTCTCTATAAGCAGTTTACAGAGTCAGCATATTGCCCTCCACAATCTGGCTCCTCATTTTACTGACCTCGGAAGGATGGAAGGCTGAGTCAACCTTAAGCTGGTCAGAATCGAATGCCTGACAGTGGGCAGAGTCAGCCTGCAGTACTGAATTCTAACCACTGTGCTACCACAACTCTATCAGTTATCCATAATGTTGGGGAATAAGAAACCCAGTTCATTTAATACATTTTTCAAATTCATTCTATCATCAAAAACTCTGCATCTTGTTTAGCTAAAGTAGGCTTTCTATACTGGGCAATAACTCCTCCAATCAACAAAGAATGATTCAAATGCGTGTCTTTTGTAAAGTATACATTCAAAATATTTATCTTTCTGTCTGTCTTCAATCTACTGACAGTAAGTATCATTGGAGAAGAAGATAAAAAAAACCTTTCCCTCTTGTGGGTTCTTGATAGGAACTGAGGTTTATTTTATCTTTCATGAAATAGTAAATAATGTAACAGGCTCCAATCTGAGTTGATCACCAGGACCAAAGGTTTATTCTTCCAAGTTTTCACACTCATGCTGGAGTCTATCATCAGTAAAGAATGTAATTTTTATGACAAGTTCCCAAGTACAGTAGAAACAAAGATGGGCAAAATATAGTCATTTAAGGCAGAGAAATGTACCCATAATTTGAAAACCAATTCAGTCTTGTTCATTTAGTATTTTGAATGATCAAACTTCCAGTTTTGCCATTCACAATGTTTGCAGCCATGCTAATAAATCTGGGAGAAGAAAAGAATAGGCATATCACAGTATGAATCCTGTGTGGATTTTTCACCCCTCCTAACTGGAAGTTCATTTGGAAAATGTCAGGAAATTGTTGAGGTAACCTGGATTAAAATCCTCCAATCTGTCTTTTTTTACACACCATATCCGTTTGAATGTATGGACAATGATGTGAGGGAGGGAATGTCTAAAATCAGATCCATTAGGAGGAAAGGAAGGAAGGAAGGAAGGAAGGAAGGAAGGAAGGAAGGAAGGAAGGAAGGAAGGAAGGAAGGAAGGAAGGAAGGAAAAAGAAAAGAGAAAGGAAGGAAAGAGAGAGAGAGAGAGAAAGAAAGAAAGAAAGAAAGAAAGAAAGAAAGAAAGAAAGAAAGAAAGAAAGAAAGAAAGAATAAAGAAAACCCCCAACTCTGATTTTTCTGTTATTTATGATGGGAATGTATATTTGCTGGCTGTTGAGAGCCATATATTAGAATGAGAGTTGTGGTTTTGCTTTAGTTCAATTTCTAAGTGCATTTCAAAATGTTGGGTCAATGCCAAACATACTAATTGTTCCATTACATTTAAGGTAGACAATATAGCATTTTCCAGATTTCTGGATTTCACTTCCCACCAGCTCTAGCCAGCATGGCTAGCACTACCAGTTGGAATTTGCTGTAACTCTTTATACACCATGGATGGCTAATGAGATTTCTCCCAGTTCATAGGTAAGCATGTGGCAACTGGAACCTTCAAGGTTTACACAATTACAACATTTCTAAAACAAGTGTTAATCCCTTTCTAAAAGTTATTCTAACTACTTATATTAAAGATAATATGATCCTTGGCGCTTGGTTAGTTTTAATTGAAGTTCAGTCTGTAAAATCATAGCTCCAGACCTAATAATTATTGGCATAAAACCAGCAATAAACCTGGTTACAGAGTAATTACAGTAACATATGACTGGTATTCAGTTTTCTAGGATCACTCTAATTGTAATTTATGTAATTGTTCTGTTCTCACTACACATTAGTCTGTGTGCAGCTAAACATGCAGCTAAACCCACCTATTCTCCAATAAAACAGACAGATCTGGATTCAAAGGACAGGATGTGATGAAACTGGGGAAAATAGGGATACATATAATGACAACTAAATACAAGGTAGAGGTAGACAGTATTAAGTTACTGCTGAACATAACAATTAACAAAATACAAGCAATTTAAATCTCACCAGCAATGCCCTGTGCATGGGATGTGGGCTTGTCCTTGGATGACGATGTGCCACAGATTAAGATGGATTCTTCCTTGTGCTTCTGCCTTCTCCAAATGCTAAAGGAAATGGAGCCTGGCTTCCCAGCTTCCCAGTGCACTTGTTTTGAGAGTGTGGGCTGAGGGGTAATGAAGTGTGGTCAGTTTCAAACAATATAATTGTCTTTCTCTAGCCACTAGATGGGACTAGAGAGCAACAACAGTATATAAAGATCGTATATTGGGGCATATTTGTCCCTCTGGCCACTAGTTGGCGCTAGAGAACAACAGTATATAAAAGTTATATGCTGGGGCATGACAGTAATCATTTAATAACTTGATGAATGTATGTTATACATTTTGTACTTACAGTTTACTCAGCTGTTTGCTGAATTTTAAATTAATAATTTAAACTTACATTTCACCATCTACTCCAAGAAGAATGCATGCCTTGAATAACTTTCTACAACTTTCTTATCCCTTATGATTGTTGAGATTTGGTGGGTTTATTTTCATTGAGGAATTATTTTCATTATGTTTTTGACTTTTTGCCTCTCAGTGCATTTGGAAATTAATAGCATGCAAATATAATCAATCAGTCAGTCATACATCAATTACATTTTTGCAGTGAAATGCACTCAAAACTTTAAAGGCCTCTTATAAAAAGTCAAATGATTTTAATGTTACCCTGAAATTCCTAGATTTATCAGAAAATTAAAAGAACACTTAAAAATACTAAGGCAAAACATGAATGCTCTTTACAATCAGCTATCCATAAATCCCTAGTGCAAATTATATGTGGAAATCTTTCATCTTTATATATAATAAAAAGCATTTTAAAAAAGCACACAAATTAATATTGTATTTTTTAAAAAAATCTGACACAATTTTAAGCAGGAAATGGAAAAACAATAATTTTCTGACCCACCTTCAAAAGATATCTGTGCTCCTTACAAAAACAGCATTCTAGATCTAATCAGATTTGCAAAATCTTTTGATGTCTCTCATGAAGGGAATGGGACAATTTGTCATGGCCAACTCACCATGGCCAATTCACCATGGCCAACTCACTGTGGGATACATCACCACGGACAACTCACCATGGAACAATTCGCTGTGGAACAATGTAACTATTCTATGTATTTATTTATTTTATTTATTTATTTAAAATAAATAAAAAATATTTTAATCTTTGCCACTAACATTTTATTCTGTCCTTCCTTTTGCATCCTTTCTTTAATGATTCTATTCCACCATTTCTTTGATATTAGTGTAACTCTTATCCTGCAACACGTTGACCATGGTGAGTTGGCTGTGACCAGTTGGTTATGGCGAATTGGCCATGGTGAATTGTCATAGACCCCTCATGAAAACAAAATTCCATACAGTTTTGCCCACAAACATCAGAAATTGGTTGCATTTATTTTAATTTGTTTAGTCCACACCCATCCATCCTCTATTCATTTTTTTTTAAAAACTAAGCCCGTATATGATTTCATGAGCCTTAGAAATCACACAGATTTGGGCTATTATTATAATCATTTCATTAAGTAGGGTTTTGCTAGAATTAATTAGTTTGGGGAGATATGTTTTCTGGAGAGTGCATTTTAATTAAAATGAAACAGGCAGCAAAATCATATTACTCTTGATATAAAGTTGATAAAATAACCTTCAGATGGCCACTCTGCTAGAGGAATTAACATATTTCAGAACTGCTGTAGTTGTGTAAATCATGGAGACCGGAAGTTATTCTGTTCAGTTGTGAATGTCCTGGCAACATAAGTTTCTTTTAAGTTGCAGTTAATTATTAGTGAATTAAAAGTTATTGCTGTGTTTTCTTAGCATAGACTTCAGAGTAAGTATAACTTACAACTATTTGTTAAGGAACAGTTTAGGGAAAGTTTAGATTGTCTCAGTCTTACATGTGTGCATTTCCCTACTTTTCTCCTAAGTTTGTCTTCTTCTAGTCTAGAGGTGTCAAACTGGCAGACCATGGACTGGATGTGTCACATGCAGGCCACATGAATTCCATCTCTTTGAAGGGGAAAATGTCACAAAAAGTCACACCCTGAGTTTGACATGTTATAGTCCAATAGTGGCTAACCTTTTTGGGCTCCTGTGCCAAAAATTGTGCTTGTGCTTGCGCTCGCGTGCTTGTGTGCCAGCACCCCCACGCCCCCTGAGCATGTGCACACGGTCCCCCACACACGTCACCCCCTTACCTTCACTGCACAAGCGCAAGCCTCCCAGCTGATTTTTTGGTCCATTTGAGGCCTTTTTTTGGCCTCCCAGAGGCTCGAGAGAAGCCAAAATTTCCTCTTTCCGGAAATACAGGAAGTGATAAAACGGCCCTGTTTTTTTGGCCTCCAAAGGCTGCAGAGGCTTCCCTCAAGCCTCTGGGAAAACAAAAAGGGCATCAAATGGGCTGAAAAATCAGTTGGGAGGTGCGCGCATGTGCAGTGAGTTTGCTTGGGGCTCGTGTGCCATAGGTTCGCCATCACAGTTATAGTCTATTGCAGTATGTCTTCAGATTTGCAGGGCTACACCACAAAAGTTGACATAAAATTAGTCATTGTTTAATACAAGCTGTTATTAAAAGCAATATTCAGTGATCTTGAGAAATAGCATGGTGAAACATCACGGATTTGTCAGTTTTTACGTATGTTTCTGCACTATCACACAAGTTTATATTTGATAGCCAGGGAACAGAAAAGTTTGCTGATTCCTACTGTGAATGATCCAGTCAAGATTGGATTATTGTAAAGTATACTTCGTTTTCTCATGTTTTCCATGTAACATATCTTTAAAATATTGTAGAAAATGTAAATGGTTGATCCAATTTTGGATCCCGCTGCAAAAACCCGCAAAGCCAAAGTTGTAACAAACAAACAAGCAAAGAAAGAATAAGCAATTAATCTGTTTGTCTACATTACCAAATTTTCTTGTCTGACATTTTAGCCATTATATAAATATGTTTCCTGTTTTCACATTACCTTTTAAGAGATAACTACTAAGTCATATGATTAGGCTGAATATTTTATAGTCACATTTCTTGCTTGGTGATGGTAGTTATCTACCAATCTGATCTTTGTTGGCTGCAACTTAAGAAGAGTCAATTAAGCACAAACGAGTCCCACAACAGTTCTTCCTTACATATGGACAAACTTTCAATCTTTACTGAAGTAATCATCATCTGTGGATCTGAAAAGATCCTTTTGGAATATATGCATAATGTCATAGGTGGAAAGGAGCATGCACCTCTATGCTTTGGATGCTTCTGGATTGAAAGGATTTGTTGTTGTTAGTTGTGAAGTCATGTCCGACCCATCGCAACCCCATGGACAATGTTCCTCCAGGCCTTCCTGTCCTCTACCATTCCCCGGAGTCTATTTAAATTCAAGCTGACTGCTTCAGTGACTCCATCCACCACCTCATTCTCTGTCGTCCCCTTCTTCTTCTTTTGCCCTCAGTTGTTCCCAGCATCAGGCTCTTCTTTAGTGAGTCCAGTGAATTGAAAGGATTAGCCAGCTATAAACTGTTGTCTAGGGAATGCCCAAGTGTGCCCCAAAAAGCACACATTTTTTGGAGAGGCTTCTTTCATGAGCTCTCACTGGGATGCCAAATCTTGAGACAACTGTTCTAGCCCTTTGCTATTCAACAGGTGAATATGCCTGCCCAATCTAGTATAATCAGCACATTCTTAAATTTTCTCTCTATTTAATTGAACATTAAATGCATATTTTTCTATTCCATCTTTCAGGAACAAAAACAGCATACACAGCATTCCTATCCCCTATAATGTTATGATTATAACAATACTATGATTAATAATCCTAAAACACACACAAAAAATGATTTGCCCAAAGTCTTTATATGACCTTCACAGAGGAGTAAAATTACAGGCTCCCTGAAGATTTGAACATTGATATATAGGTATAGATTCTGAGCCAGCAAGGGTCTACATGCAAATGTATTTATATGGCCATCAATTATAATAATAAGAGATCTGCAGCTACTACAGTTTATTTTTCCATTTTGGTAAAACAGTTGTAACTGTGGAGAGAACACTCTGTGTCCCTTAGGAAGAAAGATAGAGACTTTAATGGCCGTTTTAATGATTTTTACTGCTCTCCTGATCTTAGTGCTTTATTTCTATTGATTTTATAATGAGAATCCATGAGACAATGGGAATAGCAAAGTTTCTCAACCTGGCATATCTTCTTCCGCTGTCCCTAGAAAATAATGACAAAATACAGTAGTATTACCCAATTCAATTGTACAGTTCTAATTGTTATCATCCTTACTGGAGTTTTTCATTTGGCAAGTGGATTTTTTTTTTTTCTTGATAAATGAGTACTGCTATACTAAAAGACCCATAAATAATGTTCAATCTATGATCCACTTGAAACAATCCTTGATTCACAACACTGAGTAATTATTTGACCTACATTTTCAAAAAATAGTCTTTTTATCTTGTATATAATATAATACAATGTTACTATGGAAGCATTGGGGCAAAGAAGAGAGAAGTGTTTAAAACTAGAAAAGCCTTTTACTTTGGAGACTATATGTAAATATATTGCAAATTGAGCTGATTTGTGTACATTTGTATAAACTTGGTATATACTTTTTAATTATTATTTGGTTTGTGAAGATTAAAAAAAAATCTTCCATGAAATACATCAGATTAATCCAGGTTAATTAAAGATTACAGTCCCATACTTACTGGCAGCAAATACCACTGAATACATCAGGACCTATTTTTCAGTTAACAAATATCAGATTTGACAGCTGCATAACTCATTGAAACTAATTTAAAAACTCTGTTCAAACAGAAACGCAAAAGACAATTCTTTTAGTTACCTTTAAAATTTAAAGGTCAGAAGAGAAAAGGAAAGACTTTAAAACTTTTTTGTATTTTCTGTTTATGTCTGAAACTGGAAAAATCTACATGTTTGCATGTATTTAAACTATAGCATAAGTAAACATTTTGAACGAAAAGGAATAGTAAAGTTAGTCTTGTGAATAGATCCATTAAAATAGATTACTTAATCATGACTAGCTTAACTGTGATTAACAGATGTGTAAAGGAGATATGTTTATTCAAACTAAAGTTATTAGCTTTGGATAGGCAGCCAAAACCTCTCTTTTTATGGAAATTAGCCAATAATTATCAATGGAATGGAATACATTTCCTTTTTACAATATTTTCTGCCTATCAGTAAGTACATCTTTTCCCTTATACAATTATTCCTTCCATATTCTGCTGAAACAGATGTTTCCTTATCTTCAAGTTCCAGTAATCTTCCTTAAATGTAGTTAAACAGATGTCCCTTTATCTAAAGGTAAAACAATGGGCATTTGATCTCCTATACATGTACTTTTTCTATGCATACGATATAAGTTTTCCTTTACATAGATTTTGCTACTTAATATATTTATTTGTTTTATACTGGCATTTATAAATGGCATGCCTTAATTTAAACTTATTGTAAGCATGATAGAGGAAATATTCCAATAATACAGGAATATACAGGCTGGGAAATAGGGGCCTCCGGAAATCAGCCATATATAATAGAGGGGACATAATTATATGGTCATATTTACAGAGAGCACATATAAATTGCTTCAATTAGGACACAAATTGTTCTCCAAATTCAAAGTGAGTGGCATATTTTATAAACAAGAGTGGAACATTACAGAGGTTGGAAGCAACAAGGAAAGACAGAATGACATCATCTTTATAAAAAAGAAAAAAGGAAGACAGCCAAAAATAATAAAATAGAGAAGAAAGTCAAAAGAATAATCAAGAAGCAGTCAAATTATGAATTAAGTGTGAAATGAATTTTGACATTCCAATGTTTTTAAAAAACTGAAATAGTGACAAGACAATTTGCTGTTGTCACTGGAAAGGAAATTTGATGCATTGTATCAACCAAATATGTAAAATATGCCTTCATTTCCTCTTGAATTTTTATAATATAAATCTTTGGAGTGGCATCCACATTATTAATATGTATAAAACAAGCAAATACATTAAATATATCGCTGAAGTTTTAAATTCTATTCAAAGTGGAAAATCACCTGGCCCTGATGAACTGTCAGGGAAATTTTATAAAGAATTTAGAGATCTTAATATCTGAATTTCTATTTTTATGGAATACTTTGTAGCAAGGAAATCTCTTACCAGAGACTTGAAAACAGTATAAGATAATTTGGATCCTTAAAGCAGGTAAACATTTCCAAGAATTCATAACTTATATACTCATCTTACCTCTCAACATGAACTATATACAGTAAATTGTTAGCTAGTGCTTATACATAAAATTAATCATATGGATTAATTTTATTCTAGAACAAAATATATCTATCACAATATAATATATAATATATAATATATCACAATATTATTAAATATTATACAAATTAGTAAAAGTAATAAATCTTCACTAACCATATCTTCTTTAGAGATATTTAAAGCCTTTGATTCTATGGAGCTATCATTTTATAAACAAATACTAAATAAATTTAAACTTGGATCTCATTTTTTAAGAGATTGAACATATACAGTACACGGATCAGTTAAAATCCAGATAAGAGTTAACAGTTATGGTTCAACTTCCATCATGATCGTAAGAGGCACTAAGTAAAGTTGCTCCATATTTCTTTGATTATTCAACCTAGCTGTTGAAGTACTAGCAATAGCACTTAGATCAAATAATCAGATTTATGGAATAAAATGGGTGATATGGTTCTAACACTCTCACATTCTTAAGGAGTTAGAGCAGGGGTGTCAAACTCACGTCATCACAGCTGTGTAATGTGACACGTTGTGACTTTTACCCCCCTTCATTAAACTGGGCATGGGCTCATCCGGCCTGTGGACTGGAAGTTTGACAAGTTAGAGGAATGTGCAGAGGTGTCAAAACTATGCTGTCCTGTTCATCTGGAAAGCAAAATTAATTTTGCTTGTGTTGGTGTCAGGTTAATTAATAACATCTACTATTCAACTTGACAGATTCACGCACCTGATCACACACACACACATACTATTGTATCATGATCAAGGGCAGCAGAGAGCTAAGAGGCAGTAACTCAGATATTTCTTCGTTAGTACACATTTAATGATACCTATTTTAGATAGAGTATTGTGGGTTATAGTTACAATATGCGGCCATTTGACAAAATGAAGTTAGAGACAGCCTTCCTAAATCCTGACTGGAGGAGTCAACCCAGGGTGTATATGTTTTGTATGTTTCAAGGAAAATAAGTTATCAGCTTGCACAGAATATCAAATTTAGTTTTATAAATTCTTTTATAATCTCAATCCTCACAGTTTTAATATTCTGAATTATTGATTTTGTCTTAGTCTGTCTCTTTTAGATTTTAGCAAATATATATAGCATTCAGAAAGATAGTTTGGCCAAGACTGCAGCTAGTAGCCTCTTACTAGGACAATCCCTGTTTGAATTGATTTGATTGAATTGACTGAATTGAATTGAAGTCCATATCTAACAGTTACAATCAGTGTTGGGATTCAATATTTTTTACTATCAGTTCTATGGGTGTTGCTTGGTGGACGTGGCTTGGTGGGCGTGGCAGAGGAAGGTTACTGCAAAATCCCATTCCCTCCCTACCCCACTAACCTGATTTCCAGCTCCATTCTCCTGTGCAGGGCAACCAAAGAAGACCCAGCCGATCAGCTGGGATTCAGGAGGCAGAGAATAGATGGGGCGAGGCCATTCAGAGGTGGCTTTTGCCAGTTCTCCAAACTACTCAAAATTTCTGCTACCGGTTCTGCTGAATTGGTCAGAACCTGCTGAATACCACCACTGGTCCAGTTGATATATAGATTACAGGAAAGGTTATCAAAGATGGAAATATATAAGGCACAGAAAATTTACAGGTTATCCACTGGATTGTGAGGCTATCAAACAGCTTTCACAGTCAGTTACATGCAGCATTTAAGGCTTGACTATCATTGGGACTATTTAAATGCAAGTTTGAATGGGTAGATAATCCCCTGCTCCTGAAATTGTCAATCGTGTTCTCAGACTTTATGTCATAAGCTGATATCACCTTAATTTAAACTTTGACTTCCTATTATTAGGAAGCCCGCGATGAAAATTAAAAACTTTCTAGTATAGATTTTTTAAAATAGAAAGTGACATTTTAATTTGGCAGGCCTGTGCTCAAGGGGTACTTAAGCAAAGCAGAAAGTACTGCGTCAGCATCCTTCCAGCTAAAAACGACGCTATAACATTAATAATTTACCCATAAAGTTTTAGGTTTTTTTTAAAAAAAAGAAATGATTGTACATATATATTTATTATATTTACTGCCTTCATTGCATAAACAAAAATCACAGTTTTTAAATTTTTTACTTTGAAGGACTTGTCTTTATCTTCACATCATTTTCATGTTATTGTTTCAAGCTCTTGTCTTCACTTCTTTTGAACAGTGATGGCAACGTTTTTGGGATAGAATTTGTAAAATCCCTAACTTGAATCTGCTGGCATGTCAGTCCATCTGTTCCCTGTCCTGAACAAAAGAGAAACAATTCTTTACATATTTATTCCTTTTTTTAAAAAAAAGAGAGAGACAAATTGAGGCAGCTCTGGCAGCCTTCCTTCTTGAAGTGCCTCTTCCACGGCCTCTTTAGCCTCAGAAAACCATGCAAAAATGTACCCCATTCTCACATAATATTTGGAGGTACAGAGGCTGCTTTAGAGCATGGCCATTCTCTTGTGGCATCTGTAGCTTCCAACAATTGCATGAGAACTGAGCGCTTTTTCAAAAATTGTTGTTGGATGTCGGTGAATGCTGGCATACACCTTTGATACATGTCGTAAGTTCATCATCATTGAACAATATTGGTGAACTTTTCATGATTACAGGTGAAACTTGAAAAATTAGAATATCGTGCAAAAGTTCATTTATTTCAGTAATGCAACTTAAAAGGTGAAACTAATATATGAGATAGACTCATTACATGCAAAGCAAGATAGTTCGAGCCATGATGTGTCATAATTGAGATGATTATGGCTTACAGCTCATGAAAACCCCAAATCCAGACTTTGGGTCCTTGGTTTCCAAATGAGATGCAAAAGTTGCTCTCATCAGAAAAGAGGACTTTGGACCACTGAGCAACAGACCTGTTTTTCTTTAGCCCAGGTAAGACACTTCTGACATTATTTGTTGTTCAGGAGTGGCTTGACATGAGGAATGCGACATTTGAAGCCCATGTCCAGGATCCGTCTGTATGTGGTGGCTCTTGATGCACTGACTCCAGCCTCAGTCCATTCCTTGTGAAAGTCCCCAACACTTTTGAATGGCCTTTTCCTGACAATCCTCTCCAGGCTGCGGTCATCCCTGCTGCTTGTGCACCTTTTTCTTCCACACTTTTCCCTTCCACATAACTTTCTATTAATGTGCTTTGATGCAGCACTTTGGGAACATCCAACTTCATTTGCAATTACCTTTTGAGGCTTTCCCTCCTTATGGAGGGTGTCAATGATGGTTTTCTGCACAAATGTCAGGTCAGCGGTCTTTCCCATGATTGTGATTCCTACTGAACCAGACTAAGAGACCATTTAAAGGCTCAGGAACCCTTTGCAGCGTTACGGCTTAATTAGCCGTTACGGCTTAATTAGCTGATTAGAGTGGGACACTTTGAGTCTAGAATATTGAACCTTTTCACAATATTCTAATTTTCTGAGATTGTGGATTTGGGGTTTTCATGAGATGTAAGCCATAATCATCTCAATTTTGACACATCACGGCTTGAACTATCTTGCTATGAGTCTATCTCATATATTAGGTTCACCTTTTAAGTTGCAATACTGAAATAAATAAACTTTTGCATGATATTCTGATTTTTTGAGTTTCAGCTGTAGATAATGGTTCTTATACTTCTATTGTAAAGTGGTCAGGACCACTACAAATGTCTTCCTTGCTTTTGGGAAAAAAAATATTCATTTTGGTAAAAGGAGACTTCATCGGTTTCCTGAATTTAAATATGGGATAATTTTTTCCAGGACTTTTTTTTAATCACTATGGGTGGACAAAAAAAAAATATGATGAAAGGAATGTAACAGAAATGAAAACTCTATTAAAAGCTTTCTTATAATAATACGGTAGGGTAAAAAAAAACTGCACCAAAAGAAAGATGTTATGTGAACAAGTGTGGGAAGCCACCCATTCCCAGAAGAACGAAATATTTTATGAAATATTAAAAAGGAAGAATATTATATTTCCCTAAAGCAGAAATAGAGAATCATGCTCTTGGAGACAAAAAAGCAGCCCCCAAGTCTTTCTTAATAGCCCCCAGCAGATATTTTGTGCCCATAAAGATTGGGGCAGCCTATGTACAAAACAAAAGACCTCCAACTCCAGGATGCTAGGATTAAGACCTGACCTTTCAGGACATAATAGGATTAACCTCTACCATCTAGCGGCAGAGCTCACCACATTGGGGACATTGCATAACCCTCCAGGCTTTAACCGTACTTACCTCAGACAACTTCAGCTATAACCCCTGCATAGCCCCATGGAAGTCTGACAGCAGCCAATAGAATACATATTCTTGCACAGGAACAGGGAAGCTCAAGTTCAAAGCTCAAGAGAAGGTATAAAAACTCCTCACTCTCAACTCCATGTGGTTCTATTTCATCATTAAACCTTCTTTCCAATCAGCCTCCATGTTTCCAGTGTCTTTCTCTTGGCTTGTAATTGAACAAGATGGATATTTCTCACAACACAAGGAAATCTCTCTTTAAAGAAAAGGAAAATGAGGACAAGGAAGGACAGGATAGATGTAGAGTGAAAGTCTACTCTTTATTGATGCTATGTGCCATATCTCTGATTTAAAAAATGAAAAGAAAGGGGTAGAAGATTCTTTGAAAGGGGATAATTAAATAGACAAGTATGGTTATTCTTTCCCTGGAATGTCATACTGTGTTCCCATTACTTTAAGAATTTTAGTAAAAAAGAATTGATGACACATTACTTTCAGCAGGATATTTGACTTGTGAATCTTAATTTGATGAACTGAAGAAACAGACCCAGTTTTCAAAGTTATAATAAGTATTGGGACTTCGTCTTATATTGTCAATTATTTAACTCTAGTTAAACAGAAGGAGTGTAATGTAATTTCTCCCGCGCAAAAAATACAGATGAAAAATATAAAATTCAAAAAGTTAGCTTTTATATAATTTTTATTAATGTAAAAACTAAAGGAATCATATACAGTATGTCATCTGCTTTCTCTGTAAACATTTTCTCTCTCTCCCATTATCCAGTGGAGATAGCAGCTGAGTAAGCACAAAGAGGATAAGATTAGATATTTAGAAAGATCAATAATTTAATTTAACTTGAATTTTTTTGACATTCACATTATTAGCTTAATTGCAATCTTTAAACTTACTTACTTAATTGCATTCTTTAAATTCTTAGAAGACCAGCCAAGCTGGAAATACTGCTGAAACCTCTGAAAATTAATAAATAAATTATTTTCTCATCACACAAAATGTCACTTTTGGAAAGGCTCTGAGGACTACCTATTTTACTGTGCCTAAGGACTATCTCTCTTTTTTCTTAATTTTTTTCTTAGTTTTATTTTCATATTTAAAAAAAAAGTTTGATGGATAAAATTGCCTGACTTTCCTTGAACACGTTCCCTCATTAAATCTGACCTATTCATACCAAAGCTAATATTCAGCTTAAACATCTGAGCATTTTTTAGCTTAGCTAAAATTTCCACTTGACCTTTTCTCCTTTATTCTTCTTTGGAAGAATATGAAACTAGAACTTTAAATTTAATATAAGCCTAGAATTAAAAGCACATCAGGGAAAAAGTAGTATTTCAATTGCAAGAAAACAATCATTTTTTGTCTGGAATGCTATAAAAAGAATCTTAATAGAACTTCATATATCCTCATGAAAAGTGCTTTTTGATGTTTCTACTTCTAGAGTCATACTCTCTGAAAATAAATATTCACTATTCAATAGAAGTTTATGATAAACTTGGAACACTCTCCTCCTCCTCCTCCTCCTCCTCCTCCTCCTCCTGCTCCTCCTCCTCCTCCTCCTCCTCCTCCTCTTCCTCCTTTCTTCCTCCCTATAGTTCTAAACCTCATGCAGCCATCTCCATGACAGTGCGTTCTTTTAATCTTGTCTCTCTCTTTTTGCTACATCCCATATTAATGACTTTTCACTTTGTTGCTGTTCATCAAACTTGTCTAGTGTTTCAAAATTGCCGGTGGAACAGAGGATCTTCCAAAGATGAAAATTACATATTTTAGACTTCCACAATATCTTAAAACATATTTGGAGACTAAACAATCAGTTATAGATTTCTGGACTTTAACTAATTTGTTAAAATGTCATTCCAAATTCTCCTTTAATTTGTCTTTCCTTTAAAAACAAAACAAAACAGAATTATATAATTAAGGAAGGGTGATTGAAAAATGGACTCAGATTCATAAGGGAAAAAACTAAAGTCATTTTACCATATTTTTTTTTATGTTAACTTTATTCTACCTATGCTTGCAGAAATGTAGGAGCTCTTTATTGTCTTATACTTGAATTTCCAAGAAACTAATGAGTTTCCAAAGTGGCCATAATAGAAGGATATTCTTTGGGGTGTGAAAGAGGCAGTTTGGTCTGGTGGTTAAAGCACCAGGCTAGAAACCAAAACACTGTAAATTCTTGTCCCATCTTAGGTTTGAAAAACTGGTTGGGGGACCCTTGGCTAGTCACTGTGTCTCAATCAGCCCACCTTACACGATTCTTGTGGGGAAAATAGGAGCGGAGGAGAGTATTAGATATGTTTGCTATCTTATTTACCAAAAATAAAAAATAAAGGTGGGATAAGAAAGAAATAAAGAGAGAGAGAGAGAGAGAGAGAGATGGAAGGAGGGAAGAGAGGAAGGAAAGAAGGAAGGAAGGAAGGAAGGAAGGAAGGAAGGAAGGAAGGAAGGAAGGAAGGAAGGAAGGAAAGAAAGAAAGAAAGAAAGAAAGAAAGAAAGAAAGAAAGAAAGAAAGAAAGAAAGAAAGAAAGAAA
>NW_020769320.1:19533435-19547740 GCF_900518735.1 Pseudonaja textilis | reverse complement strand
AAAGAAAGAAAGAAAGAAAGAAAGAAAGAAAGAAAGAAAGAAAGAAAATTAGTATAATTTACCCAGTCTTAAAAATTTGAACTATTGGTGATGATATTGTGGCTGCTATTTAGTAGCATACAACACTGTAATTCTCTCTGATTCTATATAATATAATATATAATGTAATTGATCTCTGATTCATATGGCAATCATAAATATCCCATTTATTTAAAAGCTGTGATGGTAGAGTGGTTAGAATTCAGTACTACTTCTGCTGATCCCCGGCTGCCAGCAATTTGGCAGTTCAGGTCTCACCAGGCTCAAGGTTGACTCAGCTTTCTATCCTTCCGAGATGGGTAAAATGAGGACTGAGATTGTTGGGAGCAAGAGGCTGACTCTATAAACTGCTTAGAGAGGTCTGTAAAGCACTGTGAAGCGGTATATAAGTCTAAGTGCTATTGCTACTGCTACTTATTTAATAAATTTATATAGCTTCTCATCTAAGTGATTTACAATATTAAAATAATAAAAATGTATAGCCCATAGCAGATTGGAATAATAAACACAAGCAGCAATTAATAATCAAAGAGATGGGCTCCCTCACATATTCAGAGCCCCAAGCTATGTCTTCAGGGATAGGGTCAAGCTGATCTCCAGAGCAATTATATTCCAAAGGGCAGGTACCATGACAATAAAAGCCTTCCTCTTGAATGCTATTGGTCAACAGTCCTTGCCGGATGGGACTGAATGCATGCCACTTCTACCTGTTGGTGTAGGATTGTAGAAACACCTGCAGAGAATCAGTTCCATAAATAAACTGCCCACCAAGCCATGAAGAGCTTTAAAGGTATCCACCAACCCTTTGATTTGTTAAAATGCATACTAACAGCCAATGCAACTCACTGGAGCAGTGGTGCAACATGTGTCAAAAACACCTTCAGAATGCTCTTCAAGAGGATCACCCTATAAAACATGTTTCCAGTATTGTAATTCAATCTAGAGGCCACTGGGACATGAGTGACGAAGACCAGAACCTGCCAGTCCAGGGACAAATGCACCTGGAGCACAACCCATAGCTATGCAAAGACTCCTTCTAACCTTGGCTGCCATCCGTTCCTTGAACAGGGAGGAAGACATCCAAATTGCAAACAGATTCTGCATGAGGTGGTGTAATCCCATTCAGGACCAAATAAGGCAAATCTCCAGAACCAGGAAGTCCAAAATTCCAAAGCCAATAGTTGAGCTGAAGCATCTCATTCAGTAGCTGTGGGTTTTAGCCTTCTGGGTTTGAACAATTATTGATGGCAACATTTCTCCAGACAGCGCATGTGCTGTTGAAATTGAACAAATAAACAAATATTCGTGGATCCTCTTGAACTCTGTTCAAGGAACAAATAACAGCTGTGGCTAGAAGGGTTTTTAGCACAATATGTGCCAATTATGGTGATTCCTAGATTGGGAGATGCTACTCACAGTCATGAATGCCTTCATTATTTCTTGGTAGTGCTGATGTAGCAGGCATGGTGTTTTTTTGTCATATTTAAAGTCCAGGACTTGTAAATATATCCATTGTAAAGTAGTTACAATGGTTCTGCCCAACACACCAAATTTGGCCAGATAGGAATATTTGAGGTCTTTTCTCAAATTCAGTGTCGTGCTATCTGCTCTATAGAACAATCTGAGATATTCATGGCCATAACTCTGAAGGCCTCAAAAACCTGGAAATCTCAAAAACCTTCAAGTGCTGGGACCAGGTGAGGCAATACAATTCAAGTGGTGTGTTAGTCATTTTTAAATTATCCGCATGTATCTTACCTTGTGTTATTTTATATACTGGTTTTGTTCGCTACATAGTTCTTTAGTTATAATGGGCATTTGTGTATGTTATTTAAAGAAACAATTAATAGAATTCCACATTTCATTTCTGATCCAAATATATTTTCTGACTATTCTTGCTTATTTCTACAGGTTAGAAAAAAAAAATGCTTTGTAATTGGATGCAAATAGATTCATTACCATAAGCATTTTTTTCTGCCTGAGGATATGCACCTGCATAAATTGCAATGATGTTCATTAACTTCTGACTTTCAGATCCAATATTCTATTGCTGTAAATAACAAAATACAGTTGCCAAAATCAGCACTACTCACTCTAAATAAAGTGCATGATCCCTTCAATTCTGGTCACCATATTTGAGTTTCATGTCATTACTTCTCAGGAATACTCATAGTGCTATCTTGAGGTATTAAAATTGAATAAATACTACCATTGCTCTAGGAAAGCACAGCTTTTACCATTTAAACTTGGCCATTCAGAAAGCAGTATTTTATATATTCCTATTAGTATTCCTTAAAATAATTTTCTCCATGTGTGTACACAAGAGCAATGATTCTTATTCCTTACACTCCCATTATTCTAAATTGGATCATTGCTTCATTTTTTTTAAAAGTACAATAATAAGCTTGGCATCTGATTTTAAATTGTTAGTAGGTGTAAATTATTCTTAATATGAGGCTTTCTACTTATTATTCGAAATTTAGTTTTTAGTAGATGGTATTTATTTTCTAAGATAGGCACTTTATACCAGTAAGATATTTCAGCTAGCCAAATCTCAATTGTGTCAAGAGCAAGAGCCAAAATCAATGCCCTGCCAGGATTCAGATGGCCTGGCCAAGGTTGACCTTTCAGGTTATGACTTCTGTACCGTTTGGACATTTCATCCTTTCTAGTTTATTTCTTCTCCCCAGAGAGATATCTAGGAATTACAAGTGGGGAGAGAGGAAGGACCAAAAAAAAAAAAAAAAAAACCTCACCTTATTTTTAATTTGATCAAATGTGTGGTGTTGGATTTGGGTTTCTTTCAGAGCGTAGGATCTTGACCATTACCCCAGGTGGAAAAAAGCTTGTTTCAAATCAATTTATAGTCAAACAAAAATGGGACTTCCAACACTGTGAAAGGAATTGGACAAATTGAAAATAATGGGAAAATCTCAGTTTTTCTCTCTTTCAGCAACACTTTCAAATTTAGGAAGAGATAGAATATAGTCACTTCAGGATCCCAAATATTAAAAAGACTGGGGCAAATCTTTATTCGTTGCACAATACTTCTTTTGAAAAAAATGTGGTATCAAGAACACTTCTTCTGGCATTTGTATCATTTGGCATGAAGGACATATTATCCAGCAATACTAATAAATGAAGCAGATACGGGATTGTTAGGGCATATCCTTTGAATCTGGAACATTTAAAGAGGAAAACTCTCAAGTTATTCAAAATATTTAAGAAATCCATTTTCAAGGGGTGGTAGAGAAGAAGCCACCTTCTCTGAAAGACTACATACAAACACATTTGCTATACTCAAAATATATTATTTTTATTGTCCTAAAGCCAATACACAGTGGGATGGATGGATGGATGGACCTCAGGTCCACATAAATATTGCATTCATTATAGCTTAATCTTATTCATATTTCTCATAACTCTTGGCCAATATATGAGTGAAGAGCAGTGGTAGGATTCAAATTTGGGGATGGGGAATGGGGATTCAAAGGATACTGCAAAATCCCCATTCCTTCTCCACTCCTGGAGGGAAGGTTACTGCAAAATCCCATTCCCTCGCCATCTCACTAACCTGCTTTCCAGCTCCGTTCTCATGTGCAGGGCAACAAAAGAAGACCCAAGATGATCAGCTGGGATTGGGGAGGTGGAGAATAGATGGGGGCAGCGCCACCCAGAGGCGGTATTTGCCGGTTCTCCGAACTACTCAAAATTTCCGCTACCCATTCTCCAGAACTGGTCAGAACCTGATGAATGCCACCTCTGAACACCACCTCTCATTTACACACAAATGCCATGATTACCTCTGGCATTAGTGGGAAATCTGCAAAATTAATACTCAAATAGATTTTAACTGGGGATAAATAAACATCTTCATTCAAAGTCAAAGGTGGTATTTGCTGGTTCTCCAAACTACTCAAAATTTCTGCTATTGGTTTTCCAGAACTGGTCAGAACCTGCTAAAGATCACCGCTGGTGAAAAGTCATGAAAATATACTCTTGGTAAATACCCTCAATATTCTTCACGCATTTCTTCCATTTACACTCACACACACACACACACACACACACACACACACTGCTACAATAAGACAGCACAACAAGACTGCTTTAGTTGTACTAATTGTTGGTTGTACTAATTGTTGGTTGTACTAATAGATATCCTGGTGGATAAGATAAGCAGCACACAATTACACCTTTCTTGCTGTTGCACACATCTAGCTAGGTAGTTATTCACACTATTTTGTTATTTATACCGCAATTAATTCACGTGGTTAATTTAGAAATTAGTAATCTAGTTAACCTTCTAATTTAATAATTAATATTTTATTTTGCAAACTGAAACAATATGTGGTGACAGACTGCCTGATATCCCAGCTCTGAAATCAGGGAAAAAAAATAACTTTCTCTCTTCCCGCCCCCTGCCCCATTGCAATACATGATTTTTACTAAAAAAAAAAGCCCAGAAATATTTAGACTTATATATTTAGACTTAAATATTTAGAAAGAATATACAAATTTTGAATCCTTGTAGCAGTGCTGTGAGGAGAAGACAAACAGATTTATTCTTTACAACATTCACTTGCAAAATCCAATCTGTAAGCACACATTCACCTCTTTGGTGAAACTTATTTTATTTGGAAAAAATAATAATTTTGTAATCAAGTAGCAATAGCACTTAGACTTACGTACCGCCTACAGTGACTTACAGTGCTTTACAGTCCTCTTTAAGCAGTTTACAGAGTCAGCCTGTTGCCCCAACAACCTGGGTCCTCATTTTACCCAACTCAGAAGGAGGGAAGGCTGAGTCAACCTTGAGCCTGGTGAGATTTGAACTGCCAAATTGCAGACAGCCAGCAGGCAGCCGAAGTAGCCCGCAGTACTGCACTCTAACCACTGCACCACTGTGGGTCAAGGTGTTAAATAAGAGTCTTGTGGATTGAAATCCATATAAAAAAAGCAATGTGAATCTCCTAGTTAGCTGAAGGCTCTTTTGGAAGCAGGGTGAAGGAGCAAATAAAATTTTACTTAGGTTTTTTTTTTTTTTTCTGTTTGCAATATTTTTCAGTATGGATTGATGCTGATTTCCATTTTTGCTGATTTCCATTTTTGACCAAGGGTGGTCAGAATCTACTTATGCAATAGATGCTTTCACCAAGCATATTTTTAGTGTATGATGGGATAGGGAAACAGGCATGCAAAAATATATAAAGAAGAATTGGATACTTTTTTTTATTGTTCAATAGCTTTCATTGGCATGACACAACAATTGCTTCATGAAAATACCACACGAGAATCTAATTTCATACACCCCATAAGACTTTATGTTACTGTTGGAAGAAATATCCTTCTGGGTTCAGTTCCAAGTGACGAAAAAGACCCTGGAAACATGGAGGCTGTTTGGAAAGATGGTTTAATGGTGGACAGCAGGACCACATGGCTTGGAGCTCCAAAGTGAAAGAGACGATCTCATGCTTCAAGATGTTGGGTGAAGGAAAAGAAGGAAGGAGATGCTGAGAGACCCTTGTTATATATCCTCTGTTGGGCCCCACCTTAGTGTTTCCTGTTCCTCTGTAAGAAATATATCCCATTGCCTGTCAGACTCCTAGGGGCGGGTGTCTTAACTAACTTTGTAGGCTTTGTCTGGACCACATGGCTTCACCTGAGTGCTGGCTGATGCAATCTTCCCAGGCCAGGTGGTGAGATGGGTAGAGGCCTTTGTTATGTAGAATACTCTGGCCCAGGCCTTAACGGCCCACCCATTAACAAAGGTGGGGAGTAAGCTTCTGCCTCTCTGTTTCTACTTCCCTTTTTGGGGAAACAGGCTTCCTTTTAAATATTTCCTAGGATACTTCATTTTTCTAGGAGAGGGGTGGGTGCTAACTTCCCACATTACTATGTTCTAATCACAGATTAACAGAGTTGGAAAGGACCTTGTAGGTCATCTAATCCTCCCCCAAGGAGGGGACTCTACACATGAAACACATCAGATTTCCTAAGACTTCTATCATTTCCATAAAATACCAAAAAATAATGAAGTTACTCTTAACATTACCATTTTAATCACTATGGATATTTAAGCATTATTCTTCATTGAGGTCCATGGAAGACATTTTCATTAACTGGACTTGTAAAAATATATACCTGAATGTAGAGAACTACTGGGCCAGAAATGGATTCTCACAAACAGCAAGAAACAACAGTGTAATAATGCTAACATGCAAACTAGACTACAAAAAACTATACAATCTTTACATACAATCTTACTATAAGACTCAAAGTAGCTAGCCTGGGGAAAAAAACCAACATTTATACACACTACAAATGACAGGCCACCAGCTCTGGGATACAAAAGTACCTTCATCTGATCACTTGAATGTAGCCAACTTTTGAGTATTTTCTACATCTCTTTTTTGTCATATTCTCATTGCCCAGAATTTTGCTAGCCAGATATGACTCTTAGAATTTGAAGTATGCATTTGAAGTAAGAGACATCTTAGAGGATATTTTTCTCTGCAGACATAAAACCCACAACTCAAAAGGATTTATGCCAGACACTATCCCCATGTCCAAAAATAGTTCTGGAAACATTTTGACAACAGGTCATCAATAGGTTAAGCCCTCCAAGGGCAGGTTAGTTTTCAAAGAGTTTTGCCTCAGGATGGATGGATACATACTGTATATACAGTATGTATCCATCCATCCTGAGGCAAAACTGAGGCAAAATACAGTCAGAGTTTGTACTATATGTCAATAGGTCTACAAATCTCATTCAAGCCTCCAAAGACTATTTCAGATCATGAACTCTGTATATTTGTTAGAGAATTAAACCATATTTTGTAAACAGTCTTAGCCCCATTGATTCAAATGTGAAATTGAATAACACAAAGGCAAGTAAGTAAGTAAGTAAACTAAGTAGAGAGGTAGAAACAGCTCTTTTACACAGTGGTGGGATTCAATTTTTTTTCACTACAGGTTCTGTGGACATGGCTTGGTAGGTGTGGCTTGGTGGGCGTGGCAAGGGAAGGATACTGTAAAATCTCCATTCCCTCCCAACTCCTGGGGGAAGGTTACTGCAAAATCCCCTTTCCTCCCCATCCCACTAACCTGCTTTCCACTCTTTTCTCCTTTGGAGGGCAACAAACGGAGACCCAAGATGATCAGCTGGGATTGGGGAGGTGGAGAATAGATGGGGCGGGGCCAGTCAGAGGTGGGATTTGCCGGTTCTCCGAACTACTCAAAATTTCCGCTACCAGTTCTCCAGAACTGGTAAGAACCTGCTGAATACCACCTCTGAATACCACCTCTCATTTACACACAAATGCCATTATTACCTCTGGCATTAGTGGGAAATCTGCAAAATTAATACTCAAATAGATTTTAACTGAGGATAAATAAACATCTTCATTCGAAGTCTTTCATAAAATACGGTGTGTTGTACAAAAGGTGCCATTTCTTTCTCTACCCTTTTCTTTCACTTTTTTCCCCATTTACTAGGTAATAACTATAAATCTCAACTTTTTTCTCTCTCCTTTATGCTGACTCCAAAGCCACACATTTGCTTTCACAAGGTGCTGATATTAAAAATGGAAGATCAAGATGAACCCAGTGGGTAGAATAGAATAGAATACCTTTATTGTCCTTGAATTCAAAGTACAATTAAATCTGAAAGCTACTCTAGCACAGTGCCCCAAACACCACAATCACACTACACAGTATTTAAAAATTAAAATAATTAGTAACAATAATAATAATTAAAAACCTAGTCTAAAACCTATTTAAAGCATATATTAAGTTAGATATATTAATAGATATATATAGATATATATTAATAGATATATTAAGTGGCATTTTTAAATTATGCCACTTTAGATCAAGATGAATCCAGTGGTTAGACTGAAAGGATGAAAATATTCTAGGTAAAAGCAAAGAAGACTTTTCAGTTTATCTCTGGATTTGTAGAAAATAAAAGCTGTTTCAATAATGGCTATTGTTCTGTGTTCCTCTCTTCATATTTCTTAACCTTATCTTCCTTACCTACTATTCATCACACTTTCTCTCTAGCATTCAGTTCTTTGTTTTGGTCTGCTGATGTTTTATCTTAGTTTTTTAGTGTTTCCTTTGTTGAAGAATGTTTTACTTTTCTTGAAAATTATATATTACACATATACCAGTAGGACTATTATTATACAAAAAGTAAGAGATGAAAATAGTTTCAAATCCTACCTGTTCCACTACTGCAGGGGTTCCCAACCTGGGGTGCTTGCACCCCCTGGGGGTGCGAGACGATATTCCAGGGGGTGCGAGAAAAGTCCAGATAAATAATAGGATGTTGGCTATATGTTGGCATTTTTATTTATTATGCAATGGGTTAACTTTGTTTTCATTTTACAGTTAAGTATCGTTATTTAGTGGCCGTCACATACATAGCTGAAAAGATTCAATCCTACCATATATTTAACGCGTTCAGTAGTTCCTAAAGTCTAAATTTCAGGGGGTGCGAGGTTCGAGTGAAATTTCTTTACGGGTGCCCAGTGAAAAAAAGGTTGGGAACCACTGCACTACTGGTTTGGTGATAGCATGCATGGGCGTGCACACTAGAGATGGTATTCGGCAGGTTCTGACCAGTTCTGGAAA
The DNA here is from genome assembly GCF_900518735.1 of Pseudonaja textilis. The sequence continues at coordinate 19,539,064 of NW_020769320.1, read as the reverse complement.
ACCGGGAGGGAAATTTTGAGTAATTCAGAGAACTGGCAAATGCCGCCTCTGACTGGAGTTTTACAGTATCCTTCCCCTGCCACACCCACCAAGACACACCCACAGAACCAGTAGTAAAAAAATTCGAATCCCACCACCGGTGCGCACCTAACGCTCATGCACCTAATGCGCGTACACAATTTTCCACACACCAAGTGAGGCCTGCAGCACCAATCAGCTGAGAGGATATTGAAGAGAAAAGCGCAGGGACAGGTGGGACAACCAATCCTGAGCTTTTCTCTTCTTTCTCCTCTCAGCTGATCGTCAGAGGTTTTTTTTTTTTTCCTCCTCCTCCTTTTTTTCCTCAGCTGATCATTGGAGGCTTTTTTAAACTACCGGTTTGGCCAAACCAATAGCAATTTTTGCTACTGGTTCAGTAGAACCAGGCCGAACTGGTAGCATACCACCACTGTTTCAAATATAAAATAATTCAGACTCCACATCCCTCAATTCTTTCATTTGAACCAAGGGTAGTGTAATAATATACTGGGGGAAGATTGAGTTCAAAATTATAGAACTGCAGCTGAGGCTTCTTCTATTGGGTTTTGTTGGTTATTCTTATATCATGATTTCAATTTCTTTGCCATACACTTTCTTCTACATTTCTATTCTGTGCATAATATTACCTTAAAGAGTATGATGACTTAAGTATCTATGAATGCATGAGTTCATATGGTCGGTTAAAGTGTGCACATTTTTCAAGAAGATAGGCAACAAATGCAATATCTCAACGATGATGAACAGCACAAACCATCCTTGTGCTGTACTGCTTGGGTTTATGGATTGCAATCCCCCTCACTCTCCATTTATGTATAGAGAATTTGAAGTTTAACATCTGGGCAGGAGGATGTTATACTTGTGACCGTCGCTCTTCTAAATAGGTAGCTTCCAGTTGATTGTACAGTCATTTGAAATGTTATAATGAAGAGTTCCAAAATGTTTGGAACATTTGTTTTCGGGGGGTAGCCTGAAATCCAGACATAGCACGTCCCCAGGTGGCGGCTTAGGAGGCCCTACACAGTATGGCTTTATGCGGTAATGGTGGGTTGGAAGGAATCAAATACCTCTCATGGACCAACCGGCCTGGGGAGCGGCAGCTGGCTCATCAGTATCAAATGAAGGCAGAAGCCATATTGGTTTGAACGGCTTGGTGGCAGCCACTTGAAGAGCATGTGCACAGCAAGGGGAAAACTACAGTGGTGGGATTTAATTTTTTTTTTTTACTACTAGTTCTGTGGGCGTGGCTTGGTGAGTGTAGCAGCGGAAGGATACTGCAAAATCCCCATTCCCTCCCCGCCACACTAACCTGCTTTCCAGCTCCATTCTCCTGTGCAGGGCTACAAAAGAAGATCCAGCCGATCAGCTGGGATTTGAGGGGCAGAGAATAGATGGAGGTGGGGCCAGTCAGAGGTGGTATTTGCTGGTTCTCTGAACTACTCAAAATTTCCACTACCGGTTCCCAGAACTGGCCAGAACCTGCTGAATACCACCTCTGGAAGACTACTACACTATATATTCTCCAGAAAAATCATAATAATGGCAGCAAAGCCTAATGGATTGCTAACCTGATCACCAACATCCGCTGATGGATATGGAACAAGAAGAAGAAAATGTTTACATCATGCAGTATGGCTGATCAATTCAGTTCTTAAAAATAGAAAATACATGGGCTGAAGAATATATTTTTAAGTACTATATGAGCATTTTTTAGCACACACACCCCTCCCCTTATAACTAAATAATTAAATAATTCAGTTGAAGGCATTAAAAAGCATCCTGTAAAAGTCATTCTTTTATTGATTTGAAAAAGCAAGCTAGAATTGTATTACGTGGAAATGTTGGTAGGAGATTCCCTTGGGCTCCCTGATTTTCTCTAACCATAAATCAGGCCCCAATATATCTCACATTTCCAAGTGTTTGAAGGTATTTGCAGAAATAGGAATACAGGATGTTCTGATATTATACAAGCATGCCCACACATGCATATCAAAACCAAAACTACAGTGGTGGTATGAAATATTTAAAAAAAAAATCTGAAAAGCTGAACTCAATAGAGGCTGAAGTTGAATAAATGCCCCACAAGCATAAATAAAAGACATTGCAATACAAGTCACTGAACTGAAATTAAATCAGTGCCTCGACTTTATATGCCTGTAGTTTATAAGTTTAAATTAAAATGTTCACAAATGCCATTCACATTAATGCATAGCAACACAGATATATGCCTCATTTCATAAACATGTGAATAAGAAGGCCGAGACATGCTTTTGCTTTTACCAAGTTGCATTAAAGTTTTCAACTATTCTAGCATGAGTATCACAGACACACTTACACACAGAAAAAGTTTTCAACTATTCTAACATGAGTATCACAGACACACTTACACACAGAAAGAGACAAAGACATTTGCAGGAGTTGATGCTCTTGTGAAAATGATAAAAGCAGTGTTGTGTAATTGTGATGCAATGATCTGCTCACTTTATATGTCTAAGCAACATTAGAATGCTCAAACAAGAAGGAAAGGGCGTGCATCACAATAGCATAGTGCACACTTCTGTATCTAAGCTTTCACAACCAAAGCTTTTCACTTTCAAAGACTGAAAGGTTAAATATATTGTAACAAAACGGCTGCAAAGAACATTAAAATAATTTCTCAATGAAGGTATGAAGACAAGAAGGAAAAGGAAAAGTTCCATCACTTTTTCTAAAAGAAAAACAGACCAAGGCCTTTTAAGAGTTAAATTCTGTAGTGAAATCCAATATAGATGTAAATCCAACTGGCTAGTTTCACTACTCATAAAGTTGCCTAGAGTTTCCATATGGAAAGCTGGGAAAAAATAAGTGAAGAAACAAAAGAAAGTTGATGTTAAAATCCAACAAGGGGTTAGAGTAAATCAGCCTTCAACCAGCCAATTAACTTTTAAAAATAAGAATCAAATTAAAATAAAAAAAAACATTGAGATATGCAATTAAAACCCATGTCTGCTTAAAAAATTGAATAGTTGAACCCTAATAATTGAACCCTAACCCTAGCTCCTACTATGAATTACAGCCTCCAGGATTCCTCTTCCCAGGAGTGTCCATGGTCATTCAAGAGACATCTTGGGTCATTCCTAGCTTTTCCTATTCAATCTAGAGAGCAGACTGCCAAGGAACCTGCTTTGGCAGCAAAATCAGCAGTTTGTCAGCAAAAGAAGCAATTTCCCTTCCCCTCTTCCCTCTGCCTCCCCTGCTCAGCACACCCTCTTGAAGGTAGATTGACAACAAACTGAATATGAAGCAGCAGATAATATAACTGCAAAGAAGACAAATGCAATTTTAGGTGCACCAAAGGAAATATAAGTTATGAAGCACACATTTTATTCTAGTCTGATTTGGCAGTCTCCATCTCAAGTACAATGTCCGGTAGTGGGCATACATTTTAAGAAACATTCAGACAAACATATTCAAGGAATGACAATGAAGCTTTGTGAATGAAGACTAGAAAATAAATGGTATGGGAAAAAAGAGTTGGGGATTTTGGGCCTTTAGAAAAGACATCTAAGAGGGAAATGATAGCATTCTTCAAATGCCTCCAAAGATAAAAATAAAAATAAAAATGGTCAATGAGAATCTTGGGAAAGGTATTTTCAGTATGTGACATGTAACTCTTTTCGAATCATTTTCCTCTAAATGTTTGCTAGAGACTGCCAAGAAGGTGTCTGAAGATGACTTTAATTTCCCGATAAGGAAATATGAAAAGAAATAATCCTTCAGATGGATTATTCATATTCTTCTTTTTCGATTATCCAATTCTATTATCAAATATCAGATTAAATACATTTAATCTGCTTCTATATCTGTGTTTTTTTTTTTAAAAAAAAATCCCCAATGTATACATTTTTATATGAATAAGATAAAAAAAAAAAAACAGTCAGGTCACATTCTATATACAGCAAAGAGGTCATTGTTTTCCATTCAATCAGATTAAAATGAAAACTATTAAAAACCTCTGTTTTGTGATTGAAGACGGAGGAAGTTTCTTTCCTGTTACAGTGTGGCTTGATTAAAAGAAAGCTATTCAGAATTGTGAATATTATTTTTTTAAAAAAAGTCTATATGAAATATTTGGAAGTGTTGGAACTGTCGGAATATTATCATTAAACCTTGTTAATTAAGACCCTTTTCAAAATCTAAAAGGTCTGCTAAACTCAAAATAGTTGATACATAAAGAAATGCATTATCAGAAAATGGCAAAAACTGATGGGTTTATAATACTTTTTATTTTCCCTCAAAAAAAAACAACAACCCTACAATAAACTGGGTTAATATTTGTGTGTGTGTGTGCGTATAAATATATTGTGGTGTCTGTGTGTATATGTACACATGTGCATATATTAACAGAGCTAGTAAGTGACTGATAGCTCGGTACTGTCAAACCTGTCAGACCACTGCCCCAAATAGCATTTAACAGTTTGACACTAATTTGATGCAGTCTGAATTATGCTGCATTAAATTAGCATCAGAATGCCTAAAATAATAACTAGGGTTTATATAATCAGCACTTTGCCATATTTGAGTCCAGAAAATAAATGCTTTTTATGAAGCGGATCATTGGGAAAGAGGAGAAAAGCAGGTGAAAAGGACAATTTCTTTGTGTGCTGAACAGGGAGAAAAGACCATGAATTTTAAAACGAGATTGCTAAAAAGAAACGAAGCAGACGATTTTTAGAGAGAACAGAAAATGTCTTCCACTTGCAGCAGTTAAAGATAGAATAAAACAAAGGATGTGTCCGGTTGGATATGGCTCCTAGTGTTATCAAACAACATACATTTCTCCATCTTTTCCTCCTTAAGCTTTTTCAATATGGAAACAAAAACAGATGGAAGAACCAATGAGAAAACTGAAAATGTTCCCTGAGAAAATACTTTCTGAGCACAATGCTTTGAAATAAAATTTCAAAGAGCAACACCAGTTCAGTTTTGGTCGCACAAGAAATAATAAGGCAAAATAGACTGGGAAGATCCAAAAACATTGTAGAAAAAAAGCCAAACATTTTTATACCTTTACCAAGAAGAGCCAAAAAGACCAAGAAACAGCTTAAATATAGTGGGACATGTCATTACATTTGAGGACTTGATGGTTTATCCAGGGGTGGGATACGACAGGATTAACTACTGGTTCGGGATTTACAAGCTACTCAGCACGCTGTGAGCCGCGCGCTTGTAAATCGTCATAAATCGTCATAAATCGTCATCAGCATGCTGCGTGCAGAGAAGCAGCCTTTGAAACAGCCCTCTTTTCCTGCTTTTTTAACTGCAGCTGTGCCTCGTTCAGCAGCTGAAGTTGAAAAATCAGGAAATAAAGATCAGATAAGAGCCCAGGTGGGCGGGTGGGCAAAAACATCAGCAGACATAGAACCGATTCTATGTCCGCTGCTCTTCAGAGCTACCGGTTCTACAGAGGTGGACAGAACCAGTAGAAACCCACCCCTGAGTTTATCCACATATAATAAGACTGAAATAGTTATAGGTCATTTACAAAAAAGGGGGGAATACCGCTTAATCTATTGTTCTAGATTAGACTTTACCAGAATCTATTGTTCTAGAT
>NW_020769320.1:19504328-19533425 GCF_900518735.1 Pseudonaja textilis | reverse complement strand
AATCTATTGTTCTAGATTAGACTTTACCAGAATCTATTGTTCTAGATTAACAAAGCTTGAAGACTGAAAGGAAGTCAAGTAGTCTATATCCCATTTGAGAAACCACTGACACTTTTATTTTATAGACTATACCCAACAATATAGCCAGTTTCCTGGCAGTCTTTTGATTTGCCAGTGCTAAGTAGACAGAATCAGGAGAGTTGAAGTAGATATTTGACTTGCAAAAGTCTCTGAACTTTTACTTATAAGAGACATAAGATTCTAGTTGCAGGGATATATCGAGAGGTAGGTAGACCAATATGTCTCATTGGACATGATACTGCCAATGTAATGTGGATTATGAAACAAAGTACCGGTAATACAAATCTCATTTTCAACTCAAAAGAAGAGAATAGTGGCTAGTATTATACTTCGTTCATTATTCCTGTTCCTCAGATTAAGATTGTACCTTAAATGTACTCAGTCCTGGGATTCAGAAAGTGTGAAGAGCCCCATTACTTGACTTTACTATTAATTGATTAATCGTCACAGCTGCTGTTTATATTTATTTAGTTTTGTGGATGTTTTTATTGCTTTAATATCTATTAAATTGTTTTAGAATTTTAGAATTGTAAACCACAAGAGTCACTTGGCTGAGTTGGGCAGCTATATAAACTGAATAAATAAAATATAAATAAATAATTTGGACAATCCTGGTTCTTGTTTTGCCATACTTCTAGAAATTTCTGCTAGAAAAGAACCTTTCTGGACTGAATTCCTTATTAAGTTTGATTACTGTTTCAAACCATCTGTGTGATTGTGCTATTTTTCACACACTGTGCCTACCACACCTTTGATTAATTATCATCATTGCTGAAATAGGAATAATCTGTTTAAACAGTAATATAAACATTACAAATTAACACATCAAGTCTATCTGCAATATGTTCATTATGGAAAAAAAATCTTGAGACTAGAAGACTTGAATTTGGTGCCAATAAATACCTTCCATTTTAGCTCTTGACACCTAATTAAAGATTGTGTAATACTTCAGAAAATCAATTGGCTTCTCATTGTTTCCATCTGGAAGGCACTGAATAAAAAACAAAAGCCCCCATTTCTTTCTTATTCCTGTGCAGTTAAGAATGTGCAGCAGGAATAGTTAATGCACATTCCTAAGTAAACTAGCACAAGATCAATATAATTCAGACAACACATACGCTTATTATACAGAAATAGCCTGTTTGCATACATGAATGCACAAACCAGTGGTGGGATTCAAAACATTTTACTACTGGTTCTGTGGGTGTGGCTTGGTGGGCATGGCTAGGTGGATAGGGTCATGTGACTGGGTGGGCATGGCTAGGTGGATAGGGTCATGTGACTGGGTGGGCATGACTACTACTTCTTTTTTTTTTTTGCTTTTTTGCAGCCACCCACCCACACATTTTGGGGGGCCTTCTGGGCCTCAGGGAATCCTCCTTGGTTAAGCTAGGGGAATCCTGGCACAGCTGATTATATGAACAGCTGATTGTCAGGAGGGGGAAAAAAAAGAAATAAATACCTTTAGCGGCGAGTGAGCATTGGATGGGTGGGGCAAGTGAGCCAGTGGTAACCAGGAGACCAGGTGGGGGAGGGGCAGCCAGAACTTACTACCGGTTCAGCAACCCATGCCAAATCTTTGCTACGGTTCACCTGAACCTGTGAAAACCAGCTGAATACCACCACTGGCATAAACAAACACACGAACACACACACACATACCAGACTGGAGGGAGACGGGGAGAGAGAGAGAACTGTTACCTTAAAAACATAAACAAGTCAGAAGCACTTACACAAAATGCATATAGAAATGTTGCCTATTGAATGGTGCTGGCTACCCTTACTTCACATTTGAAATATTTGTGTAAATTCAAAAATCATTTCATGAACTAGGGATAACTCTCCAATTCTCAGCAGAAGAGCATTGTAATTGGAGCAATAGCATTCTTGTATACACCAAATCAGACATGTGAAGACATCTTGATTGAGCACTTTTTCTTATTTGTGGAAAGATTTAGGTGTTAGTTTTTGAAGAAGAAAAGCTTTACCCTAAGGGTAAAGACATCTCAACAGTGTAATCAAATACCTAGGGAGCTAGTGGCTCTATTTCTTTGGATTTCTTCCAACAGAGAATAAATACATATTGGTTGCAAAAGACTTAAGGGAAAGCTATCTAAGCAACCTGAGATATTACCATCCCCACTGGGAACCTGCTCAGTGAAACAAGAGAGGTCATTTTGAATATTCTCTTACTACAAGAAGTTTGAGTTTGGTATGCAAGAAATGATTTTCTCATGAGTAATTCCCAGTCTAAAATATGCTGGCTGTGGAATCCTTGAAATTAAAATACTCACATCTTAATGTTTCCAAGTTGGACTAAAGAATGCACTTCCCAAAGAGGTACATTGACCCTCCCTTTTCCAATTTATTTAATAAAATTGCTATATGCCATTTTATCATACATGCAGTATAAGAAATAAGCTCTGCCTTTCAGGTCACCAATGGTAAATTTGCCTTGACTGTTTTATCTATACATTTTATAATGTATGTTTTAATTACTGTAGGCTGCTTAAGTGTTGGACACACAGAAAAAGTAGGATATAAATGTAGTTAGCAAAGGAAATACATGAATAATCTGGATCTGGTGCACTGAATGGTAGATTAGATTCAGTGACCAAAACGGTGGCTTGATTCTGTAAAAAAATGAAAAAGAAAATTAAGCCTCTCATTATTTAAAAATGTATTTATTTATTTATTTAAAAAGTATTTTTAAAAAGGAGGAGAAAGGGGAAGAGGAATTTGACTGAGGGCAATCAAGACACATTGAGGCTTCGCCGTTATCCTTCTCTTGTTGATGGAAAATATTTACAGAGGTGATATGAGTCTCTTCAAATAGATGTAGTGGTATGTCATGATTCTTGATTATCTTTCTGGCACACTTGGTATGTAACCAAATTTTTTATATACATACAGGGAGAGACAGAGAGTATGTAAACATGGCAAGTCTCATTTCTCATCGTTTTTCCCTGTTGAAGGTTGGATTTTGTGTGTTGTATGAACATTTCCAGGAGCAGAAAGCAATGAAGAATCAAAGTTTTAAAATTTTAACAAAAAGGAAATCTATTTTGTCATAGAGTCATAAGTAAAGCCCAAAACCTAGACAGTGACATGCTACCAGAGTCTAATAATTCATGGGAAGGCAGGCAAAAAGTAATTACCTCAGTGTAGCAGTTTCTTAAATAAAGAATAGGCAGAGTTAAAGAAAAGGATAGAAAGTAAATCCTTAACTCTTTATCCTCATTTTATTGCTCCTTTAGGGGCAACAGATTACAAGGCATTGAAGAGTAGTACTATTGGATTTAGACCGAACATTCCCACTGTATTTTTTTTCCACATGTGATAGATTTTGTAAAATGATGGCAAATGTTTGTAGACATTCTGGAAATCTCCGAGGTACAGAATCACTCTCAACACTTTGAGAAGGTCCAATTAGTTTCATGTTAGACTTCCAGATATTCTGCTGCATTTCTAAAATGGAATCCGATTCATTTCAATGTTTGAATAAATATTATGATTATTCCTACTATTGGATATTTCAGTTTTGGATTACATTAAAAATAATGTTACATGTCTTTCAAACATTTTAAAATATACTTTAAACTAAAAAGACTAACACCAGCTTATTTCTGAAGTAATGTTAAATGCGCTTTTTTTTACTTCTTTCTTTCGTAAAATAAAATAGACGTGTCAAAATAACCGTTTTTCCTGATTCTTCATTTGAAATGTTTGGTGCCTTTTTTTTTTTTAGAAGGAGGGAGAATAAGAATAAGTGAATGAGAGCATTTCAGACTAAAATATCATACACAGTCCTCATCCTACACAGGGCCATAATCTATTAAAATGTTAACATGAAAGCAGCAAAACTTTTAATTATTAAAATTAAATTACCAAAGCATCAGTTATGTCTCCTCCAATAGCTATTAATAATTTTCTCACAGAGATAACAATTACCCAATATTTCCATTTATTCATTGATGTCATGATGCATTTATTATGATAAAATTTTATTGTAATTGCTCTTAATATGTCACTTTCTCTTTCATAATATATGGTGAAACAATGTTCATTAACATAATGAAATGAGGTGATTTAAAATTTGTTTTCTCATTTTTTTATTTTTTTAAATTGTATTGTTTCTGAAGATCTAAAAAGTATATTTAATTGATATTCATATTTTTCACCAAGACACATTAGATTAAGGTTTGTAATGTATATTGTATGTATACTGTTCTTTGAAATATTTTGCCAGAAAATATTACTTGAAATTTTTCCAGTTTAAATCTTGGATTGAAAATTTGAAAGTCCTTCATAAACTGAGATTTACATACACCAGCAATTTCCTATCCCAAAATGAACCCTTACACCATGGTGAGATTCAAAAAAAATTACTACCAGTTCTGTGGCCATGGCCTGATGGACATGGCAGGGGAAGGATACTGTAAAATCCCCATTCCCTCCCCATCCCACTAACCTGCTTTCCAGCTCCGTTCTCCTGTGCAGGGCAACAAAAGAAGACCCAGCCAATCAGAATAGAGGGGGGCAGGGCCAGTCAGAGGTGATATTCCGAACTACTCAAAATTTCCACTACCGGTTCTCCAAACTACTCAAAATTTCCACTACCAGTTCTCCAGAACTGGTCAAAACCTGCTGAACCACCTTTGCCCTACACCATATATTACAGTAAAATAGTAAATTAAAGGAAATTAAAGGAAGTTCTAATCTGATTCCTGACCAAGTTATCAGTCTGAAAAGCAGCATTTGTAGGTGATAAAAGCAGTATAAAACCTTATGATGTTATATGACCTTGGTGAGGTAGGTTAGAGTTATGAAAAGAAATAGAATGAATAAGTAAGAAGTTAAAACCAGCAGTTAAAACCTATCAAAATGTGTGTAAAGGGCCAAAGGCCTATTTAAAAGTTATTAAAGAAGTTAGATCCCTCAACACCATGAAACAGGGGTGTCAAACTTGTGTGGTCATGTGTGTGGCTAACCCTTCACTAACCAGGCGTGGGTATGACCACCGGTTGATGCATCCAGCCAGTGGGCCATGAGTTTGACACCCCTGCCATACAAGGTGCATTGCAAGTAAAAGGGGTGGCAAATAGTACAGTATCTTAGTATTCTTTTAAGATCAATCTGGATGCAGCTATGTGCCACCTGAAATTTCTAGACTAAATATAAAGACATCTCCATATAGAATGCATTATTATGGTCAAGCCTTGAGGTTACTAGAAAAAGAATTAACATTTTAAGATCAATAGTTCCAAGAAACAGACAGTCAATAGGTTCCCTTAGCCATTTCTTTTGAGACAATTTTGAGCCAGCTCCTTTGTGGAAAGAGTTATTCTATATGCTCCCACTCCAGAATTATAGCCTTTCATAACAAGCATCTTCCTTTTGTATGAGAATTGATAAGTTAGTTAATAATTCATACAAAATAATTTGTACTGTGAGACAAATTCATGACTAAATTAAAAATCAATTTGAAAGCAAAAAAGAAAAAAAAGGGACAAAAATATGTGTTTATTAATTTGTCATATTTCCACACCACCTAAGTGACTCTGGGCAGCTTACAATGAAAATGTACGATGATAGTATAACAGCATAAATAAGAACTGAGTTAAAAACAAAATTAAAAAGGTAGAGTTATAATACTGAAAGTTTGAAAGTTGACAATGTGGAGTGAACATCCTCACAACACCAACCATCCTTGGAGATACATATCACTCTATGATCCCCAGGCCACTTGGCAGAACTAGGTCTTAACATTATTTCTGAAGGCCCAAAGGCCAGGGGGATGCCTTATTTCTGGGGACAGTTTCAGAAGGTGGGGGCAATGATGGATAATGCTCTGATACATTATCTACTGACCTCCATGCCTTACCTGGTAGGACAGAAAGATCTGACAGAATGTCTCAAATGATTTGTCATTTGGACAAAACAGTTCCTTGATAACCTGACCTCATGGTATACAATGTTTTAGAGGTGATAAGCAATACCTTGAGTTGGACCTGAAAATAATGCCAGTCACATAGTAGAGGCATTATATGCACAACCCTAGGGGCACCCAAGACTGCTTAAAGATAAAGGTAAAGGTTCCCCTCGCACATAGGTGCTAGTTGTTTCCAGCTCAAGGGGGCGGTACTCATCTCTGTTCCAAAGATGTCTCTGTGGTCATGTGGCTGACATGACTAAACACCGAAGGCGCACAGAACACTGTTACCTTCCCACCAAAGTGGTCCCTATTTTTCTACTTACATTTTTGCATGCTTTCGAACTGCTAGGTTGGGAGAAGCTGGGACAAGTAACGGGAGCTCACTCCATTACGTGGTGCTAGGGATTCGAACAGCCAAACTGCCAACTCTTTTGATCGACAAGATCAGTGTCTTAGCCACTGAGCCACTGCATCCCCTAGAATATGGTGGTGTTTACTGCTTGCACCGCCATATTGTTTACTCCACCATATTCTGCACAATTGCAGTTTCTGGGCGATCTTCAAAGATAACCACACAATAATCTGCAATAGTCCATATAGGAGATGACCAGTGACAATCATGAGTGACAGGAACACTTCAGAAGAAATGTTGGTGGAACTGGCATGTTTTCCATTTTAGATTTTTTTTCTTAATCACACTGGTATGGACATAAACTTTAACATTAAAAAAATACATATTTAAAGGAACAGAAAGTGTTAATAGTATTGCTTGCGTGTATTTCTATTAAGACTTCTGGAAAGCCAAACAAATGTGTCCCTAATGGGAAAAAAAAGAAAGTAGGAGAAAGGCAAGGTTATTGGAAGAAGAGATATGGATTCTACCCAAGCGAGAGCACCAAAATGTTTCCACTGGGATCTGGTTTTGTGTCTACATGACATACAAGATGTGTTACCATCTGGCTTTTGAATATTACAGAATTTAAGAGGCAGCTACAAACAAATTAACATTCTTATATTCAATTTAGATTAGTCTCAATACACGTCGCATGTAAGAGCTGAATACTTTGCCAAACAAAATAATAAAGAGAAAAGAAACTACTGAACTATTCAGCTTTAATTGTATGTCTAAAAATATAATAGTCATATACGAGGACTATGTTCTAATTCATCATGAAATTTGCTTCTACAGAACAATCTCTCTCTCACACACACACTTCTTCTCTCTCTTGTGACTTTCTTAAATTCAATCAGATTGGGGCATTCGGAATCAGACTCTAAGTAGCTTGGGAGTTAAACAGAGTTAAAGAAGGAATTAACATAGAATTAAAGAAATGGTAAGTTTTGATATCTACATGCCAATATCTTAATAGGTGGCCATATTGGGCCCCAGGCCATCCAGTAGAGCCCGGTTTCAAGGTTCTCCTGGAAGGCTAGGATTGTGGGAGTGGACCTCACTGGATGGTGCCACAGCAAAAAAAAAAAAAAGACTCTTTCACAATTTCTGTATCATTAAAAAGCAATGCTGCCTTCAGGAGGATCACCAATTTTGAATATTACTGTATATCCAGCAGATCCAATTATAAACTTCCTTGTCCAGCTGTGCCATCGCAGACTATACAGCAAGTGTCTAAACTTGCTCTGAAACAGTTTTTGGCTTTCCGTCAGATGGTGCCAGATGTACTATTTGCATAAGTATGGCGTTCGATGTACGGTTGCCTCTCTTTTAGCTGCCTCTGATTTATGGCACTAACTGGTTGTTGCATACAAATGGACAAAAAAAAAATGTGTTTCTCCTTCGCCCCAGCCACTCTGTCTGACAGCAGGATACTTAATGTCTTTTGAAAGTATTTTCAGCGTGATTTCAGTTCAACCCATTCCCCGGAGGCAAAGCTGGTATAATTTACCATCTAAATATTTTATCAACTTGCAGGATCCTTTTTCTTTTTTACACAAAGCTAAATCCATTACAGGCTAAAGGAAGAAAGGGAAGGCAAAGGAGAAGAGCAGCTTGCTTGATGTATTCTGTTGCCCTTGAGGGGCTAAAGATAGCAGAGTGTCAAAATGGCCACTTGCCTCACGTCTCTCTACCACAGAGAAGGACCATATTGATTGCACGTTAACACATCTGGAAGGATCAAGTTGGTAGCGACAGTTTTGGTTTTCGAATCGGATTGTTGCTGAGGCAAATTTAAGAAAACAGTATTATGAAAAGTACTGAAGTGCATTAGCCGAAATGGATGGTCACCGATCAATCGTTTTCTCTCTGAGGTTCATAAACATCATTCTTGCAGACTGTAGTAAGAATAGAAATAAGGAGCAGCTTTTTTTAAAAAAAAAAAAAAAACCTGTCAGTTTCTTTACATTTGCAAATAGAGGAGGCACTCTTTGTTCATGATATCGTAAAGAAAGTCCATTAGAGGACTCTGAATTTTCACAGGTTGCTTTTTAGCATGGATAGCAAAGTCCAAATGTAAGAATCTCTAACAAATAATTAGACAATATATTATTCTTCCTATAGAAAAGAAAGTTAACAGAAATGGCGTCAGCTGCTAGTTGTACACAAGGAATGATTCTTTTAAAGAGTTAATAGATACGCATCTTGGCCAATTTCACAGAGCTTTTTGCTTTTTTTTTTTTAATTTGACTTAATTAAATTATTTTCGGCTGAAAATATTGCTATAATTTTATGAGCTTTTTAAATGTAAATGAAGCTCTTGAAATATATTCATTTTTTGCCTTGCATTTAAGGTCCAGTTTAGGGACTATATCTTCCATTAAAAGTAGAAATGTATTGATCCTGTCCAAAATGTTCTTTATTTTTTTCTGTGTGACTAAGTTCTACCCATGTAACATACAAACCAAGTTGCTGTTGTTGTTGCTGTTGTGTTGCATTGTATTGTTTTGAGAGAGAGAGAGAGAGAGAGAGAGAGAGATGATAGCCTTTTATTTCTCTTCAACAATCTTAAAAGGAATGCTGAGTTCTAACTGTATGATGAATAATTGAAAAACATTGCAATTACAGACAAATTTGCTCTATATTGGGCTCATAAAAAAGTGCAAGTATAAAGATGAATATGATGTTTGAGTTGGTAGTAATTGCATTTTTAGCATCCGATTAGGCATGTTGGTTTAAAATACTGAGAAGACCATTAAAATTGGAAATTAATGAATGAGATAATGCAAAACAACTCTGTGTAAATAAAGCTTTAAATTAATTACCCTTAATAATATCACTTTGCGGCATCAAACATTAAAATATTTATAGAGATATACAACATTTCCTATTTTTGTTGTATAGCAAATACATTAAGAAGTACAACAATCTATTAAACAAAAACCTACTGGTCTTTAATGCAGATTGTGACAGGAAATTACCACAATAGGTAAAGGAAGCAGTCTCCGTTGTCCAAGCATTCACATAATAGGCCTACAAAAATCCACAAGATCACCAGTTGGGAAAAAAATGGTTAGACTTTCATAATAATAGTTAGCAAAATTATTTGCCATTCAAGTCTACCTTCTCTCATTCCTCTCACTAAAACTGGTAGTCCATAAAATCATCTTCATAATTACCATACATTTGCTAATGGTTGAAAAATAAATAATATATCCGTCATTTGATCAAGCAGCATTCAGGTTCTGTGGAATAAAAAAAAATCAACCCAACCCAACAGGGAAGTGAGCTTTTCTACTATCAACTATTACTAAACTTAATTTAATCACCATGATGTTCACATATTTAATAGAAAATGTCAACTTCAGGATTCTGTCCCATCCACTTTTCTGAATTTCTAAAGTATCATATAAAAAATTTCAGTATTAAAACTCTTTTAAAAATAAATCAGAAAACACATGTACACACACACACACACACACACACACACTTCTATCCTTCTAGAGATGATAAAACAGTATAGCAATTTTCTTGATTATGACAGGGCAGCCTTTTGAACCATTGCTGATATATAGAAGAACATACATTGACTTATGAGAAAAATAAGATATTTGTTTATTTGTGTTTATTGCATTTGTAAACTTAACGTAAAAGCAGTAAAGTAAAACAGCAAACCAAACTCAATAAATAAATTATAACATATAAAACATTTACATGGTGGTTTAAAGCTATTCAAGGAAGAAGTTGGAGGATAAAACAAGCATCAAAGAAGTTTTCCTACAGCACCAATGACATTGCCTCAAAATGCATCTAAAGCACCCACAATGCAATTCACCCCCCTGCGCATGTGTGCACAACACACCTCCGCCGCCCCTTTACCTGCACTGTGCGTGTGCACGCCTCTCAGCTGATTTTTTGCCCTTTTGAGGCCTTTTGTGGCCTCCCAGAGGTTCAAGGGCTCGTTCTTCAGCCTCCAAATACTGGAAGTGACAAAACTGGAAGTACCCACAGTGATGAAACGAGCCCATTTTTCGGCCTCCAAAGGCTGCATAGGCTTCCCTAGAGCCTCTGGAAGGCCCCAAAAGGCCTCAAACAGGCCGAAAACTAGCTGGGGGGCGGGCGCATGCACAGTGCAGGTAAGTTTGGCTGGGGCTCATGTGCCCACACAAATGGCTCTGTGTGTCACATGTGGCACATGTGCCATAGGTTCACCAGCACGGCTATAGTTTGAAATGACTAGCTATTCTGATGGCTGTCTATGCTTCTAATTATACATCTGTATGTATAAAAACTGTAAAGCAAACTTAGTTTTAAAATGAAGTTTAAAATGATTTCTCATTGCACCTAGGAGAAAGTTCTCACGTTACATCATAAGGAGTCAGACATTTTCCCTCAGTGATAAGCATGTCTACGCTCTGCTGTCATGCGAATCAAATAAGATCTGCCTATCAGCCGACTCTAAGCACCTCCAGGGCACTGAAGCTTAGAGGTTATCAGAGAAACCCAGAAAGGAGTTTTACAGGACTATAGTAAAATTCTCTCCCAAGAGTAAATAGCAGTTATCAATGATCTGGAAGAAAACACAGAACTACTACTGAAAAGCTTTGTGGATAAGCCAAAGATTGACAGAGTGGAAAAATATGTGTTCTTTATTTAATATAACCATTGGGTTATTATGTGAACAGTCATATTAATAAAGATAAATATAACGTCATAGAAAGATTATATGCTCACCCAAATAAAACTGTACCAGGAAAACTAGAATTTATCCTCCGTAGAAAGAAACAAATGTTTCCAAAAACCACCATGTCAAATATATAGAGGGACAAAAAGATAAACAAACATAACTTGGTCAAAACCAGATTAAAACATCAATAATTGCAACATAATCTCAAATGAGTCTACAGATACTACATCTACAGATACTACATTTATCTAATAATGAAATTATTCTGGAAATACTTTTTTTGCTATTAACTAAAATGATAGGATGAATCCCAAATCAAATACACTATTTTACAGACTTCAATTCTATGAATTTTGCATGCCACAGATTAGATTTACCTTTTGATTTGCGTAATTATTGTGTGACAAGTTCATTTATTATAAAAACTAGCTCAACACCCGTGCTTCGCTACGAAGCTATGTGGTCGGGCTTAGTTTTTAGGAAGGAAAATAAGGGGAAAAAATTCTGCCTCTGCCTACCAGCATCCATCAGTATTCATCTGGTTAGTGTCCTGCCAGGGTGTGAGACACTTGAAAGCTGTTTGGAAACTGAAAGACTATTTGCTGTGTGAGCAAGAAGGGGACATCAAGGAGCCTGGGCGTGGCTTAGCTCAACTGTTCTGTACTAAAGCTGCTTAGTGGTGCGAAACTAAAACTGAAACTCCTCTCCTCTGCTTGTGTTTTGCATTTGAAACAGATTTCTTTTCAGGTGGTGAGTAGAAATCCTTAGCATCAGAGAGTGTTAATAATAATATACGAAATACTAATGCTCTGGTAGTCATTTTGAAAAATCCTTTCTTAGTGAGCACCTAGAAACCAAGAGGAACATACGTGCCAAATTTCAAGTTTGAAGGCTTTATGGTTCTGGAGATTTTGTGATGATGCGTGAGTGATATTTCACATATATACAGTATATATCCAATGGAACTCCCTCCCTCCACCATTAAAATAAGATTTCACTGAAAAGTTTATCAACATAAGTAGAATCTGTCAACAGCTTTTGATGTCTTTCTTATCTTCTGAATTCTGTTCCTCTGCTGCTTGAGACAATCTACTCTCTTATTGGAATCCACTTAATTTTAATTTCCTTGATTAGCTATAGTTTTTACAGCAGACATAATGTCTCTTAATCTTAATCTACTGGTATTTGATTTCTCCAGAGTTTCTTATTTCTTCCCGTCAGTTATAATATGTTAAATAGCAAGACCTTTGGCCCCCAGATTTTAGTTACCTTATTTTTCATAGCAACTTTCTACCAATATGAATCAAAGTGAGGCGTCCTTGGTGCTCTCTGAGCTTGGTTGCAAAGAAACAAAGCAGCTCCAAGATCACTTCCAACAATACTGACAGGGCAAGCTACTAGAATATAAAACTGACTGCAAAACCCCACTCCTTACTTACAAGTACTGATGATGTTACCTAGTTTGGGTAATGAAACATCTGCAAGAAAACGACCAAGCTCAGAGAGTATCAAGGATATTCTCCTTTATCAGTTGAATCAAAATGTTATTCTTTTCAATACTTCTCAACTTTACTACACCCTTCTGGGTTGCATTGTCATTATCATCATCTTAACTTTATTGCAGGCATTAACCAGAACAAAAGAATGAGCATTCAAACATTCAAAATATGTTGAATAAACTAAATTGGAAAAATCAAGATAGTTAAAGAAAGTACTTTCAGACAAACATTTTGGCTGAAAGACAATTTCAAGTCAGAACATATTAAAAGGCTTCTTCAGAGTACATGTATACAGCAAGATGAAATTTAAATTTGCAATCTGGATAATATGAACTTGGAATAGCACTATAAAATATGAATGCTGCACAAATACATATGCCTATTCATATATATTCTCTCTTTCACACATGCAGACAGGTATATTGATAAATTAACAAATAAAATTATCCAAAAGGGACCTAAGAATTATAAAATTTCCATCTCCCTGTCAAACCAGAGAAAAATGCAACATATTAGCTGATACAGCAAATTCACTCAAAGTCCATGGCTAATTCTAACCCTGAGCCACTTGTGTCCATCCATATCTAGACAGGTTCAAATGCGCTTATTTTTTCTTTGTCTCATTTACCAGGCAATTTCATATGTTGCAAGATCGAATCTGGATCAGAGGTTTACTTTTCCAACCTTTCAGACTCATGCCTGAGCCCATCTTCAGGGAACTTCTGTCTACTGGAATATGTGCTTTGGGCTAATCTGTGAGTCCTATTTATGTGGTGCCTTTCTATTGGTTGATGGGTGTGCTGATGGCTGGTGATTGGCTGTTGTTTCCTTGTGCTGCCAGGCCATCGGCTCCTAAATACTTGATAGGCTGGTAGTAAATCAGCTGACAAGGAGCCCAGGCTTCAATCATTTCCCTGACTGTCTTTGTACCTGCGTGGCCAACAATCTTAGTAGCTACAAAATTGAATGTATGTCTTTTCTCATTGCAATGTGAAGTTACCAATAAGTTTGGGTCTTCTCGTCTTACCATTTGTTTGTGTCCTTGCAATCTGGTGGTTAGTTTCCTCCCTGTATCTCCTACATAGTCACAGAGGCAATCTATGCAGGGGATCCTCTAGATTGCAGTGGAAGTATCTCCCACCTCCAAGCAAATCTTTACAATGCATAATTTGTGATCGTATGGTTGGCCTCTGGGCTGTGTGTGATCCCACTTGCAGATCTTAAAAGCTGCATTCTACTGCTTCTGAAATGTTTTCGATATATGGCAGAGTGTGTCACATTGTTACTTTTTACCATCTTTCTTCCATTCTCTCCTTTGCCTTTTGCATAGGCATTGTGTAACAAATGCTTGTGGGTACCCATTTTGCTTGAATTATTCATGTAGATACGTTTTCTCCAGTTGTTTATCTTGCTAGTACTATAATGGTTCTCACTCTGCCTTATAGTGTTCTGACACAGCTCTCTTTGTGTGACAGTGGATGGTTACTGTTGAACCTAAGAATGTGTGGCGTTTTGGTGGCCTTACAATAAACCATGGTTTCTAGGCTTCTATCTTGCTGCCTGTTGACAAGCACATCTAAAAATGGCCATTTTCTAATTGTTTCTTCCTCCATTATCAATCATATGTCTGTGAAGATAGAGTTCAGTAGGCTATGAGAATGTTTCAGTATGTATCTTTTGATGATGACAAACACGTTGTCCATATAGTGGCAACAAAATTTAGGTATGCAGTTTAGGCAACTTCCGGTTTGAACTTCTTCAGTGACAGACCGAAGCCCCGTGTCTGAGAGGCTTCGATCTGTGCTTGCTGCTGCAGCGCCCCAAGCCGGCTGGTTTCGGGGCTAAGCCACCCCGTAGAGGTGGTGAAGAAGGGGGAGACTGCCTGCAGGGTTGAGGAGAGCCACATCTCTCCTCTCCAGCTGGCCATTACTCCCTTTCCCAAAGGCGGTTGTAGTGGTGGTCAGAAATGGCCACCACAAAGAAGAACTCAACTGGAAAAGAATGTGCAGGAGGAAGATAAGAAGAGGAAGTTTTGCTTGACCGGGTCAAACAGCAAAAGGAACAAATAAGGTACCCTGGAATTGAAACTATTAAAAAAAAACAATAAAATTGTTCCCTAAGGAGATTTTTAAGCTGCGAAGGAGAGAGAAAAGGGAAAAGATTTGGGTTTTTTTTTTCTCCTTTTCCTATACTGACAGCTAAGAGACTTAAGCAAGAAATTGGGAAAAAATCCACTTTGGCATTAATAGGCATTTAATGCTGAAAATAAAAAGTCAAAGGGATAATAAAGATTTCTGGATAATCAAAAGCTTTTGAAAACAGGAAAGGAGAAAAAAAGAATAAAAGGTCAGGATCTGGAAGGTAGGAGACTGCCTGGAATTAAAAAGAACTTACAGCAAAATCTCAACAAGACTTCCAAAAGATACATTTTAACTGAAATATCGCAACAAAAACCCCAGGAAGAGAAAGTGGAAAAAGAAATAAGAATAAATAACTCGGGACTATTTGGATTACTTGGTGATTTCTGGATTTTTGGTTATTGTATTTGAATGACTAAAATCAATTGGGTGATTGTTTAAAACTGTTTAAAATGGCTCCACTTTTAAAAGACTGAAAATGGAACTTTAAAAGTACAAAGAAGATGCACAAGAAGGGAGAGGTTCTTTTGGCTTCGTATTTCAGTTTTTAGAAATGGAGATTTGGAACTATAAGAAACAACAAGAAATGCCTGCAGAACCAGAAGATTCCGACAAAGAAGAAGCCATCTTTAATGAACAAGTAATCTTAGGTGGGGGGGAAGGAAAGGGGGGAAAGAGAATGAAAAGTTTAAGATTGGGAAAAACAACTCCCCCCTCCCCCCCCAAAAAATAGAGTGAAAAATAAGTATAAAATCAGAAAGCAACAGAAGAGGGGTTAAAAAGGGGAGGGAGAAGATGAGAGGGAAGAAAGAAAGGAAAAGAAGTTATAAAGGACAGAAACAAAATATAGAGAAATAGGGCCTATTTAGAGATAATGGGTGAAAATTTAATGGAAAAAGGGATTCTGCAAAGGTACATAAGATAGTATTGTTATATTAGAAATAGAAATAACTTTAGAAAATATGAAACAATGTATGATTAAAATGCTTGATAAAATAGCTATCGTAATTCAGTGGAATGCTTGTCAATAAATAATTGTAACAAAATGAATATTTAATGATTTACAAAACATATTAAGAGAAATAAGGGAAAAATTAATTATGGAGATTATATGTGTCTTTAAGGAAGTATGATATTTAATTGAAAAGAAGTGTTAAAGATGTTAAGATTTTAATGATTATTAATGATAGAACTGATACATGGATACATTTAAGAAAAATAAAAATAAATAAAGAAACAATAGGACAGGAACGGTAGACATGTTCGTGCGCTTATGCATGCCCCCTACAGACCACTTAGGAAAGGGGTGAGGTCAATAGTAGACAGTCTACTAGTGAAAGTTTTTGGGGTTTGGGGAAGAAACCACAGAGTCAGGTAGAGTATTCCAGACATTGACCACTCTGTTGCTGAAGTCGTATTTCCTGCAATCAAGTTTGGTGTGATTAACCTTGCGTTTGTATCTATTGTTTGCTCTTGTGTTGTTATGAAACTGCATTATTCATAGACTGGTAGGACATCGCAATGTATGATTTTATATACTATATTTAGATTGGATCGAAGGCGGTGTAGTTCTAGGTTTTCTAGATCTAGAATTTCAAGTCTGGTGGCATAAGGTATTCTACAACGAGTAGAGGAGTGGAAAACTCTTCTTGTGAAATATTTCTGGACTTTCTCAACTGTGTTAATATCAGTTACGTAATATGGGTTCCAGACTGATGAGCTGTATTCGAGTATTGGTCTAGCAAATGTTTTGTATGCTCTAGTTCGTAGTGTAATATTACCAGACAAAAAGCTACGTAAGATTAGGTTAACAACTCTTAATGCCTTTTTGGCTATGTAGTTACAGTGGGCTCTAGCACTTAGATCATTAGAGATGAGTATTCCGAGGTCCTTTACAGAGCTTGGATCATCAACAAGACCTTGACTATTCAGCTTGTATTTTATTTTCTGATTTATTTATTTTTTTGCCAATATGTAGGACAGAGCATTACACTCATGAGCAAATACACTCGTGGTACCTGAATTAACTCTAGATCAAGGGTCTTCAAACTTGGCAAGTTTAAGTCTTGTGAACTTCAACTCCCAGAATTCCTGAGCTAACATGACTGGAAGAGGAATTCTGGGAATTGAAGTCCACAAGTCTCAAAGTTGTCAAGTGTGAAGACTCCTGATCTAAATAATCACCCAAAATAGTTGAGGAAAAATTAAAATGGAAGCATAGTTCATTTAACATTATATAAATTGAAAAATGCTTCTGCCTTAAGAAAATGACTCTTTAAAAGCAAAATAATCATCACTTGTCACTTTAGCAAGTTTTATGTCTGATATGTTGATCGTTTCTCAGAAGCACTGCCAGACTGCTTTTGAGATCAATGCCAATGAAATATTTTGTTTACATTATAATCTCTATTTGCCCTAGAATTTGAGAGCTTTGATGCCAATAGTGCTGACATCAAATTCTATTGATCAGATTGCAAATTAAATGGCAAACAAAAGCAATTGTACTGTTTTGTAAGAACAGTCTCAGTGGACAGCCAAATTCTTTATTAAACCAGAAATAAAAGGACAGTTTCATTTATGGGGCTGCTTTCAACCCACGAAATTATTTTAACTAGATAGATCTACTTGATGAGAGTTGCAAGGTAATAAAAGTGAAATACTGTATTGAATTTATTTCCCCTGTTGTGAAGAATGAAGAACGCCTTCTCTTCACTGTGATAAGGAAGAGGCATGTTTTAATGATTGGCCCTATTACAAAAGCCAAGCACTAAAATTTTTAGATAAGATTGTTGAAACTTGGCCATTCTGTGGAGGCTGAAATCCACAAGAGGGAAATAGATAAAGTGCCATATGCTTCTTCCTAGAGAAAGGAAAAGAACTTTTTGATAGCTCGCTATTCTTCAATGGTGTGAAGAGAAGAGTTGAAATCTGCAATGGACTGAAGGTTGTGGTGGCTTGGGGGCCATAAGGGGGTCAAGGACATATGCATGGCTGCACCTAGGATGTTCTTATTTTATTGGGCTAACTTGAAACAGATTGCTGATAGCTTGATCTTTTGCTTGCTTTTTGTTTTTATTTGTAAATTATTTTTGGAGGAGGCAATAGGGCAAGGAGATTTTAGTGCATGCGCTGCTGCTTTCAATTTTTTTTTCTGCCACCAAAAAGCAGAGGAATATGCCAAGGTTTTGCATCTGCAGACTGAAATTCAACAATGGGTTTGGATGAAGTTTGGGTATCTAGCAAAGGGATTCGTTGCACTGGGCATAGGTTGTACTGGCATCAGATTGCACAAACATGTCCTCAGAACATGTCTTGCTGGAGGAATACTTGGTGGGTGACTTTGGCTATTAATGACGTTATAGGAAGTTGATGGAATTTGTTCATGTTTTATCACATTTTCTTCCTGTTACATATCCTTGTTTTTGTCTAGAAATAAATAAAAATCAGTGAGGCTGCACATCCTGGGTGGGTGGGTGGGTGGGATCTAAGAGGAGGGGGTTTGTGCACGTGTACTGTGCAGTACTTCATGTTGAGTTTTAAGCCACGTGTACTGTGGCATGAAACTCAACATTACGAAAACTAAGATCATGCTATCCGGCCCTCTCAATTCCTGGAAAATAGATGGGGAAGAAATGGAGATAGTGACAGATTTTATTTTCCTGGGCTCCAAGATCACTGCAGATGGGGACTGCAGCCAAGAAATTAAAAGACGCTTGCTCCTGGGGAGGAAAGCTATGGCAAATCTAGACAGCATACTAAAAAGCAGAGACATCACCCTGCCTACAAAAGTGCATATAGTCAAGGCTATGGTTTTCCCAGTTGCAATGTATGGCTGTGAAAGTTGGACCATAAGAAAGGCTGAGTGCCAAAGAACGGAGGCCTGATCAGCAGAATACATACACTATAGGAAATAGTTAGTGGAATTACTGAGAAGAGAACTTTGGAGAAAGTCTTGTGGCCAGGAGTGGAATTCTTGATGGCCAAGAGACAGACATGAATGCTAAGTCTTTTGATGTGTAGGCTTCTCTCCTGATTTTTTTCAGTCTTACTGGTGTTCTATGCTTGCATTAAATTCCAAGGAAACACCTTACTGGGTTTCTTAACAGAGTTGCCACTGTCACCAGTATCCTTGATAACGTCTTAGAAAATTTATCTTCCAACTAATTTGGTTCGTAATTTCAAATTTCTACAGAAGATGACAAAGCTCTGTTTCTACAGCTGATTTTATCAATTATCTGACTCTATCACCCTTGATTGGCCTAACAGCTTCCAATTAAGTTGCTTCCCTTTCTGTGATAATTTACCTCAGCTGACAATTCTTACAAGTTGTCTCTGATTATCATCCTTATCTCCATGTGCAATTTAATTGTTAATTGTGTTTAAAATGCATTTTATCATGCCTTAATATAAAGCAATTAGTTGGGGGAAAAGAAAATATAAAATTTATAAGAAATGCATACAAACCAAAAGAAAAAAATATGTTAATTGTTTGACTAGCAAAAGAGGTCAACAAGACAGATTTTACTAAAATCCCCTTAATTATTTAAACATTTATATGATTTATCATAACATAAAAATTAATATATAAAGACCACTGAGTGATAAAAATTCAACACCTGATCTCATAAATTATTCTTGCCATTATGATACTGATCAACTAATATGAGCTCTCCATTATTTAAGTATTTCTAATATATTTAACACAGTGGGATTGACTCATATAAGAAGTTTTATAAGTCAAGTGAGATTGATATTTTTGTAAGGGCTGACTAAGTTTATTTTTTATTTTATTTAATTAAGGAAATGAAAGTCAGCTAAATTGCATTTTCTATCTTCACTCCACGGACTAGCCTTATTAAGTATAAAGCTGTCACTGATATACTGTGAGTGGATGATTTTAATCTCTCCTAAATAAATTGGATAGCCGTTTATTTTATGGCAATCTTACTTCTAGCATACAAGTGTTGTTTCAAAAGCACGATTTAGCCATACGTTTAGGTGTCCCATTTGCAAACATTTTAATAAGAGCATTGATCATGCTGAAAGTTGAATCCAGAGAGTTGTAATGCAAGAAGAGCAGTTCCCCTGTGGTAGCTGTGCATTTTTATTTCCCAAAGATATTTCATTAATTCATGCCTCTCGTAAACAATATTAAGAAGAACTGTATGTCTTAAGGCAAGTTTTTCAACCTGGTATAAAAATGAATTGAAATGATTAAAAAAAAATACATTTTGCACTCAATAGCATGTTCCTGGGCTTTTAGTGTATTTGGATAAAGATTCCCTTATAATACATCAATAAAGGTGTATTAATGCAACCTAATTTAGTTGATTTCTGTACCAGTACATCTCTTCAAGTGACTAGAAATTGTATCATTTAAAAGAATACATTTTACCACAGTGAAAAGATTGTGACCACGAGATTCCAGCTAAGCAATCTGAATAGTAACTACTTCTGGGTGAATTCAAAGTCCTGATTCTTCTCATCTTACTGTTGGACATGGACTAAACATACTCTAGAGATAGTTAACTATCTTCCAGTTCTCTTTCATATCTGCTAAGTTGTATACATGGCCAATATGAATATTCTATATTTTGTCATGATGCCTCTTTGTTTGTTATGGTGGTCATAAGCAGTAGATGCCAGCCAGCAGTTAAGAACATATAAGAAAGTATTTGAATAAAGTATTGCTGAAATAACAAGAAATTCTGAGATTTTTTTTGTTTAACTTTCGAAGACAATAAATATAATAAATGCTACCAAGATTTGTTGAGTATTTGAAAATTAAATATTGTGGGATAAGTGCAATATTGAATGAAAACAAGATAAAGAATCTTCTGTCCACCTGCTGGTTAGGTATACCCAAAAGGGGGTATAGGTGAAGATAGCATTCTCCTGGTCTTTTGGTTTCTACTGAGTTTTATTACTCAAAGACAGTTCTTGATGCTTATATACCATTATTCTAATTAATCATAGTTGTTAATATCACAATTAATTGTCAAAAGATGCAGACAAAGGTAATTCACCTAGCAGTTTTATGTCCCCTGTCAGAATATGCAAATAAGTTCAGATAGCAATCTTGGGCAGTAGCTTTCTAACCTCTTTACTCCAAATGGTCAGCTAGCCAAAAAATATTTTAAATATGAACACAATTAGCTTAAATGCCAACCAATTAATTCATCAGGCAGACAAGGCATTCCCCCAAACAGTCTCGAACTAAAATCCGTGCATATGGAGGAGAACAGAAATACACATAACAAAAAAATAGCATTAAATTAAAATTAAACATATGTTAGTATTATATTTCTGGAAATGTAGGTTTAGTTCAAATGTGCAAAAGCATTCTGCTTATTCTGAGATTACAAATGAACTATTAACAAAAAATAAAATCCCACTGCAATTCAATATTATATTACAATTGTTCATCAAATAAAAACATTAACATTTTGTAGAAATGGTTTCACTCATAAGAAACCATTCTAGCCACAGACAATGACTCTTAGGATGTTCAATTAAACAAATAAATGCATATTTCAGACTTTTTAAATTTAATCCTATGCTGTTTAAATAAATTCCAGTAAACCTATGATTTATACTTTAGTAAAATAAAAAGATCATCCACCCATCCACTTTTTAAGGTCACTCTTGACAGCTTACAAGATGGTAAAAATGAATAACTGTCATGTTATATATGTAAACTATATATAGAAAAATTAAAACTTTCACTCAATTCATTATCTTCTTATAGAGATGTTTATTTTGACACAATACAAAATGCAGCAAATTGAATAAAAGCATAAATCTAAGGCAGATGCTGCTTTTATATCTTTATGTTTTTTTTCAAAATTTACATAAATATATTTTTGAATTTGTTTCAGATCAGTATATATGCCTGATATTATACAACTTTTAATGAAAAGGGGAAAAAATGACAGCATTTTCCAAATCACCAAATACGAGGTTGATTGTAATACAGAAGCCTGCAAATGTTTTGATTAAGCAAGTCTATTTTTGTCTCTGTCTCTGTCTCTCTCTTTCTCTTTCATTGTTTAAAAAAAGGAAGCCTTTGCCCAAGTGATACTGCAACAAACACTATGACAAATAATTGCACTTACTGTCTCTCATATTCATATGAATCATTTTAGCTATACATGTTTAATTACCGTATTTCCCCCCCCAAACACAACTTACCCTGAAAGTAAGTCCTACCTTGATTTTTACATGTGTGCCCAATGTAAGCCTTACACCCCCTCAAAATAAGCCCTAATTAAGACCCTGACCACTCCAGGTTACATCGGTAAAATTAAGCTAGTGTGGTGATCGGTGGGGAGTTGCCCTACTACTTACCTTTGGATAGTTGCAGCCAGGCCTTGCATATCCCGACATCTGCCTTGGACTCCATTTTCTCTGCTTTCCTGAAGGTCTCTATAGCTGGTAATAGGGCTCTGGATCTCCGGAGCTCTGTTATCAGCTGCAGAGGCCTTCAGGAAAGCCTTGATGGCCTTGCCGGCTACAGAAGAAGTTCCTGAAGACCTCTGACAGCTAACAGGAAGGGAAGCAATGCGCACAAGTGAGGTGAGTCAGTGGATTACTTCCCCCCAAAATAAGACCTAGTGCCTTTTTGGGTGGCAAAAAATAGGGCAGGATCTTATTTTTGAGAAAACCTGACTAGTTCATTTCAGTTATACATGTTTAATTAGTTAAACAGGGTCCTAATTAATCATAAACTGACTCAAAAATCATCACAAAGATGGGGAAAAATAAAATTTTGGTATTAAGTTGGCTTTAATTAGGGACATGTCAAAATACTGTCCATGGGGAAAAGGTGAGAATTAAAATAGATGGTCTGTGAAACCATACAACTCAAATTTGTTTCTTGAATTGTCTCTCCATGAAGTCATAGTGCTATACTTTATTGCCCAATATTATTGATGTCATGTTGTTTGGCTTCAATAGGCACTGTACCATTGGATCTAGAATTAGAATGTCAGAAATTGACTCTCTCTTGTTTTGAATGGAGATGATTTGCTACTTTGGATAAATGTTTCTTACTTAAAATTACTTAAAATGTATGCGGTGTCCAGTTCTACAGATACCAGGCTCCAATGTTAGCATATGTGTTTTGACTAATGCAATTGCTCTTATACAAAATTTTCATGCTGATTTAAACATTAAGGATTCCTTTGCAGTAAATTATCTAACTGGAAAGTCTGTCAATATCTTTTTGGATCTTGAATTAGGATTGCTTTCATTTAGCATCATTCATTCATTGCTTTCATTCAGCATCATATTAGGATTGCTTTAATTTAGCACCAAGCACCGTTCTTCCAATATATATTTGAGAGCCATATATATTCACTGCTAGTCTTCATTAGCTTCGTCAAGGTAACACTTTTATCTGAACCATCAGAAAGAAATCCTTCAACTTCCTAGTAAAGAACAATAAGGCCAACTGTGAGATTAATAATATTGAGAAATTGATGCTTAAAATATTATAAGGATTAAAACAATGGAATTCATACAATATTTTGTATTCCAAAATAAAACAAAGTGCTGATAAATATAAAGCATAAAATAAACATACTTGCAAGAAACGTTGCTTTCTTACATTTGATTTAGACCACATTGTGTTAAATGTGTTGACACATTTGCTTTTTCACAGACACCTATAGAAACTTCATGACTATTTTAATTTTGGTTTAAAATTTTTGTAAATAATTGAACAATAAAGATGAAATGTCTCTTATAAATAACTTATTAGATTGCACTCCCCCTAGATTTGTTAGGAAAAAAAGGGTTTGTTTTGTAATACTATAAATTAATACCAGTATAACAATGTAAACAATTAAGTTGTCAAGTTAATGACAAAATCAATATTTATGAACTAGTGACAACACCATTCTTCATTAGAGTAATATCTTATTTATTTATACTTCAGTTCTGAACTCACTGAACTCCATAGCATGTAAGCAAATCTAAAGCTAGGCTGTCATGCACGAAATTCTGAAATGTTTGTCTTATAGATCACAATTTTTATGGCTAATTAGAGAACTCACACAATGTCACCATTTTCATGCCATCTTCTTTATGAGAAGTATTAACACAATAAGAAATTACTGATAACAATCAAGCAAAATCCATTTATTATTAATGTTAAAGGTTTTCTATAATCATCAGAAGGTAGTTAAACAATAATATTTCTTTTATTATGTTATAAAGTGATTAAGATGTGAAACAGTGCTCACTCATTGTTACTAAATAATTAGAGTTGATCAAAATATTATCCAATTGTGTTTAAATGTAATGTTACTTGTAAAATTATTTTGATTAGCACTCCTAAGGTAAATGATAGGAAGAAGGAATTAATAAGGGTCTGAAGGAAGATTTCCCTGAACTTGTCACTCTCCAAATGTGCTTGATTTTCTACCAGCATGAATAGATTTATTTATCTGATATTTTTCTGTTGCTGATTTTCTGTTAATTTATTTAATACATTTGTTTTAAAAATTAATGTTAATATTCCATATTTTCTCAGCATTTTATTAATTCTAGAAATTAATTTAAATGTTACATTTCAAAATGCAAGGAAAAGATGTTTAAATTAACAAATACATGAGAAGAAATTACATTTTTTCTAATTTACATTCAATTGTATCTGATTGTCAGCAGAGGTGGTATTCAGTGGGTCCTGACCAGTTCTGGAAAACCAGTAGCGGAAATTTTGAGTAGTTCGGAGAACCGGCAAATATCACCTCTGACTGGAGGTTTTACAGTATCCTTCCCCTGCGATGCCCACCAAGCCATGCTCACAGAACCGGAAATAACAAAATTTGAATCGTCAGGAACAATCAGGTATAAGGTTTTTCAGAAGTGGCTTGATCTGGACTGAGAGGGCAGGACAGATTCTAATATGGAAATAATTTTGTCCTCATTCAATTATGCTCAATTCTGGACAAGGCCCTGCAGTTTACCATAGCCTGCTTTCTAGGGCTGAGAGAAAATGACTGGACCAAGGTCACCCAACTGGATTTGTTACCAAGGCAGAATTGACATCTCCCAGTTTTCAGCCTGATGCCTTAACCACAACATCAAACTGGCTCTCTATCTCATTTTACCACACTTCAAATATTACTAGGGTTTGGTTGTTGTTTTTTTAGAGAAGAAAATATTTGTAATTTAAATAGAATATGGATGGGGGGAAAAGTTCATATGCATTTCTTTATCTTGTCAACAGTAAATTAAAAACACTTTTCACACTCTGATTTAAAGAAAAACTTTCTAAAAAAAGTACATAACAAGCTAATTGTCACCAAGGATGAGAATTTAATGAATCACACATTATTTATTAAGAATTGACAGTTTTGTGGCTGGGGAAGGGTGGATGAGAAAGTGGGGGGTGACAATACTCTATTCACCCAAGTCCCGACAAAAGAAACCCTAGAAATCATCAAAAATAAATATCAACCACCCAAACACCTCATGGAACTAGCAGAACACTGCTTAACCAACACATATTTCATGTACAAAGGACAAAGATGCAAGCAAATTGAAGGAGCCTCTATGGGATCACCACTGTCACCCATCATTACAAACCTGTTCATGGAAGAATTCGAATCCAGAGCCCTAGCCAATGCCATCCACAAACCCAAACTATGGTTAAGATACATCAATGACACATTCGTGATTTGGCCCCATGGAAAAGAAAACCTAAACAATTTCCTAACACACCTAAACAGCATACACCCCAAAATCAAGTTCACCATGAAAATGGAAACAAACAAACAACT
The DNA here is from genome assembly GCF_900518735.1 of Pseudonaja textilis. The sequence continues at coordinate 19,507,904 of NW_020769320.1, read as the reverse complement.
ACCATTCCTAGATGTACTAATCTACATAAAAACAGATGGCACACTAGGACACACCATATACCAGAAGAAAACACACACCAACCACTACCACAGCACCCAATCCCACCACCACCCAGCGCAGATAAACTCCATGGCCAAAAACTAATTGCCAGAACCAAACGCCTGGCAAACAAGACACACATAAAGACTGAACTATGCACCCTGACTAAAGTACTGACAGCCAACGGCTTCTACAAAAGCAAAATCACCAGCTTGATCCACAAAAGCACACTGAAACATAATGGAGACCTAGAAGATGAACAGACCTATGGAATAGCTGTCCGGCCCTACATAAGAGGTACTACGGACAAAATCAGTAAAATACTACATAGGCATCACATCAAGACTGCCTTCAAAACAGACAGAAATATAGCAACCACCCTAAGAAACCCCAAAGATAAAATTGACCTGGAAAACCAAGGCATATATGAAGTCCCCTGTGCATCATGTCCTGTCACATACATTGGACAGACCAATAGAAGAATAAGTACCCACCTGGGTAAACACAAAAATGCAGTAAAAAAGCTGGAACACACTTCCTCACTAGTCCAACACATGAAAGCCACAGGTAATAGCATGGACTTCAATGGCACCAAAACCCTAGCCACTATAGAAAACCCCAGCCACAGAATCATCAGATAAGCCATAGAGATTGAAAAAAGACCTGAAAGCATGAATAGAAGAGATGACTCCACCAGATTGTCAATTATCTGGAAGTCTGCACTCACAAACAAAAACATCTCCACACCACAAGCCAAGCAAACATCTGGCCACAAACAGACCCCCCCCCCAATACCTCCAGCTCAAACACACCCCAACCAGGCATCCAGATGAAACCTAGCTTCCTAATAAATGATAGCCATCCGTTTACTCGAAGCCAAGCCTTACTAAAAGCCTCCAATACAGGAAACACAATGTTGCCAGTCAATCAAGACAAAAAAAATGCTACAAAACAGACAGAAGATATTAGAAACACCAATCAAGCAGAACACAGCAAACTCCAAGACCAATAAACACAGACCAAGACTCCCAACCAATCAGGATGAAGAAAAAACCATTCTAACACAGCAGTAGGCTAGCCCCAAATTTAAAACAGAAATGGCTGTGAAAGTCTGACTCACAGACGAACACAATACAGAAGCCAACTAATGGCAGATGAGATTCTGCTGAAATGTTGCTACAACTTTAATAGCACAACTATAATGACATGGGAAAATACCCGAACAAAGCTGAATACCATGTATGTGTGTGTGTGTGTGTGTCTGTGTGTGTGTGTCTGTGTGTGTGTCTGCATTATATATATGTTAAGTATTCCACAGATATACTCAATTCAGTGTCAGAAAAGGTGACCCAAAAGAATAAAATTAGCTGTTGGTAAGTGTTTGTGTTACCACAGAAATAAAAGAGTTCGCAAAGTAAGCCATCTGGGACTAAACAAGAAAGATAGAAAGAACATTGGTACTGGGATTTTATTTTGAGCTGCTTAAAGTTTAAGTGAATGAAGGGAGATTAGGTGTATCACAATCCTTTCTGATGTTAGTCAAGGTTTTCTTGTCCAAACAATAAAAGGAAGTTTTCTGGAAAGGTTAGGGATGGAAGTTGTTATAGTTTAATTAATTTGGCTACAGTTTAATTTCTTCAGCATCTTTCTTTTGTTTTCACCGATCCTTCTATTCATTTTTCTCCTTCCACAGAACAAATACCCCACCCTGGTAAGAGACAATCAAGAATTAAGAATGTCTTTAAGAAGCAGCACCCACAATATGCTAATTTAATATCATTTCCATCCCACATCCTGTACCATTTCCAGAAAGAAAAAAAGGAGAAAAGCATTTCTTTGGAAATTATAAAGCACTGTGAAGCAATGTATAAGTCTATTGCTATTACTATTTTTACAGAAAACTGCCTTTTGCCAAGTTAGGATACTGGACTATAGTATTCTATTTTAGTTACCCTCATTGACAGAGGGTCTTCAGACAATATTGTTTCTCAAGAAAGTCATACTGTCATGCCCTTGGTAGAGTCAGACTCTGAGGGAGAGAAGGAACAGCCAACAGGGAGTGGAGGTGTGGCTCCGGAGGTTGTAAAGGAGGCTGGGAAAGGGCAGAGGCTGGCTGGGCAGTCAGAGGAAGACCCAGGCCCATCCCCTCTTCATCCTAGGACACGCAGGGATGAACGGAGAAGGCAACAACTTGGCTTACGAGAGAGGAAGTGGCCATGATCCCCCTCATTAGTTGCAGCTGGGGAGAATAGTATATAAGAGAGATGGTTACAACACAGCATTTCCAGAAGCAAAGCATGTTTTATTTTGGGCAGAAGTTATCTTGGTTGGCATCCTTCCAACAGACTGTGCCTTGTTATCTCCTTGAATTTGGTAATTACTTGTTCTGGTCCTTCATTGTAGTTTGTTTGGTTTTTTATTTCACCTCTATGTGCTCATTAAGTTTGGACTGTATTGCTTTCTTTTGAAGACTATTTTTGAGTACGTTTTATCTCCAACTGAGAATTATTGAAAAGTGGGGCCAAGTTGGAGGCATTAAAGGACATTTATTTATGTTTTGGATTTTGTTACATTTGTGTTACACTTCGGTCACCACACATACCTTTAATTTTGAGTAACAGGTGGGCTGTTTCTTTAAATAATGTTAAAGTTGATTGTTTTAATATTTTGGACATTGTATCATCTTGTTTTCTGGTTCAGAAAGGCAGGGGGTGGGGGAGGTCATTAGAAAGCTGAAATAGTTCCTTTCAAAATCTTCACTGAATTAGAAGAGAAATGGAACTGGAGGTGAGAGGTCAGTATCACCAATTCAATTTAACTTTCCATTTCGAAGAGATTTTCAAATGCAAAATAAATAAACAGGAAAAAGCTAACATAGAAGTCACCAGTAATAAAAGCCAAGATAAAGAATAAAGTAATTGCTTTTCAGCAAATTTAAAGCAAAACAATAGCAGAGAAATACTACAGCTTAGAAAATTATTTGCCATTTCAGTGATTCATTTCAACTCTGTAATGAGTTTTATTTCTTTGCTTTTGTAATGATACATTCATTATATGCCCAATTTAGAGCAAAGTTAGCCATCAAATTCTGTATACATCTATAGCAAAGTCAGTTTTCATCTCATCATGCTAACTCCATCACCATGATACGGCAAATACAGAGGATATTAATGTGGCAGAACAATAAAATACAAACAATAGTTGTGTGCTATGTCTTACTTGAAAAAAAAAGATTAGGCTATTTACTAATAACAAGAGTTTACTACATAATATATTTGGCTGGTGTCCAGTCTCCTTTGCACACTATTGAAGCCGTCATTTGATTAATCTGGGTTCAGATCAAGTGGCTAAACAAAGCAGACTTCAATAGGCCTGTCTGATGAATGCTTGAAAGAAGGTAATAAAATAATATATAGAGAGATGTTTCTCCTTATGACTAGGCGGTTGACTGGGGCTCCTGAAGGCTGGGTCAGAACAATAGGTAGAAGAGAGAGAGAGAGAGAGAGAGAGAGAGAGAGAGAGAGAGAGAGAGAGAG
>NW_020769320.1:19483095-19495023 GCF_900518735.1 Pseudonaja textilis | reverse complement strand
TATTCTATTCTATTCTATTCTATTCTATTCTATTCTATTCTATTCTATTCTACTTAAGAAATAAATTTATGCACCATTATTTTACAAGATAATTCTTGATGGCAATTTTTTCCAACAGGTTTACTTAATAATATATTTCTACATCATAAACAATACATTTTAATTTAAATGCAGGAATATCAAATGAAATAAGTTTCTTATAAGGTCTTTCTGTATTTCAGTTCTATGCATATCAACTTACAATGTGTCTGTCTCAATTAAATGGAACACAGTCTCAATCCCATATATGTATAGCTTCCAACATATATCAAAGTAAATGAACGCATGAGAAGAATAGTTCCTTAAGAAAAAACATTTAGAACAGATGAAATCACTTAGAAGAACAATTTTCAATGTGTAAAAAAGATGTATATAATTCCTAAGATAGTAACTGTCACTGTGAATTTCTGAACATCTTATTGGGAAGGAGAACCCATTTTAATGCACTTTATTAAAAAAAATAATCTTTATATTTTTTTAAAAAAGAAAACCTTTCTATTCAAAAAATATTATTGCATACAAAGTATTCCTAGACATTTTCTTCCAATTTATACAATAATATAAATTGCCCTAGAACTTTAATAAAATGGAAATGATTAAATTTTCATTTTTGATGAATAATTTTCTCTCATGCAATTTTTACAATGCAAATGCCCAGAAGTAAGTTATGTTTTAAACATAAGTACTGCTTTTTTCATACAACTTTCAACAGCATATTTTAAAATACTTTTTTTTTTCTTTGATTTTTGAAATTTTCTTTTGGAGGACTTTTGATGAATGAAAAGTCTTTTTAACGTTGGGTTCTCTTCATTATGTAGCCTAACTGAACCGAACACCGAATTTCCTCCCAATGCATCCAGTTCTTTTAAATTTCTGCTCATAAAAAGGTATATAAAAATCAATGGGAATAAATAGCATTTTACATGTTTTGGGGAGCAAATGTTTTTCTTCTGTGTCTCTTTACTTCAAAAATTTAAAAAAAAACTGTTGGAAAATATATGAAAATATCTATGAGAGAAAATATGGGAGAGAAAAAAGAAAGAAGGTTCTTAACTTTATTCACTTAGCTAAATATAATTAATCTGCAGCTGTTATTTTGAGGAAAGCAGTATGCATTTTCTAAAACCGCTTATACAGTCTCTGAGGTGATAGTAAACATTTCTAGCTTTTAGATTACTTAGATTAGAATTTCCAATGTACATCCCGGTACCAAATTAAGTTCTTCAAACCAACTGAAATAACTCTGCATGCTTAGCTCTGCATGCTACAAAGAATCTCCTTAGCATGAAATAGCTTGATTCAACATGCTGTTTAAAGTCACACATGTATCATACAGATAGTTCTCAACTTGCAGCCATTTTTAATTAATCATTCAAAACTACAATGGTGCTTAACAGTGGTGGGATAAAAATTTTTTAATACTGGTTCTGTGGGTGTGGTGTGGCTTGGTGGGCATGGCTTGGTGGGTGTGGCTTGGTGGGCATGGCAGGGGAAGGATATACTACAAAATCTCAATTGCCACCCCACTCCAGGGGAAGGTTACTGCAAAATCCCATTCCCACTCACCTGCTTTCCAGTTCCGTTCTCCTGTGCAGGGCAACCAAAGAAGACCCAGCTGATCACCTGGAACTCGGGAGGCAGAGAATAGAAGGGGTGGGGCCAGTCAGAGGTGGTATTTTCCAGCTCTCTGAACTACTAAAAATTTCCGCTACCAGTCCTCCTAAAAATTAAGCTAGGGTGGGGACGCGGGGTGGAGTTGCCCTACTACTTATCTTGGGATAGTTGTAGCCCTTGCACACCCCTTGCTGCCCATTTCTTGCCAGTCCATTTCTTCTGCAAGGCTGGCAATGCTTTCCTGAAAGCTTCTGTAGCTAATTACAAAGCTCTGGATTGATCCAGAGCTCTGTTATTGGCTGCAGAGGCCTTCAGGAAAGCCTTGCCGGCCACAGAAGAAGGAGTTCCTGAAGGCCTCTGACAGTGAAAAGGAGGCCGGGGGGCGATGTGCACAAGTGACATTAGTAGTGGATGACATCCCCCGAAAATAAGACCTGGTGCCTTTTTTTGGTGGCAAAAAAAATATAAGACAGGGTTTTATTTTGGGGGAAACACAGTAATAACATAAACTTAAATATTCAAGGAAAATAAGGTTAGGATTTTAGTCTAAAAACATAATATAATTTCAAAAATGGGTTCACTCACTTGTGCAATCTGCTATAATTTTCTTGTTTATGTTTAAAAAAGGACGTGATGGTGATGAAGTGATGAAGAGTTGGATTTGTCAGCAGGAAAGCCGGCAGCCTGGGGTCAAGTCCCAAGTACTGCATGATGGGTTGAGCTCCCATCCTTGCCTAAATTCCTGCCAACCTAGCAATTCAAAAGCAGGCAGTTGTGAGTAGATAAATAGGTACTGCTTCGGCAGAAAGGTTACTATATTCAGTATTTTCATGCTGGCAACATGATGATGGAAGAGTCTCTTAGACAAGGCAGGCTCCCTTGGTTGAAAATCAGAAATGAACATTGCCCCCTTGAGTTGGTCACGAGTGGGTAGGAGAAACCTTTAAACCTTTTTATATTTAAAAAACTTTGCTGTTTAGCAAGATGTTGATGATTATGTTGATGATGATGATGTCCATTCAGTCATGTCTGATTCTGGATTTTTCATGAGTTCTGATCTTGCATAACTTCTTTGAGTTGTCCTGTGCTCTGGCTGATGTCAGCTGTGATGGTTTGATGGCATAGCAATATAGATGAAGACAAATTTCTAGTATGGTAAATAATTTTAACTGGTCCAACATGTGAATCTAGCAATTTAACATCCTGTTTCTACATGAATAAGTATCAATGAGTGAGAAGGATTTTATGTGCATATTTTTTCAGACGTTTGGCAGTCATCTTAAACAGAATGAGATGTGAGAATAAATGACTTCATTTTTCAAGTTTATACTGGTAATTAGAATATGGAATCAATTCTGTTTCTTCCATTTGATTTATAGAGATTTTAATATATTGATTATGTTAACCACCCAGAATTTATTTGTAAGATGGACAGCCATATACATGTTTTAAATCGATCAATCAATTGAGTTGAACTGAACTGAATTCTTTATTGTCATTGTACGTATATAATTAATTGAGATTGTATAGATAGATGGGGTCATTTTATTCTTTGTTGGAATTTGTGATGCTGACAATTTTCACTTGAATCAAGTGAGAAGAAACATGAGATTCAAATACAATTTTAAAGGAGGAGAAAAGTAAGATTAAAAGAAAAAAGCATGTCCAGGTAAGACACCATTAGCTGAATTGTAAGCGTTTGCAACATCATTAGTCAGTAGCATCCTCTTACTACATGGTTGCTTGTTCACATGCAAATTTGCATAATCAGGGGCTAAAGAAGCAGGATATACTACTTAGATGACAGTTTGTCTGCTGTCACATCTAAATGCATACACATCAGTACACTGTCAATACCTTTTACACTAAGCTGTGGAGTAAAGGTGTCAATTGATTAAGCATCATTATATTTACATGGTTGTTAGTCTCTAAATTACACACACTCATCAGCCCACTTCTGTTCTGGTTCATTAAACTGAGCCAGTCACCACATTTCTCCCCTCTGGCTGGGTGTAATTGAGTCCCTGCCTTCTGGCAAGGTGATAATTAAATTCATTGAATAAGTGACAAGTGGGTGGGAAGGAATCTATTTACAACCTAGCCAAAGGAGACCGACCCAATTAACACTCTTGTTTAAGGGCAGATGTTTCTTCCCGCGTGTTTTATTTGGATGAATAAGGGGTTCCCTCCATTTTTTCCCCGTTGACATTTGTAAGGAAATATTTGAAAAACTGTAGCCAAGTATTTAAGTCCTTAATTTGTATGCTTCGTCATTTTTAAAAGTTAAAGAAAACTATTGTTCACAATCCTTGCACTAGTAGGTTTTAATGAAGCTGTGAGATAACAACCCCACCATCAGATTAGATAAGGTAATTGAAGTATCACTCTGTCCCAGCTGTTCATATTCAAGTTAAAATTGAGATCATTTATCAATTTCCTTTTCCGGGGGATAAATACGAATTAAATTACATTCAATCTTTATATACCTTGTATAATTTATTAGATCTTTATCGTTTCATGAGAAACATACAAATTGCCCCAGAACAAATAAAATCATGCAATAGTTATACGGTTCAAATTTATGTGGAGAAACTCTTGCCATGAAGAATCTTACAGATAATCGCCTTAGCATTACCCTAACAATAGACTAGATAAAATGATGTATAGGAGAGATCTTGGCAAACAGGGAGAAGAGATGCAGTCAGGGCAAAGTTTGGATAAAAGGCAGCTTTGCCCATAGCAGAAATATGGATATGGCAAAAGTCTCTGAAGGATCTCCCCCAATTTCACTGACAGTAAGATTGATGTCAGGTTTCTAAGGTAATCCAAGCAAGTAGCACTCCTGGGGAGAATGAATTCTACTTTATTGAAAGGTTACACTGAGAAAATCTTACAAATCTGAAAGTATATTTTCTCCCCCATTGCTTTTACAATGCAAGAAATCATTTTATATGTTTTCTAAATATGCATTCCTGTTTCCCTGTTTGCCAAGATCTCTCCCACATACGTTACCTATAGCAGTGGTAGTATTCTACTGGTTTGGCCTGGTTCGGGTGAATCGGTAGTAAAAAATGTTACCGCCTGGCTGAACTGGTAGTAAAAAAACAACAACATGTGACCGATTTGGTTGAACCGGTATTTCTTTCTCTTTTTTTCCTTCTGATGATCAGCTGTTCCAATGATCAGCTGTGCCGGGATCCCCCTCGATGTCTTATTGCTTCACTCAGGAGGCTTCCCTGAGGCCCAGGAGGCAAAAAAATGGAGCCCCCCCCCATGCGCTACATTTTTTGCCTCCTGGGCCTCAGGGAAGCCTCCTGCGAGCAAAAACGGCCTCCCAGGAAGCTTCCCTGAGGCCCAGGAGGCAAAAAAAATGGAGCACTGGTCTGTGTATGTGTGCAAAAAAGGCCAGAGAACCCAGTCACATGGTCATGCCCACCTAGCTATGCCCACATATCCAGTAGTTAAAAAATATTTGCATCCCACCCCTGACCTAATGTTACAGTTCTGGGGTGGTTTTCTATAAATACAGGCGAGCCTGTTTCTTTTGTTATTGTCAACTGTCCAGTTGCCAAATCCAGAAGAAAAAAAAAGAGGAATTCCTGGGACATCATTAGTATAAAACTTTACTGAATAAACCAAATTGGAACAGAAGAAACAAAACCAGCTCTGGATTGTTCTTGCAAAAGCAAGTGTAGTCAGTTCCCCCTTTTCCCTATGGGCCACCCTCAGTCCAAAGCATCCACCAATCACTCCTGTTCATTTTGTTATGGGAAACAGCCAGGACATCTGCTCAGTGTGTTCTTGGGATGCCAGCAACATCTCACGGTGCCAACACATTCTTGAAATCCATCCATCCTCCCCTTGTCATTTTCAAGCTAAGAGTGAAGGAAAATATAGGTGAAAGTGTGAATAGGTCTTGACAGTTATATTAACTGTGAGGTGTTGTGATCATTCTTAGCTGCTTTTTTATGTTATAATTTTATAAATTTTTGCTTCTATTTCATTCTGTTAGCGAGCCATATTTATATACATATATTATTTTATTTATTTATTTTTGTCAATTGCTTACAAAATAATAGGTATAAGTAAAAACATAGTTATGAATACATGGGTACATATAAGAAAAATAAAAAATAAAAGAAACAATAGGACAGGGACGGTAGGCACGTTGGTGCGCTTATGCATGCACGCTATAAAAAGTATGGTCTAAATGTATGGTAAAATATATGGTATAAAATTTGTATGGTCACCCCTACAAAATGGGTGACCATACAAATTTATTAAATGAGTAGTTATTTAGAAAAAAATAAATGGGATAATTATTGAACTAGATTCAAGGGCAATATCACAATATTTGTAAAGATTGTATTAGTTTTTAGAAGACAAATTCCATGATAACTTGAGTAAAAAGGAATAAAAATTAACTCTCCTCTTGAATTATTAGAGTGGTCAAGTAGTTATTTTAAAGGAACTCTTTAATAAACATCAAAGAACTAAGCATAAGTCACTGGGAATAAATTGCTTGCACAAATTTTACTTAGGCATAAAGAATGGTTGATAATAGTAGTATTGATTATATGTGTGTGTGTGTGTTTTACTTAGATTTACTTAGATTCTACTTAGAAAAAATAATAATTCTGTAAATAGCTAATCATAGATATCCCTCATTTTTCACTATAATTAATTTATTCCACAATATTGGAAATAAAATTATTTTGATCTCTGAAATTAAAACTACATTGTCAGTCAAAACTCTAGCATCAAGATTTTATGAAACTGATTAGAAAAAAGAACTTTACAATACACAATGAATCTCTGGTATTTCATACCACAAGACATTGTGACAACACCTGTTTCTTCATTCCTACAAATATTTATATATCATCCAACCAAACCTTTTTGTATGATCACTTAAAGCATTATAAGTTTCCCTAAAACAAGAAAATTATCTGAAGACCTTAAAAACTGCTGCTGTTGCAATATTGGCCAGGTGAAATTATGATCTGTGCTACGATTAGACCAGCTTTCTTGTCTTCTTTCAATAGGAGACAAACCTGGAGAGGGTGGATCTGGTGTCCCGATGATACAGCATGCGATCTTGGAGATCTGAGATTGCAGCCGATATCTTTGCTCCTGAACGGTCCAAGTGGATCTAAACCAGAGATGGTGAATGTAAAGAGCGCATCCTGTCAATCCCAGGGATATCGCAAAGTCCCTGGTAGAACCAGGATAAGCTTTTTTTGCCAGCGGCAAAGAGGCAGCCATTAAAGCTGCTGAAGTTGAGACAGCTCCGAAACGAAAGAGAATGGAAAGAGAGAGTGTACCGGTTTGGTGAGAACTTTTTCTTTATTTTAAGACTTGAAAGGACACCCTGAGGAAAAGAAAGAATCTGTAAAAGTTTTGACAGAAGTGATTAAGCGACGATTTTAAACAGGAATGTCAAAGTTTTGTTTTTTTTTTCATTGCTGGATTTTCTACACATGATCTTATATTTTGAAACTGGGCTGGGTTTTTTTTTTCTTTTTATATATTCTTCTCTCCTTTTTGATTTTATAATATTCTAAGCCAGAGATTCCCTTTTAGTTATTTTTTAAATATCTTTTTTTTAATTAATTCTTATTATATTTTTCTTGGAAAAGGAGGGGGAAAGTGAAAACTGAAGAAACTTTGTAACACTGCCAACTAGAGGACATTGAAATATAAAGACAAGGAGATTGTGGTCTTGAAACAAATACCCAGAAGAGTGAGAGAGATGAGAAGAGAAGAGAAGAGAAGAGAAGAGAAGAGAAGAGAAGAGAAGAGAAGAGAAGAGAAGAGAATACCGATTCCTTGCTAAATTGCTACCTAAAAAAGATGTGAATTATAGATGGCTGATTCCAGAAGGTTTAATGTTCACATGGCAGGAACAGACACATAGAATTGACTCAATTGAGAAAGCAGAATTATTTTATACAGAATTTTTTGAAGGGAAAGTGGAAGAGGCAGAAAAAGAAATCTCACTAATTGAATTCCAAGAGGACTCCCAAATGACGACTGAAAAAGAAGGTGCAGTAGGTGGACAGGAGGAAGCCAAAGAACACAATAAATCATGCTTATACTAATTATCAGTATGCTCTTTAGCTATGATGGAGAACCTATGGCATGCATGGCAGAGGTGGCACACAGAGCCCCCTGCTGTGCATGCATGCACATGCCTCCCCCCCCCAGCCAGTCATGTACCTCCCATGCACCCCACTCCCCAGCCAGCTGGTCTTTGGGTCTCTGTTGTGCGTGTGCAAGGGACATGCATGCATGCGAGGGCATGGGGCACCTGCATGGGGGAGGGGCACATGGGTGAGATGGAGTGCATGCGCACTTTGGGCCCTCAGTGCCGAAAAGGTTAGCCATCAATGCTCTATAGCACTTAGACTTATATACCGCTTTATAGTGCTTTACAGCCCTCTCTAAGTAGTTTACAGAGTCAGCATATTGCCTCCAACAATCTGGCTCCTCATTTTACCGACCTTGGAAGGATGGAAGGCTGAATCAACCTTGAGCCTGGTGGGATTTGAACTGCCAAATTGCAGTCAGCCAGCAGAAATAGCTTGCAGTACTGCACTTTAACCACCATGGCTCATGAACAACATCAAGCTAATTCAGAAGGAAAGTGAAACTCCCTGCATAAATAATCCTTCTGACAGCAATTGCTAAATAATTGCCCTATTTTAAACACAGCTATTCTTAAGAAAGTGTCACTTCTTTTACTACAACCATAGTAAGTTTGTTCCTTACACAAAGGTTTTGAATACCATGCAGGTAAACAACTTTGCTCATACTCCCACATTTAAAAATAATAATTTTAAAAGTCAAGACTTTTACATTCTCACTGAAACTAAAATTATCAGACATCAACATTAAATGACTGAAATTGCTTCCTAGTGCTAGATAGTTAATAACAGTATCAAAAAATGAAATTAATAGTTGGACTGGTTCATTCATATGTGTAAAACATCCCAATAAAATTCATCCCTTGATTTCAATGTATTAATTCACTTTCATTCAACAGGTTTTGCCATTATTAAACAGTATCTCTCAGATTTGTCAGGCAGACCCATTCATGAAATAGTGAAAAATACTGATAGCCTAAAATACAATTCACAGAGGAGGCTCCATTTTCTCTGCATGACTTTATGCTAATAATCTCTATTAGGTATAAAGTGATCTTTCTCTCTAAGTTCTTTGAAATTTGTATTAACTTTGGATATAGGCCATGAGCTGAGTTGTGCATCTTTAATTTAGAAATGATACGGCAAGCCTTCTGACCGCAGACTGAATAATGTTAGCAGAAATTGTATGTTATTTTGAGACTTAGCTGAAAAATTGATATATCTCAAAAATTAATTTCTTATTTCTCAGAAAGTTTTCTCCCACAAACACAGCATATTTCTATTTTATTTTATTTATTTGTTTTGTTCTAAGAGCAGTTTAAAAATTTCTTTGAAATTTGTATTGCTAGTGTTTTTGAGATTAAAATATTAGAAGATATATGTCTGCCTCTGTGTGTGTGTGTGTGTGTGTGTGTGTGTGTGACTGTTTTTTTGTATTAATTCCACTATCTTTCTGAGCAATTGCTTTAAAAGAATTTCCTTATATCTTTAAAATATTTACATACCTTCCCTTGAAAATATTTACATATCTCAAATGTTATTTTAATTGCAGACTGCTAGAGAGATAGGTCAAAAACTCAGGGGAAGTCAAGGCATGTGTTCACACCCTAAACTACCCCATAGCTAAGAAAAATGTAAAATGATAAGTTTCACTAACGATAATTCCACCATCATATTCGTATTTGAGAGTAATCATGTAAATAATCATCTTTCCCTCAATAAATAAAAAATATCTGAAAAACCATCTAGACTTAGCATTAGGAATTCGCTAAGGGCAACTTACTTTCTGATGTATACTCACCCACACATGTGATTCCTGGTGAGCTTAGCTAGTTGTAGAAACAGAAATAGGTTCAGCGGTGCGATTCAACCAGTATAACAACTGGTTTGGTGAGTGCACACTTCACATGCATGTGCTCTGTGTGTGTGCTCTATGTTTAAAAAAGCTAATATTTACCTTCAACTGCAGCTGAAGAAAACAGGGGTGGGCGGTGGGCGGGCCCACATGCTCGTCAGGGCGAACTGGTTCGGAGCCAGTCAGAACATTGTCAGAACACATTGTCACAACATGATTGACAGAACAAGGTCCAAACCGGGAGAATCCCACCACTGGATAGGTTGCATCAGAGCTATGATGTCTGTTCTTGTTGATATTAGGATTGATACTATGATACCTGGATTGTGTGCTGTTATCCATCAAGTGACCAATCAGGCAGCAGAAGAAAGTTTAGCTAATTCAGATTCAGGTTTGCGGAAGCTGTCTGTAGCTTCTAAATGCATTATTTCTACCTCTACGTGGCCCAGACTGAACATCAGCCTCCTAAGTTATAAAACCAAGTAATAAAACCTTACATTTGCTGAATACATTGTGTGGCTTCTCCTTCCTTCCAGCATCCTTGTAAGTATAACAACTTACAAGATCACAGACCTCTAAAAATGATTTGTGTTCTAAGCTTTCAGCTATGTTTTTGATCGTTGAACAAATCTGAGTTCTAACTGAGCATCCCCAGTTAAATGTTTTATAATCAGTCTGGACCCAGGCTCAGTAATATAACTTATGAGTATGTCAAGATTCTTGACATTTGATATATGCAAGTAAGCACAATTTATACTGAATGCCTGAATCATAGATCAAGTCAAGCACTGATGAGAAACATTTGGCCTGCAGGGAAGACTCATCTGAAGAGAAATATAAATCTACTATTGGTGAGACTGCAGGCCTGGAATACATGTGATGTTGACAATGTGGAAATATTAACTGGAAATACATGCAGAGCTTTATAAAATCTGGACTTGGTGAAGGAAAATCTTTATCTGGTTAACTAAGGAAGGGAAAAGAAAGGAAAAGTTTTCTGGGTTTTCCTATAAACTTATTAGTTTTTTTCTCTGCTTTTCTGTTGTTAAATATTAACCAAAGTCACTTATTCCTGTATATGTAAATTAATGCACTTTGCATTTGGTATTATATTAAAACATTGTTTTCTCAACTTCATGTCCTATGCCACCCAATGTTATATAAAAAATTTAGAATGTTATTCCAATATTTCTGGAGAATACCAAATCTATTCATATATCCATCCCATTGTAATCAGTTTTGTTTAAAACTGCTTATAACATAGTAACTTACAGAATTATAAAAATTATATAGTGGTATATTATAAAGTGAGTATATACCAGAATTATATCAATAGATATATATCAGAAATAAGGAAATCGGTACTTGATTCAGTAGATCAATTCCAAAAAAATTATTGGCCATTTTACCTTTACCAATTGCAAAGCATATTTTAAAGCAACATCCTGGTTTTTCAGCTGATGTATTCAAAGACAATGCTCCCTGTTCCAAAATTTTGAAAAAAAAAAGTCAAAATAAGCACATTCATCCTATGCTGACCATCAAGAATGTAACTGCTTCCATCAATAAGCAAATCTAATTCTGAATTTTGTAAGGCATTAAAGACATTCAGTTCAATACAGTAAAGCATGCAAAAGTAGGTGAAAAGATTTTGTACAGTGGGGTGAATTGTCACTGTAAGAGGATTGGTAATCCTCAAATTTAAAACCAGGCTAAAAGACCCATCAGAATTTTTTTTAATTGGCAGAAATGAACTCCTAAAAGAAGATTTCTCTCTTGAGAAGAGCATACTGTAGGAAATGATTGATGACTGAATTTAGTCCTGTTCTAGCTTCCTGAGAAAGAGTATTCTGTTTAACTTTTACAGGTTCCTGGTCCCAAGGCAATTTCAACAGTAGGAATATATTTTATTTGTCCTGGTTGGCTGAAGCACAGACTGCATTTAAGATAGACTGCCTTAGATGTGAAGGTTCTTGCTTATATAAGGAGGTGCAAAACAAGTCTCCAAAAATAGTGATATAAGGAATCAGAGGCAAGATTGTCATTGACTAGTGAAGGAGAGTGGAAGATTATCATGATCAGGTATTCATAACTTCCAAAGAAAAAAAGAAAGAAAGAAAGAAAAAAAGGAAGGAAGGAAGGAAGGAAGGAAGGAAGGAAGGAAGGAAGGAAGGAAGGAAGGAAGGAAGGAAGGAAGGAAGAAAGAAAGAAAGAAAGAAAGAAAGAAAGAAAGAAAGAAAGAAAGAAAGAAAGAAAGAAAGAAAGAAAGAAAGA